>JARHVA010001477.1:2850000-3167500 GCA_037957365.1 Torreya grandis
AAAGGACTTGGTTGACACTATCCCCACAATCCCATATGTACTTGATAGATCCACATTACTTAATGAGGAAATAGTAAATTTTAACTTTGAAATCGATTAGGATTCTCTTATTATCCTATTAGCTACTACTTTACAAAAATAAGACATGAACATTCAAAAAACTTTAATATACTTTCTCAAACTATTTGTTTGGTCTTATTCTGACATGCCCAAAATCGACACATCTATCATAGTTCATCGAATTCCCTTGTACCTTGATGCAAAACCAGTAAAATAAAATATTTGTAAAATACATCCTAAGGTAGCTATCTTAGTCAAAGATGAAATTCAACACCTCTTAGATGTTGGTTTCATATGACAAGTAGGACACCCTAAGAGGGTTTCTAATATTGTCCCCATCGTCAAATCTAATGGTCAAATTCAATGCTGCTATGATTCACGAGATCTAAATAAAGCATGTCCTAAAGATGATTTCCCTTTACCCAATATCATCATGATCATAGATTCCATTGCTAGTTATGAAATGTTATCATTCATAGATGGATTTGCAAGATATATTTGCAAGATATAATCAACTAAAAATTGCTGAAGAAGATCAAGAAAAAACATCCTTCATCACCCCTTGGGGCACATTTTGCTATATTATTATACCCTTTGGATTAAAAAATGTTGGAGCTACATATCAACGTACCATGACACATATCTTTCATGACTTGATTCACCATACTATTGAATATTACATCGATGATATATTAGCAAAATCTACACAATAACGATAATTGGCTCTTGATTTACGTAAAAAAATTCAAATATTACGATAATACAATGTCCATCTCAACCTCAAGAAATGTGTTTTTAGTGTCACATCAGGGAAATTACTAATCTTTATTATTTCACAATAGGGCATCAAAATGGATCATTAAAAAGTCAAATTAATTATTGACATGCCCCCCATAAACCTCAACCAACTAAGATCTTTGCAAGGCAAAATTCAAGCCATTCATCATTTTGTAGCCTAACTCATGAATAAAACCCAATCATTCACTCAATTATTAAAGAAATATACACAATTTGTTTGAAACCAATCTTGCCAAGATAGCTTCAATGCAATCAAGAAATATCTCCTCAATCTACTCGTTTTAGTCCCACCTACGCCAAATAGGCCTTTCTTACTATACATCTCTATGATAGATCATGCTTTAGGAGCATTATTAGTGCAAAACAATGATCAACATGTTGAATGATCAGTGTTCTACATTCATCACACCTTGGTTGATTATGAGAAAAATTATTCTACAATAGAAAAATTGTGCCTAGCATTTGTCTTCGCTACACAAAATCTCAAGCACTACATGGTCCATAATGAAACTCAAGTTATCACTAAAGCAGACCCTTTAAAATTTATAATGGTAAAACCATACCTCTTTGGTAGAATAATAAAATGGGTCATGTTATTAACTGAATTTGACTTAAAGTTAGTCCTCCAAAAATCAACCAAAGGCCAAATCATTGCAAATCACTTGGCAACAACACCTCTCTCAGATACAACTCCAATCAATGACACATTTCAAGATGATTTTAACACCTATGCTAATCATTTAGACACCTGGACCATGTTCTTCAATTGCTCTTGATGCACGTCAGGTGCAAGAGTAGGCATCATTTTTATTGACCCTTTTGGTCACATAGTACCTATTACATATCGCTTAAGTTTTTCTTGTACAAATAATACAACAAAGTCTGAAACACTTTTATGAGGTCTCTTCACTGCCCAGTCACTCCAAATCAAATCCATTCAAGTCTTTGGTAATTCCCAACTAGTTGTTAACCAAGTCAACAATGTATACCAAACAAAATAATAACATCTCATCCCATACAAAAATATGGTACAATGCTTATCAACATAATTTGATTACTTCTCCATTAGCAACACACCAAGAAAAGACAATCGCCACACTGGCACCACGGCAAGTTTTGCATCCTTGATCCCTATTAACATTAATGATGATCAAAGAATATTCATAATCAAAATACTACAATCACCATCCATATCAAATGTCGATTTAGTAGCACTCTCTGTTTTAGCCACTATGCATAGTTCTGCACCTCCAAAATGGTTCTCCAATATTTATAACTACTTAAACAAATCTACTACACCAGAAGCTTTCTCTTAAACTAAAAAGTGTAAATTACAAAAACAAGCACTTTGATATGCAATCATTGGTGGTGATCTTTTTAAATGATCTTTTGATGGACATTTACTTCAATGCTTAAATATAGAAAAAATAAAGTTGCTCTTACACAAATACATGATAGTGAATGTGGTGGTCATTTTATCAAAAAAGCCATATCACATAAATTACTTCGACAAGGATACTACTTGCCTATTATGGAAGAAGAATGTTTACAATATGTAAAACTTTGTGAAAAATGTCAATGACATAATAACCTATAACATGCACCATCACAACAATTATAACCAATTGCTTCTCTTTGGCCATTTATGTTATGGGGATTTGATCTTATTGGTAAAATAAACCCAAAATTAGTCGATGGACATAAGTTCATTATCATAGCCACAAAATATTTCACCAAATGGGTAGAAACTATTCCACTCCAAACCACCACAAGTGAAGACATTTACAATTTTCTCATGATGCATATTATTTCACGCTTTGGATTACCCATAGTAATCATTTTTGATAATGAAATATCTTTTAAAAACAAAATTGTTAAGAAATTCTACCTAAAATATAAAATCAAACACACATTTTCCACCCCTACTATCCACAAGGCAATGGTCAAGCATAAGCTAATAACAAAACCATCAATAGCATTCTAAGCAAAACTGTGATTAAATTTAGTGATGATTGGCACAACCAACTTGTCTTTGCACTATGGTCTTATTACACAAGCATTCACACACCCACATGAGCCACTCCTTTTTCACTCATCTATGACATCGAAGCAGTTGCACCAGTAGAATTATAAATCCCATCCCTTCATATCTCTCTCAGGGGTATTATCACTGATGATCAATATCATGAAAAATGCTTACATCAATTGGAATAGCTAGATCAAAAATGTATTCAAGCAATAGAACATCTCAAAACCTACCAACAATGTTCTTACAACAAATGAGTCCATACTAGAGAATTCGATGTTAATGATCTTATCTTAAAATAAAACCTGTGCAATATAAATGCCAAAAAAGAAACAAAAGGAAAATTCAAACCTAAGTGGCTTGGACCATACATCATTACTGAAAAGCTTAGTCCAAAAGTGTATCATCTAGCTTCACTATAAGGAAACAAACTCAAGAACCCAATGAATATCATGCACCTATACATATTTCATATTTAAATAAATTCCTTCTTACTTTGATTATACACAGTTTCCTCTGATTGATTGTACATAACTCAAATATTTCAAAATATAAAAACAATATAATATTTCAAAAATACAAAAACATGTCAATGATATGCATCATCTATGTTTTACATTGTTAACCATTATGCTAGACTTACATTACATTGTTCTATGCTATTGTTCATCGATTTATCTATATTACTAGGGTTTAATTGATCTTCTTTGCGTGTATGCAGTGCATCCAGATCTTTGATTGCTTCACTTCACCCATCGAGGGCACATCTTACTTCTACATCCCAACTACATATTGATACATCTACCCATTGGGGGCATACTCTACATGACTACACCATCCAGGTTATGTCATTCTTACACTACACACTCTAGACATCTTGTTTTAGTACTTTTATTACTTGCGTACATAGATATCACATCGACATCCTTTATCATATATCACACTTTTGTATTTTATAGCATATACATTAGTCTTGTATTACATATCTTGTATACTCTTGCTTCTTACTTTCCATAGTTAGATGCATGTTTATATTTCTAGTACCTTACATGCTTCCACTCTTTACTTTGATTAGCTAGATGTGTTTGCATTTTCCAGTTCTTGTTTACTTCCTGCTTGCATTTTAGGACATTTGCCAATGTCCTTTGTTCATGTCTATATGTGTGTGCATTTGGACACTTGCCAATGTCCTTGTGTGTCCCTTTTATGTTCTCCTGGCCCTTGTGTCTCTCTTTTCTTGTTCCCATGATGTGTGTATGTGGTATTTGAACATGCCTTGTGTGCTTATTTGGCCCTTTGGCCACCCTTGCGTATTTCTTGCTTCTTGCTTTGTATGCTTGTTGCTTGATTGTTTATCTTTGTGTGTAATGCCATGATTGTAATCATGTATTTACCTTGCTTCTTGGATGCCATGATGGACATCATGATCCATCCCTCCTTTTCACTAACAACTAACAACTAACATTTTGAAATCCAGTTTACTCTTATGCACATGCTCTTACATTATTATATCTATCTAGGCATGCCCCTATGGAACTAACAATCTCTACAACTTTTGTTATATCTTGAGATAATGTATATCAATGCTATATCAAATGTTTTCATAGCTTAACACACTTATAGGGATTCTTCTTCTGAGGGTAGTCATTGTAGGGTCTTCATTCCTACCCTCAGAAGAAAAGGCAACAAACAGGGGTTTTGTCATAGAGATTAGAGCTCCTAATAGTTGAAAAAGCAGTTTCAAAATATTACAGTCTAGAACCCAAAACTCAGCATAGGCAAACTAGACTAGGTAGACAACAAAGAGTCCATATCAATCATCAATTTTGGATCTAGACAACAGTGCCAAAAATGGGACTACAACATTGGACCCCAAAGTTTCTAATTTTTGGTGCTATTGTTTTTGCTAGAATCAAGCAGAGAGGTGAGTTCAGTCATAGTTTTGCTAGTATAATTTAGACCATAAATCAACAATTTTCAACACTTATTTCACTCAAAGAATCTAGATACAGGGGGAATCATCCATGGTATGAGGGTTTCCACTTTTAGTTTAGACATGGTAGTTGATACAACTTTTAGTTTAAAATCTATGTTCCAAACACTAGTTATTGGGGGAAATATGCATAGCACATGGGCCTTCTCTATTTTTGAGTTTATTGCATTTTCTTGCACATTCCTAGTATTTGCATGTCTTACTCCATCTGTAGGTGGTTGGCATCACATTCAAGTAAAATTTCATACAAGTTTTCTTCATGTGTACCTGAGTTCCTGAGTGGCTTCCTAAGCTTTGATTCTAGTTTTAGGAGGGGTTTCTATACAAGTCCAATCTCCATCTTTTGAAGTGGCCAATGGTGGCCTAGTTTTTAGTTTACATTTGACTATCCATGCCAACATTGTCAGATCACAATAAACTCATCTATCATTCATCTATAATGGTATTTTCTCATTCATCTTCACATTATGGGGTAATAATGGAGCTAAAGGTCTAGCTAACCTTTATATTCTTGAGCCACCTATTCAGAGGGATTTGACACATGGTCTAGACATTGATTATCACACACATGATTCATTAACTTCACATAGTTAGTGACACTAGAGCCAAAGGACCCACCTTTGCATTCTTGAGTCAACTTCCATGGGATTGAGCACTAACTTATTCATCGATATAACTCTTGGTTCAACATAATTCTAGCATTACCCAACACAACTCAATAGCATAACAAGTTTTGTATTGGTTCACGTACTCAATGAGGTGTATTCGTTCCTTTCTTTTCCTTCTTCTCTCTTTACCCAACTTTGTATATTATTATTTTAGATATAGTGTATCTAGTAAGAACTAATCTACTTTTGATTTCCTTTTTTGAAGACTTACACAGTACAATGTGCTCTCACTATGCACAACCCAAAATCACACAACTTCTTGGGTTTAGTTTCATAGGTAAGTTCAGGTACATTTCTCATTTTTTTCCTTTATCCTAGTATTTCGATTTGATACATACTTAGAATAATGGGGGGGGTAAATTTAGTCATACTAAAATGAAATTTGTATAACTTGAGAATGACTTGTAACACCCAAACCATAGGTCTCTCCTACTTGCTTACATAACCCACTTAGGCATGTTTTCACTATTTTTTAGTCATCCAAAGCTTTCTGGATTCAACCCCTACAATCTCAAACTCCTCTCCCAGGCATAGACCTATCCCTTAGGGTCCCTTTCCCCCTAAACAATAGCACCATAAGTTGCACTACAACATTGGGACCCAGGGTGTCCACTTTTTGGCATTGTTGTCCAAGTCATAATAACCTCAAATGGTCAGATTTTCCTGAAGCCTTATCTTTTCCCTTATCAGCCTAATGCAAGTTCATCTAACCTAGGATCACTATTTTCCCTATAAAAGCCCATTCAAAGGTCATTTAGAAGGGTTGGAAATCATTCAAAATGTATAAGCTAGAAATATACTAAAGCACACTCAAGCAAATCTTCATATTCTCTGCATACAACCAACCATTATTATTTCTAGCCTATCCAAGCTCTCGAACCAGTCACGAGTCATCTCAAACTTTCCCAAATTTGCATACACTTACATTACATACACATGATTTCATAATACAAATTACAATTAGGAAAACTACATCGGCCTTGATCCCTCTTTAGAGTATTGGTATGTAGGTAGTGTGCCCACACATGAGGTGTGATCACACGTTCAGTGCATATTACACACTTACCCCTTTTTCCATTTGGATTTGAGATCACCTATCAAGCATGAAGATGAACTAGGATCCTTGAAGACAAAATCAATTGCACACGGAGCTTCGTGAACAAGTAGGATTTGATATTTCACGCATAGGGTCTCAAGGAGCATATGAACAAGACCCAGAAAGCTAAAAAACTAAGGACTACAATGCCAAAACCTAGAATACAATGCTAGACCTCTAGGTGTCCCATTTTTGGTGCTCTTATCTAGGTAAAAATAGATTTCTAGGTCTTGTTTTTGATACTCTACCTAGCCAAATCAGTAATTTGGAGCCTTTGTCTCCTCCATCTCAGCCCAAAATTAGCTAAGTTTTACTCTCTATCCCCTTGTTTTCTATTTTTAGAAATCAATTGATCACTCTATATTCAATAAATTAATAGGCCAATTAAATAACATTTAGTTTTTTATTTTCCCCTTAATCTAGACCCCTTTACTATTTAGGAAATTAACCCCTATAGTTTCCCAAATTTAGTAAAACATAGACCTATTCACCCAATTAACACTTCAATGAGCAGAAAAAAGAAACTCAAGACCATTTAAAAAATCATAGGTCCAATCCACATGACCCTTTAGTCACACCCACATGGGTCCATGCCTTTTGGAAGACCAACTTCACAATTGAACCTACCAATTAGGTCACCCCACTCTTCAGGTCTTCATACATAAAAAACACAGTCACAAACTTCTAAATGAAACACACAAATATCTCACATAACCACATAAACAAGTCATATGAATAGAACCTCTAATATCTTTGAAACATATCCATGTGCCTTAGACACTCCAACATAGGCCAAAACACCTCAAACTATCTCACTCAAGATGATCACTCAGACTGGTCATACACAATCAAAATATAATCACTCTAATATGATTATCCATATCTAATCAGGAGCATACTATGAGAACCAACTCCTTCTTAGAAGTATTTGAGAGTTATAAAACATCTCCATGCTCATATTATTCTTTAAATTAGCTCAAAACACCTTCAACTTGCCTCTATAAGATGGTCACTCAATCTACCAGTAACCTTCAGGAACGTAGTCAACTTGTTATCCTTTGTTCATATATAATATCAATTGGTCAAACCTATAAAGACCACATAGATCATATTCATAGATTCTAACACACTCTCGAATAGCTAAGTCATCATGAGACATTGAAATAACATCAACACAAGTTCAAACAATCTTCATGGGTCACTTATAGTCCATGCACGAACACATAGTCAACTTTAGAGCTCAATATATTTGACTGTATGCACTTTCAAATATTTAAATTAGGTTCATTAGATGATCCATGGATTCCTATTCATATTTTATTTTTAAAACATGAGAAAATTCATCTTGGATTGAAAGATATGACTCAAAAACTAGACGCTAGTTTTTCCCTTGTAAAATTCAAATATTTAAATGTCAATGGTCACAGTTAAACTTTGAACACTATGCTCGTATCTTATGTCCTTGCTGCTCAAATCAAATATGAACCATCAATATTATTCAATATTTAACACATAGGTGATAATGCCCAAACATTAAACCTCAATCACTTTGATCTCATCTTGTGCAAACTTATAATGTTGACTCCACACGCTATGTCGATCTCTTCAATATTATCCTCACTTTAACAATGCTAGACAACTATCACTTTGACCTCTTGAATTTAACACGTATCATTGATCTCGATCAGTATGAACACCCACTCACTATTTATCTTTTGAAGAAGCTTGAACTTTATCGCCACTCATCGTTAAACTTTAAATACTTGTCCTTATCTTGTTACTCCCTGACATCTTAGAACACACACGCTCCATTGATCTTCTGTAAGATGCTTGATCTTTATCTTTGATAAAAATCTATCACATTAACCCATTTGACTCTACATGCACAGTTATATCTGGAAGTAAAAACTCTCAAGAACCATTGGATCTCCACTAGGTATAAATCATTAACATCATGTAAATTGACTATGGGGACCAACTGCAATATCCATGGAAAGCCTACTTTGCACAGATATATATTTTGCCTTGATCAATCTCATGACCTTAAATTTGCACCATATGAACACCTTTCATAGGGGAATCCAACCATCTCAAAAACTTCTCATGAAACCTTTGTATGTGTGAGATATAATGCCATCAATCTACCTTCTCAAAAACTTCTGTCACAAAGCGAACTATGCTTGGAACTTATTTGGGAAACCAACTTTGAGTATGCATAACTTTTGTTGCGCTATATCACATGACCTAAAATTTGGTGTAAATCAACTAGGATCAAAATTTAATAAACCCATATGATCATCTTGTTCTAAAACATCCACATGTGTGAGATATTTCATCATCAAAATGCTTACTTGACTCTTCTTTCCATATTGCAAGTTTGGCTAAGTATGGGAAAACACTGTCAAAATGCCTAGGAGCCCAACTTTGCACCCTCATATCTTTGACTGCGCTTAGGTGCATGACCTGAGATTTAACACATAAAAATTAGGGACTAATGTGATCAAAACCATATGACCAAATCCCCTTGACTCATTCCCACTTGCAATAATGATGTCATCAAATTGCCTATTCATATTTTTTGCCACTAGAACTAAACTGTCTAGATGAAACCTATGGACTACCAAATGAAATACACTTATGCACACAAGATATAAAAGATTATAAAACATCTTAAGGACATTTTTCACATTCTCAATACTCCATACTCATCCTTGAACATTTCTATCCATGCCAAAATTGAAGATCAACGAAACCAACTTTAAGCACACTAGAACAAGCACATTGTACACTTTGTCATTGTCACTTAGGATATCAAAGCACTTCATCCACTCACTAGGACACCTCCATTAACATCACCATGAAATCACTAATAAATCTTCAATAACATCCCCCTTTGTCATTGATGTCAACAAACATCATTCAGCTCACCTTTTCTCTCTTTAAGCACTCTCACACTAGGAACTTTCTCCCCCTTTGACACAATGACAAAGTGGGCACTGACTAATCCTAAGGACATAAAAATAAAATCAATAAGAAAATACCATATTATAAATATGATACAAACTCCCCCTTACATTGAGCCAACCTCTTCTTTCCTTGACACCTTCCTCTTGCTCCATACCAATACTCTTATTCAACCAAGCACTGTAACCAATGAAGAAAGAACACACAAAACACTAAAATATGATGTAACTTACTAAGAGACATCTGAGAGGGACTTACCCTAATATTTTTTATCCATTTCATCCCTTGATCATATTCAAATCTCCATACACCCACCATGAGGAACCATCATACAAGCTTACAAGCCTTCTCTCTCAAACCACCTCAAGGACTACCAACAAAACTTCATGCTACACATCAAAAAAGAAACATGATCTAAAAAGATTTGATAAATCTTATTGAAACACACATACCTTGCCTTTTTGGATAAACTGAACAAAAAGCACATCTTTAATACTAGGCCTATCTAGACTCCTTATAACCCTACCTAGAACTTACAGAGACCAAAACTTTTTGTAGACACAACTTCAAGTCCTAAAAATTTATATCTAGATCAATTTCATATTCCCCCTCAAGCACACCAATTTTCAACACCTAGCTCAATTTATGCAACATACTTCCTTCACAAACCAACTTGCCAATTAAGCCTCCAATTTGACAAAAACATGAATAACTTGAGAACCATAAACCTTAAATTTTTTTTAAATATTGATTTGAAAACCCATTTGATCCATTCAAATTATTAATAAGCCTCATACCTTAACTCATAAGGTAGACCACTTTTCTAGTAGATCCCAAACCCCTAGAATCTCAAAATAAATAAGGTTAACACAACATCTTCTAGTCAACGTCCACCTCTGAAACTTCTTGTACACCTGTAGATAACCATTGCACACTTCTAGACCAAGATTTTATCTTCCACACCTTTGGGAAAATAGACTTCCTATAATCCATTTTAGGCCTGCTTGCCCTTAAGCCAAAAATTGAGAGCACGAAAAAATCTTCAAATGGCATAAAACATACCTTCAGACCACAAAAACACCTAGAGCATATCACAAAGAAATACACAGACCTTTCTAAGCACCAAATACTACTTGACATTGTATCAAACTCATTATGCCATCTAGAAACACCCATTTTGATCTTGTACTATAGCTCCTTCACAAATCTTTGGAACAAGCTCATGATCTTGTTGCTCCCCCTAACTTCATGCTTCACCTTATTTTCATACTCTCTCATCAAAAATTATCTAATGACCACCGATATTTCTTTGACTAACAAGTGTCTCCTTGAATCCTAGATAGAGACACCCTGACTCACACTATCCTAGAACAATGTGAAACTAGGAGTTGCCCACAACTCCTCATATTCCTTTTCCTCCTTGGTCATCTAATATTGATAGTTATTCTTCTTATTCTTAGGCTTAGAAATATCCTCAATCAACACCTTGGATTTCTCCTTGATATTGATTCGAGCTGACTTTTGATTTTCCTTTTTTATCTGTATAGTTGACATATTCTCTGCTTCAAACTTGTCAACAAAAGCTGACAACAGAAACTCTTGATTTTCCTGCACTTCTGATCCTTCTTCCACATTGGCAACCAATCCATCAAGACTCTTGGACACAAAAGGATTAATCTCCTTAGTCTTTATTGCCTCATGTCTCCATAGCATAGTTTGACTCTTCTCATCTTCTGGAGCCAACTTACCAACTTGACCTTTGAGTTTAGACTGATTTGCAACACATTCCTTTAAGGCAACTTTCTTATCAACCTTTGGAATAGTGTGATTAGCATTGATAATATTTGGTCTCCATTACCAATAATTACCTTTATTATGCACAATGGAAGCTTCATGTCCTTTGGGATGCCTTGAGGACCTATTACCTCTACTTGGACAAAATATAGCAGAGTGTCCAATCTTATGACAACTAAAACAAGTAATGTCTTTCATACTTTTTGATAGATTTTAACTATGATCAATCTTTGGCCAAATACTCCTTCTATCATAGCTCCATGAATATCCATACTTTATTGACATCATTTTGTATTCCTTAGCTCTATGACCATACTTATTACATATATAACATTGAATATGAAATAAACTAGCATACCTTGAAGCATTTGTTGTCTAACTAGTCTTCTTTCATTGCTCTTGACTTGACTTCTTTTGATCTTCTTCAAGTTTGATTATCTTGACAACAAATTGCTCATGCTCATCCATCAATGAACCTATCTTGGTTTCGACTTAAATGCTCTCATCTTCTTTATCTCTTACACTTGAATTTGCAACCATTAACTAACCTCTGAGAACTTGGATAGTCTACTTATCACTCTTAGCTTCTTTAGCCATGTCATTCTTTATTCTACATGTTTTTTCTATCAAACTTCCCTCAAGAGAACTGACTTGTTCTTCAAGACATTTAATCATATTTCTCATCTTATAATTTTTCTTATTTTTCTCCTTCAATTTACAAGTGCACCCATGAGCTCAACTTCTAGATCAACTTCTTCTTCACTGTCATGGCAAACTTTTTCATCACACATGATGTCCTTTTCTTTTGAATAACTTTCCTCTTTTGAACTCAAACTTGTCTTGGAATATTCTAGTTGATCCTTGAGGTTCTTGATAACCTTATCATCCTCTTTAGCATTTTTCTTCAAAGTCTATATTTATTCTTCAAGTACCTTGATCACAACATTCCAATATTTATTTTCTTTCTTCAATTACTTAGCCATCTTTGTACCTACTTAAGATCACCTTCAAGTTGTTAGGCTGCCTCCAAAGGACCCACTCTGATACCAACTGTTAGAGGTATAACTAGTGAGAGGGGGGTGAATCAGTGACCCCAAATAATCCAACTTCAATTTCAATCCTTTCTTACTCATAATCAATTACCACAAACATTAATGAAGCATACACATTATTTATAGTAATGAACAAGAAAGACAATGCAAGATCAAGCAAATAACATAAGACATATGTGGGAAATCCTCTTGGGGAATATAACCCACTCTCAAGCCTACAAACACTTGGACTAGATGTCCTATAAGGTATTACAAACCAGAGACTAATTATGTCCTCCTGAACATGATTTAGGGAAACACTTGTTCCATATAGAGCACTTATTCCTAAGATGATCAAATCCTTTAGACCACCTACCTTTAGTGAAATACTTGTTTTATAAAGAACAACTACCCTTAAGGAAGACCAAGTCCTTTAGACCCTTCTTTAAACACCTTCATCTTTAAATTGATGTCTTCAACACCTAATGATGGAACTCTGATTATCACTCTTTACCTTCACTCAACACTCCCTATTGGCCAAAGCACATTACATACTTGAACCAACACGCAAAGATCAATTAGGACACATTGCATATCCCAACTATCCCCACTTCTTCAACTCTACACACTCAATGCATCCAAAGCCACCTTTTGGATCACTCTTAATTCTTTATCAATAACTCTATCACCATACCAACAACATGACCAAATGGTCATACACACAATCCACACTCTGAACTATCTCTCAAATCAGCCACCAAGCTCACACAAACACCATATGTCCTTCACTCATCCTCGACCTATAAGAGTACTATTCAGACATAAAAAATATGACCTATTGATCCAAGTGGATCTATCCATTTGTTAAAAAATGAAGTCTCCATATTCTGATAGAAATGATTTCACAGCATAGAGCTCATCGAGAGCTTTTCAGTGCTTTTCATGGTTTTTAAAACGGACACCGTATGTAAAAGATATGGTCCGTTGAAGTTCTGATGTGATAGGGAAAAATGTGGTGTCGTAAGATGATGTGGCACAATGTGGACTCGCCAAGTGGTCTAGACATGTGGCAGTCAATGGGAGTCCAAAAAAAATTGGGTTTGGTTGATTTTTGTCTTTGACAGTGTGTACAGATTAATATCAATGCATTTTCGAGTTCACTGCCAGCTCACAACTTGTTAATGCTGGCTTGAGGAGAATGAGCCCATATCCGAAGGTTCTAAGTAACCAAACATCCAAGTCAATATAGCTCATGATAAGCCTTACCACATCTACATGCTACATTGGGGGCTGAATCATTACATGCCTTAGTTAAAATGCCATGTCGACATATGACAAGGTGGAGACAAGGCTATAAAAAGCCTTTTTAATTTATTATCCCCACGTATGTGGGACATTTGATAAAGTTTGGTTCAAAGGACCGAGCCAAATCCATGTAATTTGGCATTTATGCTAAGTTTGAGGACCAGATAGGCTTAAGGACACCTAAGATGGGTAAGACCCAAATAAAATGGTGAAGCGTGGCCGATGCCACAACTAAAGCCTTGGAGATAAGGCTATTAAAAGATTAAAAGTCGTTTAAGCTTGCCTAATGTGGGACTAAATAGCTAAGAACAATCTCTATGCCAAAGCCGATGGGATTGGAACCCCTGACCTACCATGCAAAAATCATAGGAGCCCGACCAAATCACCCATGGGAGCCAAGATAGGATTAAATCCATGAACTTCTATTTGAATGATGGTATTCAACTGACTGTGTATTGGAACAAAATAGCCCAGTTTGTTGTATTTGTTCATTTTGGAGCCCTTAGAGGCTGAATCAGAGCTCAGAGTAAACCACAAACTTTCTTATAATTTTGATATGCTCTGTATTGAATATTCATTTACCCATTTTTGAGAATCGGTGTTGCCATTTTGAGCTATAGAAGTTGCCAATTTTGATTTGGAAAAGCCTCTGCATGTGATTTAGGAAGGTGAAGGACGTGCTGAGTCAGCCAAGGTCTTTCGAATGTCTGAAACACTATTTTTATAGAGAGATATGATCTTTTTTTATTTGTAAGTATTATTTTAGCTTGCAAAATTAGCAACATTAATGGATCGGTTCGATAAGAACTCAAAGACGTAGGAATTCTGAACCCCATAAACAATTTTTGTGTTTTGATCTTTGGATTCATTTTTGCATTTCAATTTTAGTTAAATTGTAGATTATAATTCAAATTTAAATCAGAATGCAAAATTTAATCATTTGATCTTTTACGAGAAATTGGATAAAATTGGGAATTTGGGAAATTTGATGATTTTAATGGATAATGGATGTGAACTTCCATTTCACCTTTATTTCAGTTTTGAAAATAGATTTGGATCAGATTTTCATTAGTTTATAATAATTCCAACATCTTAAAAGTTGAGAAATTTTTGCTTCCAATTCAATTTAATTTTTGGAATTGAGAATTTAAAAGATTAGGGTAAATGTTTCTAAAAAGTAGAAAAGCTCTTACTAGTGTTTACAGATCACCTATAGGTCATACACATAGTCCTCAATCTGATCTACTAATCAACCCAACCATTGGGCACATTCAACCTCTTATCTTTTTCACTTCAATGTACACACCACTCTCACAACCTAGAACATCTCCTTTGGTTTCACTATATATAGAGCCTTCATGATAAGTAACTTATTGGTAAACCATTAGACTTGCCTTAACCCTTAAAGCTTCTCTTACATCAAGACACGACTCAAAAAGAAATTTCATCGATTGGCCATAGCATCTATAAATCACCCTTAAGTAACTACACCTTTTAATAAGGCCCTTGTAGCTCTTATAGGTCTCATAGAGACCTATTCACCCACTTAGCACTTCAATGAGCAAAAATAACAACTTGAGACCACTTCAAAAAGCATAGGTCCACTCCATATGACCCCTTAGTCACACCCACATGGGTTTATGCCACCTAGAATACCAAATCCACACTTGAACCTACCAATTAGGTCACCTCGCTCTTTAGATCTTCATACATAGAAAACACAGTCACAAACTTTTGAATCAAACACATAAATATCTCACATAAACACATGAATAAGTCATATAAATATAACCTCCAAGATTTTTAAAACATCTCCATGTGCCTTATACACTCTAACACATGACAAAACACCTCAAACTATCTCACTCAAGATGACCACTCAGATTGGTCATACATAGCCAAAATACAATCAATCTAATATGATTCTCCATAGCTGATTAGGAGCATACTATGATAACCAATTCTTTCTCATAATTCTTTGAGACTTATACAACATATCCATGCTCATTTTCTTCTTTAACTTAGCTTAGAACACCTTCAACTTGCCTCTATAAGATGGTCACTCAATCTACCAGTAACCTTCAGGGACATAGTCAACTTATTAACCTTTATTCATATAGAACATCAATTAGTCAATCCTCCAAAGAACACAAAGATCATCCTCATGGAATATAAAACACTCCCAAATAGCTAAGTCATCATGAGACATAGAAATAACATCAATACAAGCTCAAAAAATCTTCTCAATTCACTTACAATCCATGTACAAACACATAATCAACTTTAGAGCTCAATATATTTGATTGTACACACTTTCAGAATCTTCAAATTAGGTTCATTAGATGCACCATGGATTCCTATTCATCTTTTTTTTTACGTCATGAGAAAATTCATCCTGGATCAAATATATGACTCAAAAACCAGATACTAGTTTTTCCCTTTTAAAATTCAAATATTTAAATGTTAATGATCACAGTTAAACTTCAAACACTATGCTCGCATCTTGTGTCCTCATTGCTCAGATCAAATATGTACCATCGATCTTGTTATATCTTTAACACATAGGTGTTAATGCTTAAATTTTAAACCTTAGTCACTTTGACCTCATCTCATGAAATTTTATAATGTTGACTCCACGTGCTTTGTCGATCTCTTCAAGAGTATCCTCGCTTTAACAATGCTAGATAATATCACTTTGACCACTTGACTTTAACAAGAATCATTTATCTTGATTAGTATGAACACTCTGTCATCTTTGATCTTTTGAAGAAGCTCAATATTTATCTCTGCCCATCATTAAACATCAAACACTTGTACTCATCTTGTTGCTTCTCTTGGAACACACATGTTCCATTGATCTTCTATAATATGCTTGATCTTTATCTTTGTTAAATAGCTATCACATTGATCCATTTGATTCTATGTGCACCATTAGATCTATAAGTATGAACTCATGTTAACTATTGGATCTCCACTAGGTCTAGATCATTAACATCATGCAAATTGACTATGGGGACGAACTGTAATATCCCTAAAAAGCCTACTTTACATAAATATATCTTTTGCCTTGATCAATATTATGACCTCACATTTGCACCATATGAATACCTTTCATAAGGGAATCCAATCATGTCACAAACTACTCTTGAAACCTTCACATGTGTAAGATATAATGCCATTAATATGCCTTCTTAAAAACTTTTGTCACAAAGCCAACTATGCTTCAAACTTGTCTGGGAGACCAATTTTTAATATGCATAACTTTTGTCACACTACATCACATGACCTAAAATTTGATGAAAATAAACTAGGATCAAAACTAAATAAACCCATATGATCATCTTGTTCTAAAATGTCCACATTTGTGAGATATGCCATCATCAAAATGCTTACTCAACTCTTCTTGACACATTGCAAATTTGGCTAAGTATGGGAAAACATTGTCAAAATGATTGGAAGCCCAAGTTTTCACCCTCATATCTTTGACTATGTTTAGGTGCATGACCTAAGATTTAGTGCATAGTAACTAGGGGCTAATGTGATCACAACCATATGACCAACTCACCTTGACTCATTCCCATGTGGCAATGGTGATGTCATCAAACTACCTACTCAAATTTTTTACCACTAGACCCAAACTGTCTAGATGAAAACTATGGATTACCATATGAAATCCACTTATGCACACAAGCTCTAAAAATTTATAAAACATCTTAAGGATCTTTTGCACATGATCAATACTCCATACTTATCCTTGAACATCTCTAGCCATGCCAAAACTAAAGATCAACCAAGCCAACTTCAAGCACAATAGGACAAACACATTACACACTTTATCATTGTCACTTAGGCTATCAAAGCACTTCATCCACTCACTAGGACACCTCCATGAACATCACCATGACATCACTAAAAACTTTCCAACAAAATGTTGGTCTGACATTAGATACATTAAAAAGATTAATTATTTCCCTCAAACACACACACAATAGAGAAACAAAGGACAATAATGACCTATGCCAAAGCACATAGGGAAAGAGAAAAACAACTAGACCTACTCAAAGCAAATGTGCATCCACACTTAGGGAAATCAAATACAACCAACCTACTATATACAAAGTTTCAACACACCTTTTTCCCACCTAGATCAAAGTAGTAAACTCTTAGATATTCTCCATTACCCACTAACATGTCATTATATGATGATCATAGCAGGGTGCATGCCTACTCCTTACGTGGTTGATATGAGTTATTAGCTTTAGGAGAGATGTCTTTGGTGATAAACACCCACTCAAGCCCATCTTGAATGAAATTTGGATCACCCCATTGGGTTGAGAGTGGTTCATCTATGTTAGAGATGCCCTTAAATTTGAATGAGCCTTTAGTGGCTCACCCCATGATACAAACCCTATGAGCTGCCTATGATTTAATGACTCACTTGTGGTAACTGGAAGCTCTACAATTTGATGGACCACCTAGTTATGTGCACAAGTTCATCAAGGTGACTCATGTTGGTTGTAAATATGTCAAGTTGAGACCAAAATAGACTTACATTATCTTCCAAGAGTATACAAGTGTTTACAGGCTCATCAAGGGGTTTATATACAGTATTGAAACTATCAAACAAATCAATACCAACTAAACTTGACCCTTGGAAAGACAAACTTAATGGGCTTCCCATTTCTTATTTATTTATTTTTTTTGCCAAAGATGCACTCAATCATAATCAAACTATAGTCCCCTTGAAGAGGAACATAGCCTACTTCTAGGACTTAAAACAAATCATGTGACCCCCTGTTACTTGCTTGTTCTTTCAAACTGATCTTGAGTTGATTAGGGTCTTCTTTTTGAAGCACATGATTCTTTTTTATGTTTTGTTCATCTTCAAATTATTCCCCCATCACATAAAGTGGTAGTTCATAAAATAAGTTGATAGTCCCAACCTCTCTCTCTTTCTTGAACTCTTCCCTTAGGGTATAAGGAAATGCACTTACTTCTTCTTTAATGGAGAAAGAGAGTTACCCAAGCATGTTATAAGTCTAAAAACCATTCTCATGAGGAGACTTTAACCCCTCATTTTTAGATACCAATTCTTCCTTATTGAGACCTAAACCATGTTGACGAGGCTGATTTTCTTCCTCTTCCATGTTAAATGGATGCTCATTTGTCCAAGAGAGGTCTTGTTCATGCCCTTTAATGCATTATTGATTAGAAATAATTGACTTTTCCTCATCAATATTATCTTCTTCCTCTCCATCCTTTTCCATTTGCTCACTATTTTGTGGCTCTAGTTGATCATACTCATCTTTTTCTTACAACAAGTTTGATTTTTCTAGTTTAATGGCACAATTTGCTCACTATTTTATGGCTCTAGTTGATCATACTCATTTTTTTCTTATAACAAGTTTGATTTTTCTAGTTTAATGTCAAAAAAAGGGTTGCCAATAACTATTTACTCATCATCTTCACTTGAAATATCCTCCTTTTCACCTAAATGGTCTTCATTTTCTCTCTATATAATGGGTTCTCCTTTGAAAAGGGATATGGTAGGAGGGCAAGGCGGTTCAACTGATGAAGTAGGATGAACATGCTCATTTCTTGGCTAAATATGAGGCATTATGGTCTATTCTCGCTCATGAATTGGCTTTGGGGTTGAAGAAACACTCATAAAACTTGGAATTTTCCTTGGCTTAGCTTCTACAATCTTTTCCTCTTCTTGATTTTGTGTTGGTATGAGAGGAGTCACCTTAACAAGGTTTGAAATATTGAAATTAGGATGCTTGGTCCAAGAAGGCTGCCATGGTTGGGGAATTTGAGGCTCTTGAGAAAGAACAAGATTTTGAGAGTGTAACATCCCCACTAGGATTGACTTAGAATAACGTGATTTTTAAAAAAAAATTAAACAACATATTCTTTCATTAGATTTTACCACGAGAATATAGTTAGTGATCTAGATAAAACACTGTAAGTATTCTAACTATAAAATAAGCATGTAATATCTATATGTTATAGATCACTAGCATCAGATGAAATAAAACATACCTAAATATATAAATTAATTACAGATTTCTAGCCATGGTTGGTACAAATATACAACCACTATTGTCAATGTACAATGAGTAAATAATTACATCTCATTAGGGATAATGTTTCAATAATAATAAATAAAATTACAAGTTACAAGATACAAGGCTTCATGGAGCATGAGTTTGTTGAGCTCTAGTATCTATGGCAATCTCAAGTGTAGTCTCCAAATAAGTACTACTATGGACATCATCCGAATAATTTTTCACTCCAGCCATGGATCAGATATCCCCCACACAATCTTCCATCAAGGAATGGCCCTCCATTCATGGATGAGTAGATAGCAATGGTGCGAGAATACAAAGAGACAATCTAGTACCTATATGCTGTAAGATTTTTAATACATGATGTGTACCATAAATAAAATACATTCGAACATGATATCACACAAACATGTAAATCATAAGTATGAGATGATAATGTCTAACTAAACATTACTTTGGCCAAAGTTTTTAGTAGTTATTGATCTCTAGGATCAATTAATTTCATACACACTACTTGATAAGATTACCTTCATCTGACATTGGTGATGCTAGTAAGTGAAGTTTGTCTCACTATTTACTTAGTACTAGCAATATGAGATTTGGTTAACATGAATATCACCAATAAATTCATATAGGTTACTTCCTATTAAGATGCATAAAATATGTTAAACACAAGAATAATCAAAATACACACATTTAGTCCATCAAAAATATGAATGAATCTTCACTATATGATTTATCACATAATAATAAGCATAACAAGTACAGTTTATACCACCTGAGTATAATCTATATTTAGACTGCATATTTCTAATTTCTAAAAGTAGATTCAAATATATAATATATTTTATGACAAGCAATAATATCACAATCCATCATTTTTATGTACACATTACTCAATTTCAACATCTAGTCATAATAAAGAAAGTCATAATTCTCATGAAAACATAATCTTTTGTCTAAACAACTTGTTATATTTTTAGTAGACTACATTCATATAGTTACAATTTTCTTTCCCTCAAGATATTACGAATTATTATTATTTATAACAGATATAGACACACCTCTATATGTTGTATATACATGAGTATCTAAGTCCTCTTAACGATATTTTTCATTTATATGGGCACTTATTCATACTAAATATATTATCGATATGTACCGTATATAAGCACTCAACATTATATAAATATTGTATATAGACGTCAATAGTCATTTACAAATCTAATAAAATACTTAATCTTTATAACTTTCCTATTCGAAAAATACATTGATGATCTATTATAAGATATTAATATTCCCAAAATATTAATGAATGTATTGTTATAGTCAATAGACTATTTCTATCCATATCAAATCACCATCTAATTATAACATTCAAACACTCACACAATTTCTACAAGTATTTAGTCATCCTAAGCTTAGTTCAATATAGATCATAAGTGTTAAACTAATTACTCAAACCAATAGATAACTACAGTCCACAGACAAAACTTACAACTAATACTATTTCCACATAGGCAGTATTCAAGGCATATGCTTCATAAAACTAATTAGTCTATTTCACTATATTTTACTATATTGATTTGCAATTATGATAATCACCCTTCTTTGCACAAAATCCCATACAATATAAAACTTATAATTTAGCTAGATTTATATATACATACAATCCATTGTGTGTGTGTCTAATATATATATATATATATATATATATATATATATATATATATATATAGTGATTTCAAGCTCTGTTGACATTAGAGCTACAACTTATTAAATTTTACACAAAGGAATAACTTATTAGCTGAGTATATCGTTATATATGTATATCAAAGCTCTAGTGACATTAGAGCTTGTACATTCTTTGCTCTATAAATAACCATAATATATATAATGCTATTTTAGATGTTCTTATATATAAAAATCATTATTCACATTTATATACTTCATTGTTCATCATACTTAGATCGCCCTTATATAGTTCACTATTCTTTTAAATGATAAACATGCTGATTGCTATATATATTCTTGTTATAATACCTTATAATATGTATAGTGATCTATGTTATATATGTATAATACCTACATATCGTTATATATGTATGAATGTTTTATGCCTGATCGCTATACATTCTATATTGAAATACAACATATAGATCGCTATATATTATATGCATACATATATTTTCATGGTTTGACTAATAAATAATCCTTTGTTCATATTTAAATATGAATCATTGTTTTCTTTTGACAGACCTTCTCATTATTGGCATATACACTTAGCTTACACATTTATTCATTACTTCAATTTGCAGAATTGAGGTATTCCAAATGTATACATACAAGTTTGTTGGTTATGTATTCATACACTAAACTAATGCAGGATTTGTAGGACAATGTTTACCATTTTAGCATATACATTCACAATTTTGAGTAGAACATATATATTCACAATTCAAAAAGTGTCACCTAACTAGTAAAAGCTTCTTGACCGGAATGACATGATCTAGGAATCCCTACTCAGTTTGATATCCCTTCTCCACTTTGCGTTGCCTTTCCATTCTCCACTTCACTCCCTTCTCTCCCTTATTCTCAAATTCATACTCTTCTTATATATATTTTTATTCTCCTCTTATTCTTTTATGTCGCACCTTTTCTTTTCTTTTCTGTTTTTTGAATGACTTTCCTCTTTTTTTTAAAGCTTACCATTCTTTTATGTTTTTTTTCTTTTTCTTTTTCATATATATATATATATATATATATATATATTTTTTTTTTTTTTTTCTTAATTATTGCTTTATTCAAATTTTTCTTCCTTTATGATGTTTTTTCCTATTTATATTTTTTTTTCTAATTTGGTCCAAGCATGAAAGCAAAATATCTTTGATACTTCCCCAAGCATTAATTATTGTTTTATTTTCTACTTATAATACAATTACTAATTATAACTAGCACTTCAAATATCATCATGACTTAATGATAATATGACAAATATAACATCAATTATATTCCTTTCAATAGTAATTAATATTTCAAACAACTATTAAACCAATCCTAATATTATTATAACAACATAATTTTTGTGTCATTACTACGTCCTATAGATTATCTAATGTCTTTTGTTATCTATTTATATTAAGGCATTAAGCCTTATAATGATAATCATGAATATCATAAAGATAACTAATTAACATTTCATAGACATGAGGGTTAGTTTAAATACTGTAGCACCAAATACTACTTACTCAAATTTACGTCCTCAAAAAATATTAATATTCATGAGTACAATAACATGGAATAAATGCAAAATAGCATTATGCATCCAGTTTACTTATAATAACCACAACATAAACACATAATATTAATTCCACATAAGCATTAAACTGAGCTAACACACAACTAACATGCATAAATAATTATCTAAATGTAGATAACATAAAAAATGTACTAACATTAATAATTCAAACTATGCATATAATGTGTACTATTTAATGTGGTGTGTGCATGTGTTCTAGCTATTCCTCTATCATCCCCCAACACCTCCATCTACATCACCCTCTCTGATGATACTGTCCCTCCATCATGCTTTGAGGGATGAATCTCTCCTATGTCAAAATCATGATAAGAAGGTAGTTAGTCCAAAACATCGTAACATATATCATAAAATATTGATATATGATCACAATGTAAAGAATATACAATACAACTAGCTCAAAGAAATGAAATCATATAATCAAATCTATATTCAATTTTCCCATAACAACATATGACTTACAACTTAGTTAATAATAATCAAATCAAATTACCAACCATAAAAATCCACTGATATTTAAGTAAATTTGCTTAGTGAAAAATCAGATGTAACATGCTTCCCTCTAAAGCCGGTCATCATCCCGATGATACTTATTCAAACATAAGTTTTGAATTAAAAACAAATTATTTAATAAAAAATAATAAAGTGTGAAGCATCAAATCAAACAAATAAATGTGGAAATCACCTGTAGAACTCATCATAGTCCTCCCAAGTAGTACTATCCTTATATTATTGGTCTCATAATACCCTATACTGTGACATGTCTCTATTGTGTAAATGAAGCTTGCAAGTGTAAATTACTCAGATTGGTTCTACCATGACCACCCTGGGATCCAAAACTTGCAAAACATTCGAATCCAACACATGTGAATGATTATCTATATACCTTTTAAGATAAGAAACATGGAAGACATTATGTAATAGAGATAGGGATGATGGAAATACAAGTCTATACGCTACATGATTAACCACTTCTAAAACCTTGAAGGGTCACACATATCTCAGTGAAAGTTTCACTGATTTTCCAAATTTAATCATGCTCTTTTGTGACTTAACTTGCAAGAACACTTTATTACCTACTAAAAACTGCATGTCTATTCTCTTTAGATCAACATAACTCTTCTTCTTGTCATTAGCCTCAACCAATCTATACCTAATTAATCTAACTTGATCTTCCATTTTTGAAAGCATCTCAAGTCCAAAGACTACCCTATCTTCCAACCTATCCCAACTGATTGGTGTCCCGCACCTTCTTCCATATAATGCTTCAAATGGTTTCTTATTCAAAGCTAATTGGTATGAGTTATTGTAAGAAAATAAACCAATAGAAGATAATATTCCCACTTATACTATTGATCCATGTAATACATATGAAGAAGATTCTCTAACACCTATTAACTCTCTCAGTCTGACCATCAGTCTCTAGGTGATATGTAGTGCTAAAGTTTAGTTACGTACCCAAAGCTGAATTTAAAGTTAACCAAAACCTAAAATTCATCTTTAGATCTTGATCCAAAATTATCTTCTCTAATTTTTTTTGCAATTGATACACCTCTTTTATGAATCTCTTTGCAAGAGTAGGTGCATCATTTGTCAAATTGCTTGGTATAAAATGAGCTACCTTGGTTAATTTATTAACTACAACCAAGATCATGTCATGCTTATTTTATGACAATGATAAACCTTAGATAAAGTCCATACTAGTCACTTATCACTTCCATTCTGATATGTCACGTGGATATAACAATTTGGCTAGAAGCAAATGTTCAACTTTCACTCGTTAACATTTTAGACAATGTGACATAAAGTCCACTATATTTTTTGTGATTCCCTTCCAAAAATAAAGTGGTATAAGCTCTACCATGATCTTGATTACTCTTAGATGTCCTAAAAATGGGGCATTATGTAGTTTCTTTAGCATTATGCTCTTTAGATTCTCCCTATCTGGCACATATATCCATCCATTATATTACAAAAGATGATTATTCTCTAATTTGAATCCTTTATTCCTAGAATTTTGAGCATTCTCAGTTAATGCTTTCTTGAACTAATCATAGAATTCATCTCTTGATGATAATTCAATCACTTGATCCCTAAAAGTACTCCTGATAGTAGCCATGACTGTTATGTACCTCTTATAACTTAGGGCATCAATTACTCTATTTTACTTACCTTTGATATAGTTGATATCAAAATAATAATCAAACAAGAACTCTAACCAACATCTTTGATGAACATTTAGATTCAGTTGGATGAAGATGTAATTGAGTCCCAAGTTATCAATCTTGATCTCAAATGGTTTTTCCAATAAGTAATGCCTTCAAACTTGTAAAGCATGCACTATTACTACAAGTTCTAGGTCATGAGTGGCATAGTTCACCTCATAAGGCTTCAGCTTCTTTGATTCATAGGATACCATTGCACCCTATTATATAGGGTCTCCTCCTAGTCCATCCCCAAATACATCTATGATCCCTAGAAATTGGCTATTGGGATCATGAACTCTTAGTATTGATGCTAAAGTAAGCCTTTTTTTTAATTCTTGAAAAGCTAATTCACACTTATCTGACTAGATAAAACTTTGGCTCTTCCATTATAGAGAGGTAATCAGATTAACTTTCTTATAAAAATTTAGAATGAACTTCCTATAATAACCTGTTAATCCCATGAAACTTTTTACCTCATGGATATTCTTTGGTGTTGGCTATGCCATAATGGCCCTTATCTTTTCTAGATCTACTAAAATACCATCCACAAAGATAATATGTCCCTAATATTGTACTTTATTCCTATAAAAATGCACATTTAGACAACTTACCATATAACTTGTGCTTCTGTAGCCATTGTAAAACCAGTTCTAGATATTAAATATGCTCTTCTTCATTCTTAGAGTATATAAGAATGTCATCAAAAAAGAGCAAAACAAAATGATCTAAATAATCTCTAAACACATTGTTCATGAGATTCATGAATGTTGTTGAAGCATTTGTCAACACAAATGGTAACATTATGAACTCATAGTGCCCATAATGAGTTCTAGATGTTGTCTTCAGAATATCCTCATCCCTTATCCTTAGCTGATGGTATCTTGCTCTTGATCAATATTAGAAAAGATTGTTTCCCCTCGCATCTAATCAAAAAGATCATCTATACAAGGTAGTAGATACCTATTTTTTAGACTTGTATTTAACATTCTATAGTCTATGCAAAGCCACAAAGTACCATCCTTATTTTTGACAAAGATAACTGGTGTACCCCATGGTGACACACTTGGACTAATAAACCCCTTTGACAATAATTCTTAGAGTTGAGCTTTCAATTCAACCGATTCAATGGTTATCATCCTATATGGTGCTTTATATTATGGTTCCAATCTATGTATGATATCGATAGAGAAATCAAAATCATGTGTAGTAGGAAATCCTAAAAATTCCTCTTGAAACACATCATGAAAATTATTAAGGAATGGATAATATTTGAGAGATGGTTCCTTAGATTCCTCCATTTCATTTATCTTGACAATAAATACTTGGTATCCTTTTCCTTGAGCCTTCTTAAATTGCATTGCAAAAATTTGGCTAGGCCTCAAATCTCTTTTCTCACCCTGAATTAATATCTGATTTCCAAAATCATCCAAACACTCAACCTTCTTCAGATGGCAGTTAACCTTGGCCTTATACTTCACAATGTAGTTGACTTCTAGGATCATATCACATGATCCTAGTGGTGCTACATAATAATCCACTACTACTGTGAATTTAGGAAACCTAATCTCTACTTCAATTAAACACTTATCAACCTTGACTTTTTGAATCATTCCTATATTGTACCGACCATGCATTTGCCATTACTCTAGCTCTTCTAGATAACTTATTAAGCATTTTAGGAACTATAAAATATTATAGACTCTGGATCTATCAAAATGGAAACTAGATGTTCAAATAAAATACTTGATAGTTCTATGGGTGAAGCTTAGAACTCAGCTTGTCGATTATCAATCACCGCATGAATATATTATTGAAAAGTTCCCTATTGAGGAGTAGAACCTTTTTTATTTGACTTATCTTGGGTACAATCATGAGCATAATGCTCACCTCCATAAATGAAACAACCTTCACATGGTCCTTTCTTATCAGACTATTGGTTTCCCTTAAAACTGCCTTTGAAATCATTGCCCAGTTTCTTATTGCCTGAACCATTATTGAATATAGCATTCCGATTTTTGAATTAACTCCTGGAGTCTCCATTTCTCTTCTTCTAGTTCTTTTTAAAAGTTGTTTTCTAATTTTTTTATTAAACTTGTCCTTAGCCTGAGAAAGAGATTTCAACTTCTATTCCTACTTGACTACCTTCTCAAAGACTTGGTCCATGGTAGAAGGTCCATGATTGTCCACCTCTTCATTAATATGAGGTTTTAATCCCATGATGAACTTCCTAATTTTGAACCTCTCATCTACTTAGTACTAAGGTACATTATTAGAAGTTTGATGAACTGATCCCAAGACTCATTCATCGATAGGTCTCCTTGCTTTATATTCTATAAATATATAAGATTCTAGTCAAAATATAACTATGGAAGCCATCGTGATCTAAACTGTCATAAACTACTCCCATGTAGTGGTGGTCAAGTTAAGATTCATTTCCAACTTTTTGTTGGCCCACCACATAGCTGCATCACCAGCTAATTAGTAAGCTCCCAAAAATGCTTTAGTGACCTCGAAGTAGTTTCAAATCTAAAAATACTTTTCCATCTCAATCAATTATGCTTTAACTCCATCACCCAAAATAGTTCTTTCAAACCTAGGTGGATTCACATTTTTCATATATCTAGCCAATTCTATAGCTATGTATGCTCTCATGTCTTGATGTTTTTCCTACTCATTGGGATGTTCTTCAGATTCATCTTGATGTACTTCCTCTTCATGGCCATGAACTTCCTATTTTAGAGCAAAAATTTGATCCCTAGTTTCATTCATGGCTGCGATAATCTGATCCAACTTTGCTTCTTGCTTAGTGGCAAATTAATTAGGATCAAATGGAAGATTATTGTCATTAACATTTGAAGGATCCTCTTTGGATACTCTAAATTTCACCATTCTCCTTTCTAATAAATAGAAGGATAAGAACATGTTAGTGGACTCATTAAGTCCTAGAGTTAGAGCCACAACTCTGATACCACATGTAACATCCCCATTAGAATTGATTTAGAATAGTGTGATTTAAAAAAATAATTAATCAACATATTCTTTCATTAGATTTCACCATGAAAATTTGATTAATGATCCAAATAAAAAAATCTAAGTATTTCAAATGTAAAGTAAGCATGTAACATCTACTTATTATTGGTCAAATTTGGCCTACATAGAGATCTTGCCTGGAAATGGTTTGAGTAGGTAGACCAAGTTCTCAATAGAATGAGTGGCCCAAATATCACCCATAGTTTGTAAAGATTTTGAAACACTTTAAGCTTGCTTAAAGTGTATTTTGTCAATTTATGAGGGACAAGTCTATAGAGTGAGGTAAAGGATTTAAACAGGTTCTCATGGTGATCAAGATAGTTCTAAGTCATAAAGTAAGTCTGCACAAACTTCAAGTTTTCATAGTTCATTCGAGCCTTCAAAAATCCAGTAGTAGTTTAAACACAAGTCCAAAAGAGCCTAAAAGCCAAAAATATAAGTGAAAAACCTTTGTTTTATCTAAATCCGCACTTGGCATTTTTGTTTCAAGATTTTAATTGGCAAGGTTTAATTCTTGTGAACCTTTTTATTTTTAGCTTAATGTTAATATTTCAGCCTGAGTGTTAATATTTCCTTTGGGAAAATTGTTTCAGGTTATTCAACTAAGTGTTGGGAATTATTTTAGACATTTTTTATGAAACAAAAATCTTGAAATGAAAATTCTTTTAGACATTTTATCCACAACAAATGTCCCAAAATCAAAGGTTCCACAATAAAAATCCTGAGACACTTCCTTTGGGCAAATTGTTTCAAGTTATTCAACTAAGTGTCGAGAATTATTTTAGACATTTTGTACGAAACAAAAATCTTGAAGTGAAAATTCTTTTAGACATTTTATCCACAACAAATGTCCCAAAATCAAAGGTTCCACAATAAAAATCCTGAGGACTTAATTGTTTCAAGAAAATTGATCGGGTAAAAAATCCCAAAGACCCAAATATTTTGGGAAAATTATTTGAGACAATTTCCCCCAGGACATATTCTTTTAGATAAAATGTACAAGCTCCAAAAAAGATAAATGACTAATGAAAAACTCCAACATAATGGTTTATCTTGGAGAAATTGTTTCAGTAGAGTGATGTTCACACAAGTATCAAAGTTTGAACTCAGTAATCATCCATTGGGGCCCAAAGATTGATAATTGTGCAGACATCATCAATGTTCCCATGTACGTCAATTGATAGGCATGCATAAGTCAATTTTAAGCCATATAGAATAACCATTTGGATTCAAAATTAGGATTAATGATCGACATTCAATCATACAGAAGATCTAATGGAGAATGATGACTAACAGGTTAATGGGCCTAGGCAGATCAATGGCTCACATTCAATCACAAATTCAAATCTAATGAAATGCGATAAAGTCAAAGAATTAATGAATCCTAAGTGTAAAGGCATGTTGACAAATTTTAGGAGTACATTGAATTGGTAGAGGATCGATGATCTATGATCATCTAGACAAACAAAGATCAAATGGTGTGAAATGATTCATAATGTCAACATGTTGAGTCAGATACCAATAGCCAATGAACAAAGGGAAAGTCTAAGGCTTTAGATGGAGGTTTAAGGGGTAATTTTTTGAATAAGGCAAATGCAAATTAACTAAGCTTGAATAAGGGGTTGAGTTGAGCTAGAATGAACAAACAAGATCAAACACCATCATTAGAAAGCCAAGGGGACAAAATAGGTCTATTTAGACCTAAGATAGGTTTTTGTTGTGTAGCTCATGGATCTTCATTAATATAATAGCTATAGGAAAACCAATAGATAAGATTGGTTTTCAATCTATAGTAAAGCTATGATGGACCTATGATTGAATATTTCAAAGTGGGGTAGATACATGCAATTAATAAAGGAACATCCTATCCTTGAGCATAGCCATACTCTCAACAAATAACCACTAAAAGTAGACATGAGTATCATCCTGAATACAAAGATTTTTCCCTTGCAATAAATGAATTTGATACTAAAAATCTTGAGAAGGTTCATGTAGTAGCCGAGATTGTTCCTTATAACTTGTCTTGATTTTCATATCCTTTATCATGCCAAAAAAGGATAGAGTGACATTAATGCAGGAGCAACCTCGAGGAGGAATGTGATGATGGTTATTCTAAATGAGATTCAACTCATTAATGCCCTCCTTCTAGTTTCAATTTCTCTCTCCCACCTTTTTTTTCCTATAAATATTGGCTTTGAGATATTGTTTTGGATCCCTCGGCTCGAGATAGTGAAGCTCTATCAAAATCACTTTGTAACACTCTCTTGAAATAATATAAGATAGTTTTCAAATTCTAGTTGAATGCAAAGTGTGCTCTATTAAATTTTGATGTGTAAAGTGTATGTTCTTATTCATCATCTATATGTTCTTCATGTACCTTGCCTTAATTCTATTGGCTTTTTGTAGATTGTGTGAAGTGTTAGCTAGTGGCATTCCTCTTGAAGTGTCATACGCCCATAGTGTCTTATATACACCCATCTCTTTCTATCCTTCAAGTTGTGGGTCTCTTTTCAGCCTTCATATAAAATACTCATTCTTGCAACCTTGTCATAAAATATGACTAGTTTTTGTCTTGATTAAATTCATTAGTAATCATAGAAGTGTCTACGCTGAAAGTGGATTATTTGAATATTTGGTGTGTCACTACATTTAGTATAGGTTTCCATTCATGTATTTCTTTCCCTTTTCATGCCAATAGCTTAGGTTTAGTAAAAGGGAGTATATTGTTATATTTGAGGAGCTAGCCTCATTAAAAATCCTAGAGGTTTGACCCAAGTTTAAGTAACCCACAACCTAGGGTCATTCCCATGTTGGACTAGATTTGAGAGTAGGAATTGAACATTTTTAATTTCAATTAGGTTGAAATCTACGTTTATAATAGTTTTGGCATGCCCAGTGGGACTAGTTGAAGAAGAAACTAAATAATTGGTCCTATCTTTGGCTTAAAAGTGTAGTGAACACTTAGCAAGATCACTTGGTGACTCCAAACATTTGTGGTCTACAAAAGTGAGTCTCTTACCTATATGCCAAGAAGAACAAGATCATCTACAAGGTGGATCGACTTCTATTTTAGTGAGCTTTTATCACCCTCAAGAAGGAGGAGAGTAAGAGCATCCTTGTCCCCTATTAAAAGGTGTCTCATAAACCACTCACCTCATAGAGCACAGTCTACATCATCGTTTGAAAGGTTCTATTCTAGGCGAGGCCTATTTATCATTCCCTTCACAATGCTACCAAGGAATTCAACTTTTGTACCCTTTAATGGGGGGAACCCTCTTAACCTTCAACTATATGATGACATCCCTACTACCTCTTTGAAGAGACTACCCTACTTTACATTAGAAAACTCCACCACTCTTGTAGAGCACATTGCTTATATTACAAACCTTTGTGCACTACATCATATTACAGAAGAAAATGTAGCCATGAAACTACTAGCCACATCCTTGAAAGGCAAAGCCATAAAATGGTATAGAGGTTTAACTCCTACCTAAATCAATACCTAGGATGAGTTTGGTGAGTGCCTATGTAAACATTTTTGAGGATAAAAGTGACCATGTATCACTTTTGGAACAACTTACCTTAATCAAAAGGGCACCCCAAAAATCTATGGTTGATTTAAACTACAAATTCCAAAAGACTTAGAATAGGATTCCTGTCATCATTAAGCCCACACCTAATTATGATTTCTTTTACTATTTGAGAGCATTGAATTCAAACATTGTAGTCATGATATAATGTATAAGTGAGATAAATTTACCTAGGGCCTATGTGATAGCTATAAGAGTAGAAAACTATTTGATACAAGTAGGGAAACTCATGCCAAGACCTCTGATGCCACTTTTTCTTGAACTTCAACCAACCCCACTTACTATTGCTCCACTTCCCACTCTAAACAATAAAGCCCAACCTGATGATGGCCAAGTGGATAAATTTTCAAGGATTGAGAGCTTGTTAAAGGTACAAAACAACAAGCTAGTGGCTCTACAGAGATATCAATATACTTCATATAGGCCATACTCGTACCAAGGTCCCTTCTAAACCTAATATGCTACTCAATCTTATAATCGATCACCTTAACCATAAAACCAACAAGCCCAAGGCCAAATTACTTAAGGAACATCTTATAATGGTTACAACCCTATAGTTGCAAGTAGCTTAAAAGCCTTGGTCCCCACACAAAATAATCTTGCACAAGAGGGTCAATGCCAATCAAGGGGATAGTCTAATGAGATGGTAATGGTTATATGTGGGAGATGTATCAGGACCTTAGTTAACATCATGCTCCTTCATTCCTAGGCCAAGACACCATACTGCCTCCACCATAAGGCCCTCTAATGAACCAAGGTAATGTTCCTACCATAACATCATCAGAAGCTCAAATTCAATAGCAAGGAAGCATGGTTAATGTACCAGCTGACACCATGTGCATAAATTTTCAAGAAGGGGAGCATATGTTTGAATATGTAGCGACAAACATGGGACAAACTACACAAAGGCTAGATGGAGTAGTTACATCCCATACAAGGGATTAGAGGAGAATGTTAGATGATAATTTAGGGTAGCCTATGGCTTCTTCAACATCTCCACAAACCAATTAGTAGCCAAATACTTCAAATATAGCTACTAAAGATCTTGCAACTAAACAAGAATCCCAACATCATAGACAACAATACAAGTCTCCTTTTGTTCCTCATGTCACTCAAGTGTCAAGTGATGCTTCTACTTCTAAGCTGCAATCCAAAGGTACTAGTTTTCCTTTCAATATTGTGGATCATACGAAAAGGGATAATGCCACTATGTCTATGTATGATACTCTATCTATTTTGGGATAGAGAGAGATTCTTTAGCAAGAGCTCTCCAAAGCTTCTCATGTGAATGAGACAACTAAAAAGGTGAACATTGTTTTCAAAAATAGTAGTCAGCCTAGTCCTAGTTAGGTTTCTAATCAAGTTCCTAACCAAAGTCAAGTTCATAATATTTTTCATCCCCCCAAGGTTGTCAAGCCCCCTCCATTCTATTTATCAACCATCATAAGAGATTACTTGGTGCATAATTATATGATAGATTCAGGTGCTTTAACCTTAGTTATGCCTAAAACCATAGTAGATAAGATTGGGATTAAATATATACCTAATGAAAAAGGTTTTCTCTAGTTGGATGGTTCCCCCACTAAAATGGTAGGCATAGTGAAAGATCTTATGATCACATTAGCATCTTGCCCAAATTGTGTCATCACTCAAGATGTAATGGTTGTAAACATACCCCCATATTTTCCCCTATGCCTATATAGGGAATTTACTACAAATATTGGGGGTTATTTGTCCTCTAACTAGTCATACATGGTTTTCAGGCCCAGATATGAGACTAGGGTCACTATTAGGTTTGAACCTATCTCTAGGTTTCATCTAGAGCCTTATATGCTTAACCTTGCAAATGCCAATTACACCATATTTGAGGAGGATGAAAATGTTAGTGAATGATAGCCTCATGATCATCTTGAAGGCATTTTAGAGCTATATCTAGATGAATGAGTAGTTGAAAACCATGGATTTGATCCCTTTAACAATCTTGAAGAAGAAAAATTAGGGGTGTATTGTATGCATGAGGAGGGTGCTAATATACCTTGATTAACTAACATCACTCAAGAAGAAGATATTCTATAGACCTTATTATTTGATGGCTCAAGGTAAAAAAATGGTAGTGGAGCTAGGGTAATATTGGTTTCACCCTTAGATCACAAGTACTATTTAGCTGCAAGATTCCAATTCAGTTTCACTTCAAACACAGTTGAATATGAAGCTCTTTTACATGGTTTGCAAGAGGCAAGAAGAAAAGGTGTCAAACTCCTTCAAGTCAAGGGTTATAGTGATCTTATTGTGCAAAAAGTTAGAGGCATCATTACAGTCAAGAACCATCATTTGAAAGCCTAAAATCATCATGTATGGGATCTCATAGAAGACTTCTTGGCATTCAATATACAATCCATACAAAGAGAGGCAAATCAACATGCATATAGGCTTGCAACCATTGGAGCTTAATATGAGGTTGTAGATGGAGTCAAAGGCCACTAGAGCCAAGGTAAGGTTAAGGTCATATGTAGTCTAGTTGTACTTGATAATGAGGTAAGCTGGCAAGTTTTTGACAATGATGACCAAATTATATGTTTTCTGATGTAGGAAGTAGAATTATGCCATAAAAATAAAAATAAATTCCAACACCAATATGATGATTGTTAAGTTGTGGAGCTAAAAGCTTCAACTCTTTGCAAACTAAAGGAACAGAAGGTTGCTGAGATCTAGGAGCACCGGCGTCGGCAGAAGGACCGACGTCGGTCATGACCAGTGCAGAAGTCCACCGGCGACGGTAGGGAGTCAGCTGACATCAGTAGAACTAGACAAGCAGGGACTGGCGTCGGTCGCCTATGTGTTCTAAAACTGCTCATTGCACCGACAGTTAGTTAAGTGAATGAAGCATTTGCATGTAAAGGCCAGTTAGAGTCTTGAGCTGCGAGGATAATTGTCTAAATTAAGAGTCTAAGTTATTGTTTAAGTCTGGGATCTATTTATAGACCCATTGGCATGTATTGTTATTGAAATAAGATAAGGAAGGCAAGGAAGTTCCTTCTAAGTGTAAGATCATTGAGTTACAAGTTGTTGCAAGCTCATAGGAGATCTACATGTGTGAGTATGGTCTGTTGAATTGCAGGTTGCAGGTTCATGGGAGATCAACTTGAAGTAATTTAGAGTGCTTGGTGAACTGGCAGGGTTATTACTGACTAGTTGGAGAGGTGAACACCAATTCTGTTTGTGAGTTGGTTGTTGGGACCATTTTTGGTAGGAGAGTGTTGTAGAAGAATTACTGTACACTTGAGGTGTGGGAAGCCTCTGTAAGGTGGAAGAGTGTGGCGGCTCTTTATTGTATTCTTTTTTGTAAAGTGTTAATACAAGATAGTGTATTATCTCTCATATTTTGTGCTATTGGTGAATTCTAGTTACTTGTATTTCTGGTTATTTCCACATTTATAATTGCTTATATTTGGTAATCATACTGTGCTCTTTTTGAGGAGCAAGATCCTAACAAAGTGGGATCAATACTGGTGTTGTTCTTGTGATCCCCCAACAAAGTGGTATCAGGGCATGTTTGTTGTTCTAGGTGCCTGACAAGTGGTATCAGAGCTGTTGGTTGGGATACTAACGGATTGGATTAGATCTGGTTAGTGTGTTTTGATTATAGGTTACTCACAGGGTTTCTGTTTGAGTGGGAGTTGAGCAATGGCAGAAGACAGTAAGCTATGAATGGAAAAGTTTAATGGCAAGAACTACCAACTGTGGAGGATGTAGATTGAGGATTATTTGTATCAAAAAGATTTGTACTTACTATTGGGAGGGGTTAATTGCAAACCCTCGAATATGAAAGATGAAGAATGGGAGGTTCTTGATCAGAAGGCTCTGGGATCTATTAGATTGAGTCTTGCATCATCTGTGATTTCCAGCTTATCATAGTGTAAGACAACGGTGGAGTTGATGGAATCTTTGGCAAATTTATATGAAAAACCCTCAGCTTCTAATAAGGTATTTCTTATGAAGCGTTTATTTAATTTGCAAATGTTGGAAGGTGGATTTGTTCATATCCATCTTAGTGATTTTCATGGTTTGGTAAACCAGTTAAGTTCAATCAATATTGTATTTGATGATGAAATTAGAGCTCTCTTAATCTTGTGTTCATTACCTGAAAGTTGGGAAGGTTTGGTAATGGCAGTTTCTAATACTGTGTCTCCTTCAAAAATCTTAAAAGTGGATGATGTTGTGAGTGTGATCTTGAATGAAGAGATACGTAGGAAAAGCACAAGTGAGTCATTAGGGAATGCTTTGAGTGTTGAAGGAAGAGGAAGGCAAAGAGAGAAGATAAAGCATGGGAGATCAAGGTCCAAGATAGGCAGAAGATCCAAGTCCAGGTATGGCAGAATAACCTGCTGGAAGTGTGGAAAGCAAGGGCACTTAAAGAGAGATTGCAGATCAAGTGAAGATCAACATGAAGGACATGAAGAAGAAGTAGATGTTGTAGATTACGCTGCACGAGATGCTCTGGTATGTTCTTTAGATAAAGTAAAATCTTGGGTTTTAGATTCTGGTGCCTCTTTTCATGCATCCCCACATAGGGAATTTTTTCATGAGTATGTCCAGGGAGACTTTGGAGAAATTTGTGTAGGGGATGGTAAGCCTTGTCAGATTATTGGCAAAGGGAAAGTGAAGCTGAAACTGCAGACAGATAACACATGGGTGTTAAAGGAGGTCATTCATGTCCCAGTTCTGGAGTGGAATTTGATTTCTGTTAGAAGTTTGGGTGATGAGGGTTGCACAGTCACTCTCACAGTGGACTCTTGGAAGGTTACCAAGGGTACACTTGTTGTAGCTAGAGGTAAAAAAGTAGGTACGCTTTATCTATCTGCTTGTATTACTGACTCTCTTTCTAGGTTATCTACTTCAGCTGTAGATTCAAAGATGTGGCTTGATAGGCTTGGTCACATAGATAAGAAGGAGATGCTTGTTCTTGAGTCAAAGGATATGCTTTCGGATTTGGAAGGTATGGATTGTGGTTTCTGTATGCAGAAGAACAAGGTGACGTTTCTTGAGGAATCTGATGTTAGTGACAAGAACAGGAAAGCCTTGGTTTTCAAGGAGAAGGTGATGGACAGAGTTTAGCACAAGATGCAAAAGAATTCTGAGCAGAGCAAGGGTGTTTTGGAGAAGGATTTGATCCAAAAAGAGCTTGCAGGAAAAAGTCAGGTCTCACTAGAAAAACACAGAGGCCGACATCGGTAGGAAAATCAGTGTCGGCATCCAGACAGGGACCGACGTTGGCTATGTGCAGCCCGACGTCGGTGACTCAGGGTAGATAACTACCAGCGTCAGCCAGGGAAAAATGACGTCGACAAGGGGGCAGTCACAGGGAATCGACATCGGTCTGGTGCAGACTGAGATGTGACCGACATCGGTTACTGAGACGAATTTTGGGTGGACATCAAGCTGTCATGGAGTCTCAAGCACCCATATGGAAGACTGAAGGCATAAGTAAGTTCTTAAATTCATCATTTCCCTTCTTTACACTACTTGTTGCTCACTTATGGCATAGGACCAGGAAGTTATCGAAGAAGCAGAATAGGTAGATCCAGGAAATAGTGGGAACTTGGCATGGATGAGGATGTGATTCCTTGGAGGAGAACCAAATAGGTGTTTTGGGTAGAGTGGCCAGCTGGAAGTAAGCACTGAGAGATGAATGGTTGTTCAGGATGAAGAAGAGTAAAAATGGATACGTGAGATGGAAGATCAGGGTATATGGTCTTGTATAGCTGCAGGGCAATGGAGGTTTGATCATTGTATTTCTCTTTACTAGGTTGGATAATATTAGCTACATTATCCTATTACTATATGATGTGCTTGTTGCAGGGTTACATATACAGGTATTGCTGAACTAAAGGTAAAGCTAGTTCAGGTGTATGTCATGGAGAATTTGGGAGTAACAAGATTCTTTGGCATGAGTGTGTTCTAGAGACATGGAGGGTCACATGTTGACTTTGTTTCAAGATGATTGTGTGAGATCGGTTAGCACGCCGATGGTTGGACAGTTCATAGAACAGGGTCTTGATTCACATGATGAGGTTGAGTGCATAATATGTACTAAACCTGAGTTTTCCCAAGCAGTGGGAGTTGTCACAAGTTGGAGCCAATTCGGGAGAGAACCATTGGAGGGTAGTTCAGTGGATTCTTACAGGGACTAGCAGTAGGTGCACATGCTATGCAGGTTCATGTTATTTTCTACATAGTTTGTAGATGTGGATGTGGTAGGTGATTTGGATGACAGGTTTTACACCATAGGATTTGTGGTGGTTGGTCTTCAAGAGTGATCTTGAGGAGGGATACAAAGCCAAGGGAACAAACTAGATAGAGTACAGGTACAGGTACAGGTTGCAGCTATTTATCTCCAAGTGGGAGATTGTTAAGTTGTGGAGCTAAAAGCTTCAACTCTTTACAAACTAAAGGAACAGAAGGTTGCTGAGATCTAGGAGCACCGGCGTCGGTAGAAGGACTGACATCGGTCATGACCAGTGCAGAAGTCCACTGGCGACGGCAGGGAGTCGGCCGACGTCGGCAAAACCAGACAAGCAGGGACCGGCGTCGGTCGCCTATGTGTTCCAAAACTGCTCGTTGCATGGATAGTTAGTTAAGTGAACGAAGCGTTTGCATGTAAAGGCTAGTTAGAGTCTTGAGCTGCGAGGATAATTGTCTAAATTAAGAGTCTAAGTTATTTTTTAAGTCTGGGATTTATTTATAGACCCATTGGCATGTATTGTAATTGAAATAAGATAAGGAAGGCAAGGAAGTTCCTTCTAAGTGTAAGATCATTGAGTTGCAAGTTGTTGCAAGCTCATAGGAGATCTACATGTGTGAGTATGGTCTATTGAATTGCAGGTTGCAGGTTCATGGGAGATCAACTTGAAGTACTTTAGAGTGCTTGGTGAACTGGCAGGGTTATTACTGACTAGTTGGAGAGGTGAACACCAATTCTGTTTGTGAGTTGGTTGTTGGGACCATTTTTGGTAGGAGAGTGTTGTAGAAGAATTACTGTACACTTGAGGTGTGGGTAGCCTCTGTAAGGTGGAAGAGTGTGGCGGCTCTTTATTGTATTCTTTTTTGTAAAGTGTTAATACAAGATAGTGTATTGTCTCTCATATTCTGTGCTATTGGTGAATTCTAGTTACTTGTATTTCTGGTTATTTCTGCATTTATAATTGCTTATATTTGGTAATCATACTGTGCTCTTTCTAAGGAGCAAGATCCTAACAAAGTGGGATCAGAACTGGTGTTGTTCTTGTGATCCCCCAACAAAGTGGTATCAGAGCATGTTTGTTGTTCTAGGTGCCTGACAATGATTAGATAGTAAAACTAAGATATAAAAATCTATTTAGGGGGCTTGTGACATTGGAAAGCATCTTTAATGAAGATGACCAAGTGAGAAAAGGTAAGGCATGTATCTTAGCCAAAGAGGAGCATTATGAAGGGATAGAGATCTTTAAAGGGAAATTGTTGAAGTTAGGAAAGATTAATATAGTAGAAGAGAGATGAATTTGTTTCTCTATGAAAAGAGTTATTTGATGTATTTTCATGTGAATATAAGGATTTTGAGGGATTTGACCCCAAACTTGCACACCACACCATTGAACTAGAGAGCAATGCAAGATCAGTTAGGTAGAAGCAAAGCCCTGTCAATCCAAAAGTGGAAGAGTTGATGACAAGGGAGATATTTAAGTTGATTGAGTCAAAGATCATATTCCCCATCAAACATTCCTCATGGGTGTTAAACCTTATTCCAGTAAGGAAGAAGAATGGGGAAATACGTTTATGTGTCAATTTTAGGTACCTCAATAAGGTGTATCTAATAGATCATTACCCAATGCCCTCTATGTGTTAGATTCTTAAAAAGGTGGTAGGTTCTTAGAGATTATTATTTATTGATGGTTACTTTGGTTATAATAAAATCATGGTCAAGGAAGAAGATATGCATAAGACTGACTTCACCATAAAGTGGGGTACTTATGCATATATGAAAATACCCTTCGAACTATCTAATACTAGAGAAACTTTCTAGAGGGAAATAGATGTTGCCTTTGAAAGTTTAATCAATGACTTGGTGCTCATCTACCTAGATGACATCACTATTTTCTCAAAGGACCTAGCTAATCACATTGCTCACTTTAGGTTAGTATTTGAAAGATGTAGAGAATTTGGTGTGTCATTGAATCCTAAAAAATGCATATTTGGTATTCATGAGGGCAGACTATTAGGCCATGTAGTGTCCAAGGATGGTCTTTCCATAGACCTTGAAATAGTTGAGTCCATCTTATCTCTACGCTTGCCCAAGCAAAAGAAGGGTTTGTAGAGTTTTTTAGGAAAGATTAATTTTATAAGAAGATTTATTCCAAGCTTCATAGAGATGGTCAAACCTCTTACTCACATGTTAAAAAAGTATAAAGAGTTTACATGGACCAAAGAAGGTAAGAGGAGTTTTGAGGCCATCAAGGAGGCCATCTCTCATGCCCATGCACTTCTTAATCTTGATTTTAACAAGGAATTCTACTTGTATGCTTTCTCTACAATGGAGGCAATCTCTGCCATGTTGATGTGGTAGAATGGGCAAGGTTTGGAATAGCCTATTGCTTTCTTTAGTCATGCCTTATAGGAGTATGAAGAGAGTTATATAATTATAGTGAAACATGTGATTTTAGTAGTGAGAGGTTTGAATAAATTTAGGCACATGGGCTCCAATAGTAAGATCATACTCATGGTGGTACACCCAAGTATTAAAGAGATTATACTCAATAGAGACCTCAATGAGAAAAGAGTTGGATGGGTGACAAAATGCATGGATTATGACCTTGAGGTCATAATTACAAAGATTGTGAGGGGTAGAGGGTTATGTGAGCACCTTGTAGTAGAATTAAATCAAGATAAATATCAAGTGTTGGTAGTCCATGATAACCAACATGTAATTGCAGATAACATACCCTTTAGTTGGATACATGATATAATCAGATTTATTGAGTTAGGACAATGTTCTATGGGGATAGATAGATCCAAGAAAAGGCACTTCAGGTTTGAAAGTATACCTTATGTCTTGATATATGAAGTGAATTTCAAGAGAGACATTGTAAGCATGCTTTTGAGGTGTGTAGAGTCATGCCAAATAGATAAGTTGCTTCAGCAGTTCCATGATGGTCTAGCTGGTGGGCACTTTGCTACCAAAACCATAGCCTCCAAAATCATTAGAGCTGGGTACTTTTGGCCCACAATGTTTATATATTCTCAATCTTGGGTAAGGAAATTCCCAAAATGTGCAATGTTTGTTGGCAAGTAGAAACTAGTTGTCCTTCCCTTGTAACCCATACAAGTAGAGCAACCCTTTATGCAATGGGGCTTAGATTTTATAGGAATGATACACCCCCTTCAAGTAAAGGGAATAAATGGATCATTATAGCTATAGACTAATTTATAAGGTGGGTTGAAGAAGTTTACCTCAAGGAGGCTAACAAAGTTTTTATTTTAGACTTCTATGATAGCCTTGTGACCAAGTTTAGTGTGCCTTCTATAATCATTTATGACAATACATTGGCCTTCAACAGTAGTAAGGTATGTGAGTGGGCTCTTTCACATGGAATTTATCTCAAGGCATCCTCTAACTATTACCCACAAGGTAATGGACTAGCAGAGTCCACCAATAAGAACCTGTTATGGATTATTAAAAGAACTATGGAAGATAGTTAGAGGGAGCGGTATACTAGACTAAGAATTACCCTATGGTTAGATAGAGTGACACCTAACATAGTTAATGGATATTCCCCACACCTCCTTGTCTATGGGAAGGAAGCCAAACTTCCCATATCTCTTGAGCTTCTTGCATTAGAGCTTACACATTAACTCAAGCTTCTAGAGTATAATGCTATGCAGGTAAGGTTTAATGAGCTAAGATAGCTGGAGGAGATAAGAGACACAACAATACACATCAAGTGGTCTAATCAAAATTAGGTCAAGAGGCCATTTTAAAAGAGAGCTTCCTTAAAGACATTTTATCAACGTGATATAGTCCTCAAATGGGATGAGGACCATGTAAAACTCAAAAATCACTCCAAGTCTGATAGTCTTTAGAGTGGGCCTTATGTTATCATAGGTTGCAAGTAGAGAGATGCTTTTGAGTTTGCTAAGTTGAATGGAGATAGCCTCCCTATCCATGTCAATGGGAGGTATCTCAAATTTTTTTACTAGTATTGTATCATGATCTTTGTAATAGGTAGATAGGTCTATCTTTTTTCTAAGTGCCCTTGCACATTATTCTATTTGTTGTTTTTTTACTATTTTAGGAAATTTTTCATCCTTTTGTTGCCTTTTTGTTATTCATGTGTGTCTCATTTCTTCAAAATGTTTCAAGGATATAGGTAGAGTCTTTCTGTTAATAATGCTTCATTTGTTTAAGTTGTCATGAATGAGCCTGATCATATTCTAAGTTCCATGACCACTAGGCTCGTCAAGCTAGCTGAGTCATAAAAAATGTTGGTCACATTTGGCCCACACTTGCCTAAAAATGGTTTGAGCAGGTAGACCAATTTCTTGATGGAATGAGTGGTCTAAAGATCACCCATAGTTTACACATATTTTGAAACACTTTAAGCTTGCTTAAAGTGTATTTTGTCAATTTTTGAGGGGCATGTTTACAAAGCAAGGTAAAGGGTCTAAGCAGGTTCTTATGGTGATCAAAGTAGTTATAAGTCATGAAAAAAGTCTGCACAAGCTTCAGGTTTTCATAGTTTATTCGAGCTTTTAAAAATCCAACAATAGTTCAAGCACAAGTCTGAGAGAACCTGTAGGCCAAAAAGCTAAGGGCAAAACCTTTGTTTTGGCTAAATCCTTATTTGGCATATTTGTTTCAGGATTTTAATTGACAAGGTTCAATTATTGTGGACCTTTTTATTTTTTAACTAAATATTAATATTTCAAGCTAAGTGCTAATACTTCCTTCAAGTAAATTATTTTGGGTTATTTGACTAAGTGATGGGAATTGATTCAGACATTTTATCTGAAAAAATCCTGAATTACATATTCTTTTAGACATTTTATCTGTAACAAATGTCCTAAAAGTAAAGGTTCCATGACAAAAATCTTGAGGACTTAATTGTTTTAGGAAAATTGGCTAAGCAAAAAATCTTAAAGACCCAAATCTTTCTAAAAAAATATTTGAGATAGTTTCCTTAAGGACATATTTATTTCAGACAAAATGTCTATAGCAATGGTTCTAACAAAGATAAAAGATTGATGCAAAAGCTCTGACATAATGGTTTATCTCAGAGAAATTTTTCCAGTAGAGTGATGTTCATGTAAGTGTCAAAGTTTGATCTCAACAATCATCCATTGGGGCCCAAATATTGATGGTCATGCATACATCATTGATGTTCCCACATACATCAATTAAAAGGAATACATATGTCAATTTTAAGCCCTATGGAATAACTGTTTGGACTCAAAATTAAGATCGATGATTAGTGTTTAATCATATAGAAGATCCAATGGTGAATGGTGATTGATAAGTTAATGGGCCCAGGTAGATCAATGGCTCACATTTAATCATAGATTTAGATCTAATGACATGTGATAAAGTTAAAGAGTCAATGAATCCTAAGTGCAAAGGCATGATTGACAAGTGTCATGATTGCGTTGAACTAGCAGAGGATTGACGATCAATGGTCATCCAAATAAACAAAGATCAGACAATACAAGATGAGTCACAATGTCAACAAGCTGAGTCAGATACCAAAAACCAATAAATAAAGGGTAAGTTTAGGGATTTTGATAGAGGTCGAAGGGGCAATTTTTGAGCTAGAATGAACCAACATGATCAAACACCACCATTAGAAAGCCAAGGAGATAAAATAGGTCTATTTAGACCTAAGAAAGTTTAATGTTGTACATCCCATGGATCTTAATTAATATAATATCTATACGAAAACCAATAAATAAGATTGGTTTTCAATGTATAGTAAATCTACAATAGACCTATGCTTGAATATTTTAAAGTGAGGCAAATACATGCAATTAATAGAGGAGCATCCCATCCTTGAGCATATCCATACTCTCGACAAACAACCGCTAATAATAGACGTAAGTATGGTCCTGAATATGAAGATTTTGCCTTTGAAATAAAGGACTTTGATACAGAAGAGCTCGAGAAGGTTCATACGATAGCTGATATTTTTTTAAAAACTTATCTTGATTTTCATATCTTTCATCATGCTAGAAAAAGATAGATTGAAATTAATGTAGGAGTAGGCTTGAGGAGGATTATGGTGATGGTTGTTCTAAATGAGATTGTGATCTTTAATGGCCTCCTTCTAGTGCTAATTTCTCTCTCCCACCTTTTCTCTTCCTATAAATACTATCTTTGAGCTTTTGTTTTGGATCCCTCAGCTAGAGGTAGTGAAGCTCTATCAAAATCACTTTGTAACACTCCCTTGAAATAGTATAAGACAGTTTTTAGATTCTATTTAAATGCAAAGTGTGCTTTATTGAAGTTTGATATGTAGAGTGTATGTTCCTATTCATCATATGTATGTTCTAAATATACCTTGCTTCAATTATATTGGTTTATTACAAGTTGTGTGAAATGTAGGCTAGTGGCATTCCTCTTGAAGTGTCATAAGTCCATAGTGTCTCATATAGACCTATCTCTCTCTATCCTTCAAGTTGTAGGTCTCTTTTTAGCCTTCATATGAAATACTCATGCTTGCAACCTTGTCATAGAATCTGACTAGTTCTTGTCTTGATTGAATTCATTAGTATTCATAGAAGTGTCTTAGGATAAAAGTGGATTATTGAATATTTGGTGCATCACCACATTTAATATATATTTACATTTACATATTTCTTTCCCTTTTCATCCCAAAAACATAGGTTTAGTAAAAGAGACTATATTATTATATTTGAGGAGCTAGCCTTATTAAAAATGCTATAGGTCTGACCAAAGTTTAGGTAACCCACAACCTAGGGTCATTACCATGTTGAACTAGATTTGAGAATAGGACTTGAACATTTCTAATTTTAGTTAGGGTGTAATCTATGCCCATAACACCTATTACGGATCACTAGCATCGTATGAAACAAAATATAATTGAATATAGAAAGTAATTACAAATTTCTAACTACAACTGGTACAAACATATAACCACTGTTGTCAATGTACAATGAGTAAATAATTACATCTCATTAGGGATAATGTGTCAATAATAATAAATACAATTATAAGTTACAAGATACAAGGCTCCATAGAGCATGAGTTTTCTAAACTTGGTATCTATGACAATCTCAAGTGTAGTCTCTAAATAAGAATTATTATGGCAAGGGAGAACATCATCCGAGTGATTTTCTACTCCAACCATGGACCATAGACCCCCCATACAATCCTCCATAAATTAATTTTCTGCCATTCATGGATGAGTATATAGTGATAGTGTGGGAATACAGAGAGACAAAGCTAGTACCTGTGTGATATAAGATTTCTAATACAGATGTGTACCATAAAGAAAATACATTCTAACATCATATCACAAAAACATGTAAATCATACATATAAAATAATAATGTCCAACTAAACAGTAATTTGGCCAAAGTTTTTAATAGTTATTGATCTCTAGGATCAGTCAATTTCATACACACCACTTGATCAGATTACCTTCACCTGGCATTGATGATGCCAATACGCTAGTGAAGTCTGTCTCACTACTTACTTAGTACCAACAATATGAGATTTAGTTAACATGAATATAACCAACATATTCATATAGATTACTTCCTACTAATAAGCATAAAACATGCTAAATATAGGAATAATCAAAATACATACATTTAGTCTGTCAAATGTATGAATGAATTTTTACTATATAATTTATCACATAATAATAAGCATAACAAGTACAATTTATAACATTTGCGTATAATCTATATTTAGACAACATATTTCTAATTTTCTTAAGTAGATTCAAAATATATAATATACTCTATGACAAGAAATAATATCACATTCCATCATTTTTATGTATACACTACTCAATTTCAATAGCCAATCATAATAAAGAAAGTCATAATTCTCATGAAAACATAATATTTTGTCTAAACAACTTGTTATATTTTTAGTAGACTACATTCATATAGTTACAGTTTCCTTTCTCTTAGAATCCTATGATTTATTATTATTTATAATAGATATAGGCACACCTCGATATGTTGTATATACATATGAGTATCTAAGTCCTCTTATTAATATTTTTCATTTATACAGGCACTTATTCATACTAAATATATTCTTGATATGTAGTATATATAAGTACTCAACATTATATAAATAATATATATATAGATGTCAATAGTCATTTACAAATCTAATCAAAGACTTAATCTTTATAACTTTCCTATTCATAAAATACATTGACGATCTATTATAAGATATTAATATTTCTAAAATATTATTGAATAAATTATTATAGTCAATAGACTGTTTATATCCATATCAAATTGCCATCTAATTATAATATTCAAACACTCACATAGTTTCTACATGTATTTAATATTTTAAAGCTTAGTTCAATATAATTCATAAGTGTCAAAATAATTGCTCAACCTAATAGATAACTATAGGTCTACAGATAGAACTTACAACTAATACTCTTTTCACATAAGCGATAACCAAGCCATACGCTTCGTAAAACTAATTATTCTATTTCACTATATTTCACTATATTGATTTGTAATTATGATAGTTACCCCTATTTGCACAAAATCCCATATAGTATAAAACTTATAATTCATATAGTTTTATCTATACATGTAGCCCATTATATATATATATATATATATATGTATATATATATATATATGTATATATATATATATGTATATATATATATATATGTATATATATATATGTATATATATATATATGTATATATATATATATGTATATATATATATATGTATATATATATATATGTATATATATATATATATATATATACATATATATATATATATATATATATATATATATATAACTCTGTTGTGAAAAAAAATATATAATAACATCTAAAACAACACTATATATATCAAACTCTGTTGACATCAGAGCTACGACTTATTAAATTTTACACAAAGGAACAACTTATTAGTTGAGTATATCACTATATATGTATATCAAAGCTCTAGTGACATCAGATGTTGTAGATTCTTTGCTATGTAAATAATCATAATATATGTCAACAGAGTTGGATATATATATATATATATATATATATATATATATATATATATATATATATATATATATAGTGTTGTTTTAGATGTCATTATATATATAAATTGTTATTCACATTTATATAGTTCATTGTTCATCATACTCAGATTGCCCTTATATAGTTCACTATTTTTTTAAATGATAAACCTATAGATTGCTATATATATTCTTGTTATAATACCATATAATATGTATAAGGATCTATAATATATATGTATAATACCTACAAATTGCTATATATGTGTGAATGTTTTATGCTTGATCACTATACATTCTTTATTGAAATACAACATACATATCGCTATATATTATATGTAAACATATATTCTCATGGTTTGACTAATTAATAATCCTCTATTCGTATTTAAATATGAATCATTGTTTTCTTTTGACAAACCTTATCACAATTGCTATATACACTCATATTACACATATATTCATTACTATAATTTGTAGAATAGAGGTGCATCAAATGTATATATACAATTTCATTAGTTATGTATATCAGACACTAAACTAATGCAATATTTGTAAGACACCATTTACCATTTCAGCATATACATTCACAATTCTAAGTATAACATATGTATTCATAATTTAAAAGGTGCCACCTACCTGGTAAAAGCTTCTTGACTGGAATGTCATGATCCATGAATCCCCGTTCGGTTTGATCTCCCTTCGCCTCTTCACATTGCCTTTCACTTCTCTACTTTGATCCTTTCCTTCTCTCCCTTCTTCTCAAATTCATGCTCTCCTTATATCTTTTTCTGTTCTCCTCTTATTCTTTTATGATGTGCCTTTTCTTTTCTTTTATTTATTTTTAATGACTTTCCTCTTTTGTTTAAAGCTTACCATTATTTTTGTGTTTTTTTTCATATATATATATAATATTTTTATTTATTTATTTCTTAATTATTGCTTTATTCATTTTTTTCTTCCTTTATGACCTTTTTTCCTATTTAATATTTTTTTTCTAATTTTGTCTAAAGATGAAAGCAAAAGATCTTCAATCCTTCCCCAAGCATTAATTGTTATTTTATTTTCTAATTATAATACAATTGCTAATTATAACTAGCACTTTGAATATCATCATGACTTAATGATAATATGAAAAATATAAAATCAATTATATTCCTTTCAACATTAATTGATATTTTGAACAACTATTAAACCAATCCTAATATTATTATAACAACGTAATTATTGTGTCATTACTACGTCATATAGATTATCTAATGTCTTTTGTTATCTATTTATATTAAGGCATTAATCCTTATAATGATAATCTCGAATATCATAATGATAACTAGTTAATATTTTAAAGACAAGAGAGTTAGTCTAAATATGGTAGTACTAGATACTACTTACTCAAATTTACATCCTCGAAAAACATTAATATTCATGAATATAGTAACATGACATAAACACACAATAACATTATACATGAAATCTACTTATAACAAACACAATGCAAACACATAATATTAATTCCACATAAGCATTAAAATGAGCTAACACACAACTAACATGCATAAATAATTATCTAAATGCAGATAATATAAAAAAATGTACTAAAGCTAACAATTCAAACTATGCATATAATGTGTACTATTTAACATGATGTGTGCATGAGTTCTAGTTGTTCCTCTATCATCCCCCAATACCTCCATCTATGTCACCCTTTTGGATGATACTCTCCCTTTGCCATGCTTTTAGGGATGAATCTCTCCTATGTCAAACTCACAACAAGAAGGTAGTTAGTCCATAACATCATGACATATCATAAAATACTATTGTATGATCATAATGTAAATAATATACAATACAACTAGCTCATATAAATGAAATCATGTAATCACAACAATATTCAACTATCCCATAACAACATATGACTTAAAACTTAGTTAATAATAATCAAATCAAATTACAAACCATAAAAATCCATTGATATTCAAGTAAATTTGCTTAGTAATAAATTAGGATGTAACAAAGAGGGTTGTTCTTGAGGGGTATAGACTGAGTTTGCATAGGAATAGGCTATTTAAAAGAATGGAGACTTCTAAAACTTGGGATTTTAAAGAAAGGAGACTTACATGGAAGTTCCAAAGGTTTCCCCTACTTGAAACTTGAGATCTTAAATGTGAGAACCTCCTTTTGAGTGGGTTAAGCCTAAGCTATGGTGGGAGAACCTTGTCTAAAATTGAGAATAGAGGAGTATTGATTCAAAGGGATTACTGAAGAAGTATTGATTCAAAGGGAGTACTCCTTGAGTGGGTTGACTGAGTATTGATTCAAAGGGCTTACAAAAGGAGTATGGACTCACCATACTCATGTGAAGGATTATTTCAACTTCGCTTACAAGCATACATATAAGAGAATAGAAAGGAGAGAGAGAAGGAAGTTGTTTAGGAGGCTCATGATGGCTCATCCAATCATGAGATTAGTTACAATATCAATGAAATGTAATAAAATAGTCATAAAATCCTCTCTTATATGAGTTGACCTTATTTGATAATTGTTAACGTAGTGGATTGCACCCGAGGCAAGGAGGTGAACTCCTGCCTTCCACACGCAACAATGGAAACTGCCCTCTCACCTGTGGGACTGGCAAAGCTAGAGGGGAGAGTCTCTAGGTAAGAGCTAGCTCCCTTTGATGAATCATATTCATTCCATCAAGTGCTAACACACACACACATATATATATAGATATATAATGGGGGGGGATGAAAAGGGAGAAAGATTGCAAGAAAACAAATCTACTCTAAAGAGGTGATGCACCAAAATAAGTCAACCTTCTCACATTCACACTTATATCAAACAAGCACATACATACACTTCAGACTTGGCAGAAGGACCAAGCTGCAAGAAACTCGGCAAAGAGGCTTTAATGGAAAAATATAGAAAATAGAGATTCACCAAGGTGCTGTGAAATGCACACTATAAGTAATTTCTTCTATTTCTGCACTTCCAAATACTGCTCTCCTTGTCAGCTGTAGAAATGGCACCTTGTAGACAATAGATATGTTGGTGTTGGATGTATGAAAGCATCAAGAAACAATGACTAAACACAAACTAACACTCGAGACATACAGAGAAATATCTATCCAAGATAGAGGTAAAAAATGCGTTTATTGATTTAGGTGAAATTTTGCTAGGGCTATGCCTTACAAATGTGGAAGATAATTCTCAAATGACAAGTCCTCAATATATAGGAGAAGAAAGGAGGCATTTTGACACCCCTTTTACAAGTGATCCATGTGCCTTATGAGCATTGGGAATAGCAGGCTGCCCTAAAAATAAATGCTGTGTCAACCCTGGCTTTGACTTCAAGCATTTTTTAGACATGCCCGCGCTATTTCCTCATTAACCGAGGTTTCTTCTTGAAGGCACCTATGCAGTTTGTTTGCTCATAAGTATGAAATGAAGAAAAAGGATTGCACGGTTGGCTTAATGGTCAATTTGTAGCCACTGTTTCACCTGCTGGAGTCACTTCTCAAATCAGCGCTTCCCTTCACCACTTGGACTATCTACCTGCTTGATGCTTGGCACTTTTTCATTTTCCTATCTTGTCTCTTCTGGCTCCTTCGGCCCTCGAGGGTGCTCTTCTAGTGGGTCACTACATTTTTGGGCCTTTTCCATGGTTGGTGTCCTTTTAGTTTGAAAGCAAATGGCTCTTTCACTGTGTTAGAATTGACGTTCACATGGCCGTCATCACTTTGAAAACCAATAGGTAATTCGCTTCCTTATATTTAATGGCTTTCAAGACATCATCATCCTTGGCAAATGTCATCAGGCCTTTCCTGTAGCCTTTTTTGAGCTTCAGGCTTTTCCTTTTCTACTTTGTCTTTTCTTTGGGCTCCTTTGCTTTGAATTGGCGGCCTCCTTGAACCAAGCCATTGAACCAAAATTGGTTCAACGGTTCAATCAATTCAACAGTTCAACCATTGTGCACCGATGCCATTGAACTAAGCCTTTGAATCGAGTGATGAACTCTTGTATTGAACCAAAGGCTGTTGAACTGCTGAACTGAACCAAAGCATTGATTCTTGTGTTGAACTTGAACTAATTGAACCAAGCATTGAATGACCCTTCATGCGCCAAAGGACTAACCTGCTGAGTTTGTAGAAATTTAGCAGAGTCATGCAAAATTGAAAAATGAATTGGCCTTAAACAATAGGGGAAGAAGGTGACCGATTTTTTGCCTTATTGGGCAAAATGGTCAACAGATTGACGCCTCCCAAGGGAAGCATGCCTGCCATGCTTAGAAGCCAGTTTCCTTGAAAAATCCATTGAGCACAGAGTCAGATTGTAACTTTAAAAATAACAACAGCCTTGATAAATTCTAGAATCAATCATGCAGATTCACTCCAAGAGGAAAAGAAAAAACATACGCAAGGCTAAGAAAACTACTTGTGCAATAACACTTAGGGAAAATAGGGAAAGAAAACTGAAAGCAACCTATTATATACAGTTAACTAGGTATTTTTTGATTCCCTCCTGAATCAAAGGAAAAACTTCTTAAGTCCCCTTCTTGGCGAGAAGACTTATGGTGCTAGGCAAGTAGCTGAATGAAAAGGAGATTTGGTGACCTGCTCTTCTTGCCTGTCACCTGGGTTGGCTAGAATCTGAGTGGATCAGATTCAAACATGCCTCCAACATACATGTACTATGTTTATTCTTGGAAGCTTACCTCATGTTGGTTCTTCAAGCTAGTGTATCCCATCAAGAAATCAATTGCTATTGGTTCATCACCACAAGCACCTTGATACACAACCTTGACTGGCTTGCTCTCTTCTGCCTCATGCTCGAGTTCCATGGTATGACCATCCTCCTTGATGATTTTGAAGAAAGTATCTTCAAATTCACCAACCTCTCAGAGGGATAAATTTGAAATCCTACAACCTCTTTGCATGCTTGTTTAAACCCCAATGCTGCGTTCTCCACTCTTATCCAGCTCATAGCCTCCTCGAAGAACAGTGCTACCTGCCTCAATGACTTCAAAAGGATCATTCAAAACATGAAAAAGAGATTGCCCATGCTCCTCCATGTCACTTAAGGTGATCTCCTCCTCATCCATACTCATGAAGTCTCCCTGATCAGTCATGAATTGAGCATACTCCTCTTCACTTGCTTCCTTCAAGACAGGTTCCTCCACAAGAAAGGGTGAAGTGGAAGGCTAACAGACAAACTCATATGGAAGAGGAGGTAGTTCTTGACTAGAATCAAATGATTTTCCTCTTTCCATTTGGTCAAAAATTCACCTATGTCAGGTGTGGCCTGATAGCTCTCTTGGGGATGTGTAGGTGGGGTGTGTTCAGACATGGAATGTGCTATTGGGTCTGAACCGTCCATCACACACTAGCTGAGGAATCTCTCTTTGGATTCCAACTCTAAAATCCACCTATCTATATCTTCCTAGAAAAGCCTTTCCCAGAAGTCACAATCATCATTGAGAGCAGGAGTAGCCCCATCTTCTTCAAGGTTTTGAGCAAAACCTTGCTCTTCTTCTTACTTTCTGCCCCAAGATCCCACTTTTTGCTTCCAACTCATGATCTTGGGATTGGAATCTTGCTCCTATGAACAGGTAGCAACTTTATCCTCTTCAAGGTCTTGAGCTGGTTCATGATGTTCCTTCTTCCAGCTCAGAATTTGGAGATCATGTTGAAAGACTTGAAGAGGTTGGGGAAGATTTGGGAGGGTTTGCTCATGTATAAGAAGAGCTGTCTAAAAAGAGGCGTGATGAAAAGTTAGGTGCACAAGATTGAGGGTAGGATCGATTGATGCCATCTAATAGAAAGGATTTGGCACACAAGAGGGGGCTTTCTTCAGAATAGGAGTGGGCAGACCTTGGGCCAAAACTTCTTGATTTTCATCCCTCCACTTTACCATCACTTCTTCAATATTGAAATTAGCTTGTGGATTGGTGGAAGGGGCACTTTTTAGTGTCAGCTCCTCTATAGGGTCTGAAAGCTCCATCGCTCTTTCTCTAAGTAGTCTTATCTTCTTTTTTAATTCCTCAACCCACCTGGCCAGATCATCCTCATTTTGTACCTCTGGGAGCTCATGGGAAACACCATAGAGATGGGGAGTGCATGAAGATTGCCATGAAATGCAAGGAGCTTCTTGAGGAAGGGTGGGAGGGACTTGAGAAGGACTAACCTCATCTTGTACCCCACACTCTTAGACAATGTCTTTCTCCCCTTTGCGGTTCTATGACTCAACCACTTTATCCCAGCTCAAGAAATTCAGACTGGGCATCTCCTTTGGGGGTGATGGGGCCACAATGTGAGAGGGCAGAGAAGATTTAGATTCCACTTCCCTTGCTGCCAAAATGGACTACTACATGTGAAGGTTTGCCAATTCGATTTGTCTATGAAGATTAGCCTTAAACACAAGATTTGCCATTTCAAAACTCCTCAACATGATTGGAGAAAGGACTTTGACAGGCTTGACTTGGCTCAGAAGCAGGGGCTGTGCATGATTGATATGATACTTGGGGTAGTGAGTATGCAGGTTGATAGACTTGGTAAGGTTGCCTCTCATAAATACTCAACTTCTCCTCCATAGATGTAATCAAACCACTCACATCCAACATCTCATTTCTAAGCTTGTGCCAATTGGCTCTTTTAATGGGAGTCCATTCCTTCTTAACCTGATTCAATGCATTTCTCACTTGATGGATGACATGATCAAGAATTTCTTGGCCACATCCCCTTCTGGTGTCAAGATCTACTACATATTTTTCATATCCCAGTAGTGCTCACTTGAAGGCAGAAACATGTTGATTGGCAAAGAGACTGGGTTGAGTGGGAGAAGTGACAAAATGAGAAGACTGGGCATGAGGCTGATATGGCTCATGATAGGGCCGAGACTGGTCATATTGGACCTGATAAGGATCAACATAAGGTTGGTGATGATCATAGCCATGTTGGCCAATGAAAATAGGGTCCATGGCTCAGAACGATGGGATTATACATACCAGAATGCTATTTCTTGATGGTATGGTACCAGAACTGCTTAACCAATTGATTTAACTCAAAGTTGCCATTGGTTTTTGATGCAAAAGCCAACAAAGGTTGGTTGGTCAAAGAACACACCAAAAATTTTCAACTTTGTGAAAACAACTTGTCTTAGTTGGTCCCACCCGACGTGTTAGAAACTGTTGACGCAGTGGATTGCACCCGGGGCAAGGAGGTGAACTCCTGCCTTCCACACACAATAATGAAAACTCCCCTCTCACCTGTGGGACAAGCGAAGCTAGAGGGGAGAGTCTTTAGATAAGGGCTAGCTCCCTTTGATGCATTATATTCATTCCAGCAAGTGCTAACACACACACACGCGCACACGCATGCACGCGCGCGCACACACACACACACATAATGGGGGGGATGAAAAGGGAGAAAGATTGCAAGAAAATAAATCTACTCTAAAGAGGTGATGCACCAAAATAAGTCAACCTTATCACATTCATACTTAAATCAGACAAGCACATACATACACTTCAGACTTGGCAGAAGGACCAGGCTGCAAGAAACTCGATAAAGAGGCTTTAAGAGAAAAATACAAAAAATAGAGATTCACCAAGGTGCTATGAAATGCACACTATAAGTAATTTCTTCTATTTTTGCACTTCCAAATATAGCTCTCCTTATCAGCTGTAGAAATGGCACCTTGTAGACAACATATATGTTGGTGTTGGACCTGTGAAAGCATCAAGAAATAATGACTAAACACAAACTAACACTCGAGACATACACAGAAATATCTATCCAAGATAGAGGTAAAAAATGTGTTTATTGATTCAAGTGAAATTTTTCCAGGGCTACGCCTTATAAATATGGAAGATAATTCTCAAATGACAAGTCCTCAATATATAGGAGAAGAAAGGAGGCCTTTTGGCACCCCTTTTACAAGAGACCCATGTGCCTTACGAGCATTGGGAAGAGCAGGCTGACCTAAAAATAAATGTTGTGTCGACCTTGGCTTTGACTTTAGGCATTTTTTAGACATGGCTACACTGTTTCCTCATTAACTGAGGCTGCTTCTTGAAGGCACCTACGTAGTTTGTCTGCTCATAAGTATGAAATGAAGAAAAGGGATCGCATGGTTGGCCTAATGGTCAATTTATAGCCACTGTTTCACCTACTGGAGTCACTCCTCGAATCGGTGCTTCCCTTCGCCACTTGGACTATCTGCCTACTCTATATTTGGCACTTTGTCCTTTTCCTATCTTGTCTCTTCTGGCTCCTTTAGCCCTCGAGGGTGCTCTTCTAGTGGGTCACTGCATTTTTGGGCCTTTTCCATGGTTGGCATCCTTTTAATTTGAAAGCAAACAGCTCTTTCACTATGTTAGAATTGATGTTCACGCAGCTGTTATCACTTTGAAAACCAATGACTAATTCATTTCCTTATATTTGATGGCTCTCAGGACGTCATCATCCTCAACAAATGTCATCGGGCCTTTCTTGTGGCCTTTTCTAAGCTTTGGGATTTTCCTTTTCTACTTTGTCTTTTCTTTGGGCTCCTTTGCTTTGAATTGGTGGCCTCCTTAAACCAAGCCGTTGAACCAAAATTGGTTCAATGGTTCAATCAGTTCAATGGTTCAACCATTGCGTGTTGATGCCATCGAACCAAGCCTTTGAACCGATCGATGAACTCTTGTATTGAACCAAAGGCCATTGAACCGCTGAACTGAACCAAAGCATTGAACCTTGTGTTGAACTTGAACTGATTGAACCAAGCATTGAATGACCCTTCATGCGCCAAAGGACTAACTTGTTGAGTCCATAGAAATTCAGCAGAGCCATGCAAAATTGAAAAATGAATTAGCCTTAAACAACAGGGGAAGAAGGTGATCAATTTTTTACCCTATTGGGCAAAATGGTCAACAATGATACTCTCTTGAAAGGTGGCATAGGAGTTCTCCATTATCTTTGATGACTCATTACTGATCTCTTGAAACTACCCTCCTTTTTTGTTGGGGAGTTACAAATCCACACTTAAATCTAACTATTTTTAGAATAATTAACACCTTGTCCATGTTGGGAGTTTTAAAATGGTAACTTCCCATTTTACCTACAATCTTCATGCCTTTATCAACTTTAATAGCCATATGGGACATAAAATTTAAGCTAGTGTACTAATGATGTAGTTCTTTCTTTGGTAGACACATAGCACAAGCTCATTCCCTACAAATTTCACATCACTGCTCATGTCATCTCCTTTAGATACTTGATTAGGATTTACATTATGGGCTTGGCAGCTAGGCTATATGGTGGCTTCTCATTTGTCTACTAACTGTGCCTATGGGTATGCATTCAAGGGCCTTCCATGTGGTGGGCCACCGTTGGTGTTTAGGTTTTCTATTTTCGCGTACTTCACTCAGCCATGGGTCTTTATAAATTTTATTGTCCCAAATTTTATCTAGGCATTAGTTTTAAAATTTTATAGACTTTTATTTACAAATTTTGTTTTGAATTTATCATAATATTTATTTTTGAAAATGGTCCTCAAAACTTTTATTCAGGCCAAAAGTTATGACTAATCTTTGCATCATTTTTTTGAAGATAAGAACACTTAAAAATTTATGGCAAAGATTTCTGCAGGCTTTCTATATGCTTTACAACCTTTGTTTGGACTTAGTCTTTACAAGACCAGCATTCATAAAAGTTTTAGCTATTCACAAATAATTTTTTGAAGACCTGAATACTTAAACAATCCCTAATGAAGTCTTTGAAACTTTTATTCAAAACTTTGTCTTTCATAACTTTTGCCTATAAATTTTGTATAAAAATTATGATTCAATCTTCACAAAATCAAACTTTTTCTTCTTTGTAACTTTTACTGTTATGTATTTTGTGGTAGATTTTGTTAGAACAATTATTCCAAAGTCCTAAACCTTCACAAAAATTATTGTCACAATAATTTTTCTAAAGACCTAATGACTTCATAAAAATTATCATTGTAAATGTTCTAACTAGTCACAGTACACTTTTCCCGAAGAGTAGAATGCTTAGACAAATACTGTGAAGTCTTTGAGCTTTGTGCAGACTCTACTTCATGTAAAATCTTCATCTCATCTTTTGATAATAAGCCTAAAGACCATTTCCTTGACAAAAAATGTGAAGGCCAAATTTAAATACCTATTAAGTCTTTTGCTTTTTTGACTTAGCCATTTCACCAAACTTCAATTGAACCTTGAGAAGCTTGTAGGTGATTTTGAAGCCCTAAATTGATCTTATTCATAGTATAAAACCTCTCTAAAACCCTATGCCTTAAAAATATACCATATTTGATTTGTTCTTGAAGACTTCCTAAAGGCTCTACAAACTTAACATATATAAATTGTGTTTACCCTTCTCATGCTCTAAATTGAAACTTGAGTGCACTTATATGCCTATAACCTAGACAACATATAGTTTGCATCTTACAACGTGAAAAGGAATAGTTTGAAACCCACATTTTCATAGGTGATATTCAATATCTATAGAGTAGTTTTGAAGGGCTTGATGTGCTCTTCCACAATCCTTCCTCTTGAGGGTGAAAAAGTAGGAAGATATTTCTCTAGGTTTTTGGGGAGATCATGTAAAACTCTAGAAACATTGATAGCTAAACCTCTTAGCCAAGTTAGAGCTTGAGGGGGAGGTGGTGGAGGATTATTAAATTTTTGTTATTGTTATTGAGCCATTAGGAGGATATGAAGATGAGGTTGCCTACCTAGAGAGAATGATTGGGCTCTAAGTCCTCTCTTGAATCCCTTATCAGACCTTGATTTTCTATGGATTTTTAAAGGTGGTAATAGCAAGTCATCATTTGAGGTGGACCTTGTTAATATTTTAGGTTATTTTAAGTCAATTCAAGTGGATATTTCTCAAAAAGGATAAAGGTGGAGGTGTGACCCTCCTTCTAGTGCCAATTTAAGTGTCCTATTGATGTGGGTTTTATGCAAACTCTGATAATCCTATGAGGTAACCTCTAATATTTTAGGATCAGTGAAAGATTTCACTCCAAGGTATGAGTTTTTGGGTATTTGATTTTATAACAACCTATTGGTGGAATAATGATGAACAATACAAATTATTTACCATGGGTGACCTGACTATGGATAGACTTGGATCTACTTGATATGAGCAGAAGGATGATGTTTTTTACTAAAGTGGGTAGGATTTCCAAAAAAACACTCAAAAATTAAAGAAAGATAAGGTAAAAATGAAGCATGTGGACCACCCAAGATAAAAATCTTTCAAGACAAGCACCTGAACTTAGACTGGACAAGGAATCAAAAACCAATGTTTGTTGTAAGCTACTGTAGCACATTGATAATCAAACATAGTCATGAGTCAAAGGGAACTAGAACATAGTATAATTAAACATGCATAAATTAAATGTAGCCATGTTTGCTATATTTTTAATGCACATCTACAAAGGGGGATTATAATTAGCATGTAAAAGACATTCAAATCAGCTATAGCTTAAAATGAATAATTATATTAAATAAGATATCTCATACACAATCTAAGAACTAAGATATTAGAATAATGAAATGTCTCAAGCAATCCATAAAACTTGAGAAGATTCAAGATTGTCACACAAAGACCAAGTCAATTAAAACTTCTCAAAATTTCCTATTAATCTTAGCAACCAAAATTTTTCCTCTTTTTGTAATTGGAGGATACAAACATATATAGCTTGGGATGGGGGTGCCTCATCTCTTCAAGTCTCATCTAAAATTATAAGTTCAAAATTAGAACTATGCGTTCAAGCTCATTCAAAAGATGCATGTGCTAAAACCATATTTAGTACAACTTCTTCAGCTAAAAATACAATATACATGCAAAGTAAATGGGTTGGGAACTAAAGCTCCACCTTAATTGAAATTCAAATACATAGCTATTTTTAGATCATGGTATTGATGTGGCACTTTTAATTGAAGAGGTTAGTGGAGTAAGTGTAGTTATAATTGAAATAACTACTGAAGTTCCATGTGGGTTCAAAATTGGGCCTATTAAAGTTTATAAAACTAGGAATCTAGAAAAATGAGAGCTTTGTGATGTTGGGGGGGCACTGACATCTAGTTGTGCATGTAGAACTAACCCCAAAACTACTTCCTTGGCTCTCAACTCTTCAAATAATGCTTGGGCTATGTCAAACTCCTTATTTATAATATCAAAATTAAGTAATGAAAGATTTAAGATCTTGATAGCCTCAACCATCAACCTTTCATGCTCAGCTTCTGAGATTTTTAATTCAACTTCTAAAGCTTCTACCTTTGTTACTCTATCTTTTACAAAATTAACCAACTATAAGATTTCTTCATTAGTTCTATAAATGGTGCCATCAAATTCTTATTTGAATTTGTTTATAATCACCTGAAGGAGGTCTCAAAATTAGGTTTATTGACTAATTCTCCTTAGGGGTTATTGCATTAGTAACCCTCATTTTCACCAAAAATTTCAATGCCTCATTCTCATGGCTGAGAAAATGCTCCAAAAAGGTTTTCATTTGATTGTGTCAATTAAGGGAAGCATCCCTTATTGTAATTACATAATTCAAACACCAAGAAGCATCCATGTTGGTCTTAAGATTCAACTGGTGGAAAGCATTGGTCCTAGAACATTAAACCAAAAAATTTAATCTCCTTTCTATTTTTTTCATTTAATTTCAAAATGTAACAATAGTTGCCCTATTAGATTATCTCCCTACCCAGAAAACCCTGACATTATATAAAATATTATACAACTTGGTAGTTGTACTCTATACATAAATAATAATCTCCTAATGTGTCCGTATTATTTGCATTTGCTACAAGATTTTCAAGGCATCCTCTTTGCTTTGAAACATCTCCTTCATTGTTGCACCTTTAGAATCCACAAAAGCATTGAAAATTTCAATATACTATATGGGGTCATTTGGATTTATTTTGGTCTTCTTTGCCAAAGGGAAAATATTCTCTCTTTGTTCAAACTCTAGTTCTTCTTTTGTCCTTTTAATCATCACCTTTCTCTTCCTTACTCTTTGAATAATCCTAATTTGATTATCAAACTGAGTGGAGACTATGGGGAGTTCAATCATGACCAAATTCTACCTTTTCATCTCTAGCATATTGAATTTTTCTTACCCATTGGGGAATGATGAGTTCTCCCATTTAAATTTCTTGATTTAGGCCTAAGAATAGAGAAGATGGAGGAGTCATAGGAGGGGGTGTAATCGAAGGAAATGCTAAGGATCCACTTATTTGAATAGGAAACTAGAGGGGTGTTTGAACAACCTTCTCCCATGGGTATGTTTCCTTCATGGGGGTAACTTCAATCAAACTTAGGGTAATTTTTATACTCATTATAGCTGTTGGCATGGTCAATGGCTATGGCATGGGGAGTTCTAATTGGGCTGACTTTTTCCTTGAGGCTGGTGGAATTCAAGGATCAAAATAGAAATAATGACCAAATTCTCAAAATGGACTACCTTGGGAGTGCTCATTAATTTTGGAGAAGAAGAAATAATATTCGAATCAATACTAGTACTAGTATAACTAGAAAAATAAGCCCCATGAATAGCTGGGGTCAAACTTGCAGATGGGATTTCAATACTAGAAATTAAAGAAATAAAGAAGAAACTACATTGTCAATGCTCTGGATTTGCTCTTGTGTGAGGAATTGCTGCTTTGATATGGTGTCTAAGGCTTATTTATACTCAAGGATTTGGATTTTTATAGCTTTGCCTCTTTATCATATGGTTGTGTAGTTGTAATCATTCTAGTTCTTCCTTCTTAATTGCTTCTTCATCATCTACCTCTTCATCTATGGGATAATCAACCAAAGATATTACATGCTTGGGCTCTTCTTATTTTATTGGTTCCACTGTATCCACTATATCCTCTACTTCTTCTTCCCCTTCCTCTTCATGATATTATTTTATGATTGGAAGACCAAGTGATGGCCTTTCTTCTAGTTTTTTATCTTTAGAGGAAGTGGGAGACTCTTTATGCTTCCTCCGGTAAGTGAATATGGGTGGAGTGGAAGGTGGATGAGATGGGGAGACAACTGAAGTAATAATAGTGGTAAGAGGTATGACGTGAGGTGGTGGCAAAGGAGTGGTATATGTGATTCTAGTGGTAGTATAAGGTATGACTGGTGTTGACATCATTATGGAAGGCATGGAACTTGATAGAGGAGACTTAGGAGATTGAGTATAATCTAGAGCAATCAAAATAGATGAGAAATCAATTAGTAGAAAATTAGGGAGACTCAATTGAGTGACTATAGTGAGGGGTGGCAAAGGTGTCATCACCAAAGAGCTCTTCATTTGTTCCCATAAATAAGTTATTGACATATTCTTTGTAGTGGTTATCTCTAAAGCCTAAATATTAGCTAATACTCATGTATAAGGGACATGGGGACCTAGGAGACCCCTCAAAATTTCCCTCCTACTTCAAGGCTTTGATTCTCTTTGAGTGCCAAATTCATTTGGTTGTTCATCTACAGATGCTTTTGAAAGGGAGGGAGGTTGATCATGTTAATAAGTGTTCTATGGTTGAACTAGAGGCCACTGATGGCTCCATGCAACTTATGGTTTTTCTTCAGTTACTTCATGATCATATTAAAGTGATTGACCCCAAACCATAGATATTGACTTGTTCCTCATTTTCATCTATACTTTAGTATCATCATTTGCATTTAGAAATACTATATCATGATCAAAATCTTCATGGTCATAGGAAACATGTAATTTCTTCTTTCCCTTGAGATGCAAGAGATACCCCCTTACCTTGTTCCTAGTATCCCATTCCTTGAAAGGTGTAACCTATAAATTTTACCAAGTCCTGGCCTTGCTAGCATGAATAAAATGTGACCTGACCACATATTATTGTTGTCCAATGCTTAAAGGAGCCTTTAAATAATAGTCCAAATGACTTTGAACTAATTCTTCATCATTATTGTTATAAAATTGATATGCAATTTCGTGTTCTTCTATATTTTTTGGAATATGGTGTGGTAGCAATAGAAGAGTAGTGCTTTTTCTTTATACCCTAATGATAGTGACATTTGGGTAGTATAAATAGTCTCCCATTTTGAGTAGTCTTTTACTTATATTGTCAAATAATCTAGGCATTATAGTGTCCTACATGGCCTGGAATATTTGGGTATAAACCTCCTCACATATCCTTTTGATTTCATTCTTATATCTATGCACAAACATAAAATAATAGTAATCACCTACCCTATTTTCTAAATATTCATTTGAGGGTTGCCATGCTTGATCATATGGCTTATATACTATGCCCATCACTACGTCCAACATGTAGGACATCATGTAAAATTTTATGTTAGTTTCCCTTTGATCAAGGTGGAGCTATGATTTTAACTTGGAACTTATAATTACCCAAGTTTCACTAATTTTTTGGATGCCAAAAGTATATCCAACAACAAAACCCACTCAACTCGGATGTATACAATACTAGAAAATCCATATAATATATTCAATAGGGCCATAACTATATTAATTTCATGTTTGGATTTAATAATGCAATTAGATGAGATATCCCCTTTTAGGATTCATCCTCTGGCATTTTGTAAGCCATTGCTTTAATTTTCCATCCACTGTATTATGCTCAACCCAAACATTGGCTAAAACTTGATTGTAGGTGATTTTGGGGCATGGGAGTCTAAGGTATCTCTCAAATGACCGACTTGAAATGTAAGAAACAACATTTTAAACCTTCCTAACATGTAAAATATCCCCATAAATAGTTGTATTAACAAACAAAACTCTAAGCAGGTCAATGCACAACATTACGTTGAGTTTAGCTGCCACTTGCTGGAGGCCTTGTGCTTTGATAGGTAGGAGATCATATATGTATTTCTTATCTTATAAAGAAAGTTGGTCATCGATAAAATATGGTTTTATATAACCCATCTCTTCATAAAACACCGAGCAGTGTATAAACTTGAAGTCTAACATGCTCCTTTTGAATATAATATCTATGTATTATGGTCTTCCTACAAATGAGTAAGGAAAGGGAACTGGAGACTTACTCTATTTTGAATAAGAGGCCATTTTTCTTCCTTAGTTATTGAAGTTATCTTTTTGAATTGACTAGTTCATTATGTGCTTGTTCATTGTAGAAACTAGGGCTTTCAGGACATTAGAGAGCTTAAAGACACAATCGCTTGATTGAGAAAGGAACAACAAAGTGAATTTTCCTTTGCGTAAATTTTGCATATATTTTTCCCAAGCTTGAGTATTGAATGTATTCATTTTCCATCAAAAAGATAATTTTTTGTTATTTTAATTCTTATTTTAATTTAAATTTGTTACTTAGCTTTAGTGGGTTCATTCACTCACCACATGGAAACACTTCATTAAGTCTCTATGTCTAGTCATCACTTTTGAGACAACTATCAATTACTAATTGACTGGTTCTTTTTCCATGCTATCAGTCTTTTCTTTTCATACCTTGGCATTGTCCCCTTCAAAAAATGGCACTTGTGTAGTTCTCATCCTATCAGCTCTTTAGCCTCTCATAGTGTTTCATATGCCCTGTAGTCATGAGTCAACATGATTAATCCACATGGAATGATCTTGGGTATACCAAAAATTGAGATGTTAGCGATACTAATGCTTATTAATTTGAATTGGGTATGTCCCATAAGGTCCTAGGTAATGGAAGGCTAACACATTGAGCTATCTCGATGACCCAGGAAGTTTGGAGGCTCAAAGCTGTCATGCTTCATATTTTGATTATGATTTGGATCTTCTGAAATTGAGTTGAAATGAACATGTGCCAAGTGTCAATCGCTCAGAGTGTAGAATATCAAAACCAATATACTATATAGATAAAAGGTCTATTTAATCCTTCTGGGGTTCTGTGTGATGAAAATCCATTAAGTGTTGAATTGGTTAGAACTATGGAAGCTCAAAACCATTAAACTACATAGACTCAGGACCATTAAACTTTACGGATGAACAAGTGAAATCTTCACATTGATAGGTTCTAAAAAACACACCACATGGAAATTTATCAAAGCTTGGTAACTCTAAGCACTTCATAAAATCAACTTCTAAAAGCTCAGTTTATATCCAAAATGTCACCTATTGACTTTCAATAGCTCGTGATCATTCAAATATTTAGAAACTTTATAAAATCTCAAGGCTTGGGTGTTGTAGGAGAGTTGCATGTTGTAATCCCATGTAATAGAAGTGGGGCCTGATCATGGATGGTTAACAAATTTCTGTCAATGGTCCTGTGATCACACAAAGTACATGCAACACTAAGACAAGGAAAGATTAATACCATTAGTTTGTAAACCATAACATTGATTTTTAAAAAAGACCCATGAAAACCCAAGGCAAAAAATAAATTAAGATAGTAATTCAAGCTTTGATTTTTTTATGGTATAAATTCTTATAAATTTTGACTTCATGAGAATAACCTTAGACCATGAATGAATAATAATAAATTATGGAATTCTAAGTTTCATGGCTTCCCTAATTAATTTTTTTTATAATAATGGGTCCCTATTTGAAATTCAAAAAATGGGGTGTGTGTGTTTGAGGCACAACACATGTTTTCCCAACAAAATCTATCTTCAAAAAATAAATGAGCACATTAGGCCAAGTGTTGAACCTGTAACTCTGATACCACAATGTAAGAACCCTCAAGGCATGTATGAAAAAATGTACTACAATGAAAGGTTTTTAATTGATTCTTATATGAATTAAAAAGTGCAAAGATAAAGAAAAAGTCTATTCTAAGTTAAATTCTACCAATTTTAGAGCAAGAAATGCCAGAAACAACAATAAAAAACCTTCACAGTTTAGACACAAGAATCCTCCATTACGATTCAAATCCGATTTGCTCTATCAAAATGTGGTGCTCACTCCTCCAATAAAAAGGTGAAATGGGCATCATTTTAGTCCAAAGTATTGAATTTGATTCACTTTAGATGCAAGATTTGATTATGATTTGCTAGATTTTGATTGTGATTTCTTAAGATTTTGTGTCCCTTGAAAATGAGAATTCTCAAGCTTATTTATAGAAGCCTATATTACGATCTGATGGTGGAGGATCAATTGGACTTTTTCAAGGTTCCAAATGATCAATGGTTGAGGATGAGTCCTTATCCATGAGGATGAAGACTATTTCAACTAAGTGAGAAAAATGAGGGGTTTGTTAGTAGACTTAGTCAAAATGGATTGACAACTCAGTGGAGGAGTCATAAGAAGTGGAGGTTTTCATGGATTTGGTTGGGATGAGGGAGAAAAAAGTGGGAGAAGTTTGAATTGGTAAATTAAGGAATTAAATAATTAAAATAAATAATAAAAGGTGCACAATTGAATTTTTCAAAGTATTTGAATAAATCAATTAATTGATTTTAGGAAGAAATGTTAATTATTAAATTAAGAAGAATGATTAATAAACTTAGGAAGAATGATTAAGGTGCATTTTGACACTAAATGAAATTTAGGTGTCTACATTTTCCCCTCTTTGAAATGGTGTTGTGAAGCATTACTGTTTTGAAGAATATAAGAAGTAGAGTGTTGATGATAAAAAAACAAAAATTTGCCCCAAATGAATGAAAATGAGTATGATGATGCCCCTTGAGGGTTTGTGCAAGAAATGGAAAAATGCTCAAAATTTGATGAAAAGAGGAAATAATTAACCCGACGAACGAAAAATCAATCTATTTCAATTTTGATGTCAAATTTGCAATGTGTTTGAAACGTAAAAGAGTTGCCCTTAGTAAGGTAATACTAGGTTTTTGATTTGAAAATCAATAATTTAAACCACTCAGAGATTGCACGCTTATTATTGTTTGCTAATGGCTCAGAGGCCGAAGTAGCGAGTGTGGGAATGATATATCCGAGCAATAATAATTTGTGGATCCATAATAGAAAAAAATTATTGAGTTTACAAATGATTGGTGGGTTTTACATTGATAAATGATTGCAAGGGTTTGACAACTTGGTGACAATAAATTTGATTTAATGTTGTGCAATTAAAAATTATTGGGTTGGAGTAGAGGAAATGTTGCTTAGGGATTTAATATATATGGGGGTTTATGGGGTGGGGTTTATAAAATCATTTACACAAATAATCTTCACAATTAGAGCTAAAGAAGTGATTAGAAAGAATTTGACTCTAAGGCCAATGAAGAAAAATGGACTGCGTTCCCCACCACGAGCACCATGTAGAACGAATGAGACTTTTTCAAAGAGCTGAGAGGATTGGGCCTTTGGTAAGTCTCCTAATTTTGTGAATTTTTGAATTTGTTTAGCATTTATTATAGTTTAAAAGTGACAAAAATGAAATCATTATTCTCAAAATTATGATATCATTATTTATTTTCATGACTTCATTGGGGTAAATATTGATTTCATCAAACATCACAATGATTTCACAATTTAGAGAAGCGGTTTTATTTTTGGGGTCACGACAATAGTGTTACAGTGAAATCATCAAACAGGGTAGTGATATCACTAAACATTGTAACGATTTCATTTGCAGTGATGTTACATAAAATGAAAGCATTTTTATCATAACCAAAAGCAATTTTATTAAATGTTTGAAAAATATTTAGGGTTTTTTAATAATCAACAATGATGAAGTGGATTTGATGAAAGAAATGCATAGGTGTAATGTCTAATAATATTGCACAATATTAAACATAATTAATTTGTAGGAGGTATTACCAGTGATAGTGACTCAAGAGCATAGGGTGCATGCTATGTCACTATTGTTGACCTTCACAGAGTATGAGTGGGGTGTGTTGGAGGTGACTGGGATTTCTTACATGGCATGGATACTTGAGGTATGAGCTGACAGAGTGATATTAACTACACTGGTTGAGAGATGGCATAGTGAGACGACTACATTTCACTTATCGATAGGTATGACTATTACATTAGAGGATACATATCAACTACTAGGTATTCCTATTCGAGGTAGGCCAGTCTATTAGGGACATGGTCCACAAGATGAGACTCTATTCAAGATATTTGGTGAGAGTGTGTTCCTAGTTATGAGGAATGACATTGATGTTGATTACTGCACAAATCTAGAGATATATTTGCTAATGATTATTTTAATGGCTATTGTTAGTGGCATGTTGCTACCTGACAAGAGTGATAGAATATGTCTTATTAGGTTATTAGATGTCATTAGAGACATGATGAAGATGGGGGTTAGGTTTGCATGGGGCCCCTATGTTTTAGCTAGTTTATATCATGATCTTCACTGCTTTGTTTATTCTGGACAAGTTGAGATAGGGACATTATCATTATTATAGGTTTGGTGTTGGGATCACATTGCTATTGAGAGACCAATTGGATAATTGTACACTTGACAGGTAAGGGAGCTGATGGCCTATGCATGACACATGATTTTTGGTGTATGCAGACCATATTTGGGTGACCTAGAATTATATATGAGAGTTGTTGATGAGCTATCGGATGCATAGATTACTTGGAGACCTTATATGGACATTCTTTTTGACTGATCAAATGAGGAGCTTGATATGGATTATATGATGACTCCATGTTATATCATCAAGAGACATGTGTACATTATTAAGAGATATAAATCAAATAGAGTGATGTGATAGTTAGGTGTGAGATAACATATTACAAATAGTCCACACATTTTTTCTCAAATAGTGTGTAAGAGGTGACAGTGGGGGATAAATATTAATCCTTCGATTATTAATCATAGTTAGACATAGTTACAAATAGTGAGGTACAGAGATAGGAGGGATGTTATAGATGTACGGGTAGTGGATGGTTATATAGAGTGGTGGGTGCATCAGAGACAATTGAGATTGACACTACCATATAGACCTCCAAGGACATGGAGGAAGAGGTTAGTAGCAAACTTGAGTGGGTAACCTCAATTCATAGGTTTGGGAGCCCAGATTAGGAAGGCTATGGCAGGTGATAGGGGAAGAGTAATGGAGACTAGCCAGATGCATGATATGCCTATTACTTCTATAGAGGATATGGAGATTCTATGAGAGGCAAGAGTAGCAATGGACCTTGATATTGATCAGCCAGTGGGATGAGACTCTCCTATTATATATGTAGAGAGTGAGGATGACCCACGACATGAGGACATAGGGAATAATACTATAATATGACCTCTTCATATTACATATATAGATAGAGGAGAGACTATAGGTTCCTCATGGATGTTAGAGGAGCATGCCTTGATTGAGAGGCTATGTGAGGAGATTCAAGCAAGTGATAGAGAGATTGATGGCTTACACCATGAGTTGGTGAGGTTATAGGGTATAGCTGCTATAAGAGATGAGTAGGCTACAGAGATTGAGTACTTATAGGGAGAGATTCATAGATTACAAGAGTTTTTATATGGTACTAATATAAGGATAGGGGCGATTACTTATGATGCAGAGATACATACCCCAGACTATACATCCCTTGTTCATAGATATAGATAGGAGAGAGATACAACTTGGACAAAGCTTTCAGAGGCTAGGACACAACTAGCTAAGCTAGGTTGGTTAGCCATTTTGGATAGAGTCATGAGGGTTATGGAGCAGGCCACCTATTACAAGAGTTTATATGAGGATGTTGTACTAGTAGATTAGTGCAAGCTATACAAGTTTAGTGACAAAATTACATAGACATTATTGGTTCATATACAAACTTTTAAGAGATCAAAAAAATGCCTCTTCCTTGCATTATTTTTAACCATAATAGTCAAAGTCAAATAACATATATCTCACCCTTCCCATCGATCAAAATGGATTAATCCTAATTAACTTATGATCTCATAGTAGTCAGGGGAAAAAAATTATAAAAAATGTATTTAATATTTCTAAAGTTCAATAGCTGAAATGAGTGCATATTCCTTAGAACACTGTTATATCAAATAGACAAGGAGGCCCAAGCCCATAAAATTCTCAAACTTTGAATCAAAATTTTAAAAGCTTAAGATGAAAGCATACCTTGGTTTCCTTTGGGCTGTGGTTTGATATTGAATCACAAACATAATACTCCCCATGAAGCTCTAAAACTTGTTCTCTTTAACTTAAGATTCAAACAAAAAAATATAACTAGGTCTAGTTCTATCAATTCCACACATCTCTATATTCCTTCATGCCAATATTTTGATTTTTAGGATTCTAATCCAATTATAGTAATTATTATTCATTCCATTTGTTCTTAATAGAATAATGCTTTCCCTTGCCGCCTATAAAGATGTTACAGTTACTATTAGACAATAAAACATATTTATTTCACCATTTATACTTTAAAAATTATAAATGACTGTATGGATGATAATATACCTATTCTCATTTCTAACCACACTTACTCTTTCTCTTGTAAGTCCTCAATTTAAAGGTATTTTTCTTACACTCCTAGAAATATGTTATTGTTTTCTCACACTTTTAATAAAACAAAACATAAATATATACGTTCCTATATTTTTGATATCATACCATATTATATCATCTACCTACCACACAATATCATATTTTTATTCACCAATTAACCCTATTATCAAAACTCAAGCATGTGTCATCCCACACAAGCTTTAGAAGAATTAGAAAAGGGAATTTTTTGCTAGTATGACCACTTATTTGATTAAAACCTAAATTTTGAAATATACAAAACTATTACATTGTGTTTAAGTCTTTGGAGGAACTATAAATACCACTAAGATCTAGTGTTAAGATAAAAAAGAAGCTCAAAAAATGTGCCTCATCCATTATGTTCATTTATGAGGCCCCATTACTATCTAAATTTTTGCTAATCTATAAAACATAATCAAATGTGTTGTAATGACTAATGTAGGTATTCAAATTGTATGTTTCCAAGGTGTATTGTATTATGTTACATTAGAATCTCATTGGACTTGATGAATGATATTTTAAATGGAAATCCAATTAAATATAAATAGGTAGATCAATTTTGATGTGGAGGATAAAGAAGTCAAAAAATGCTTGCTAAATGTATGATCAATTGCGTTGGACTTGAAACAAATAAATTAGAATATTCAATTTTGTCATGCTCTAATTGTAGATTCCATATGGCCACTAAATTGAGGATATATACATTTTCTTCAATTTATTACAACCTAGATTATGGTTCAAACTTTTCTGCCTGTGTCCCCCCTCCCCCCGCTTTTCAATCAATTTGACTATTCAAATTCCATATGAGACACTTAGGATTTCTTCTAGTCAAATTTAGAATAAAATCTCAATGCAATTTTAATGAAACTCACTATCCTTTCCATTATATTTATCTTCATATTTATTAACATTTCAATTTACAAATTACCATTGATTCATAATTATATAAGAAAACCAAACCAAGTATGAAATTATATTTTCTATGCAATAATTTGGTACTAGAATACTAGAGATGAAAATACTAAATTATAATTTAGATGAACATAAATTTGCACTACTATTATTTAAAACCTTTGTATGTTTTTTGTTATACTATAAATGATGGGTGCCATGAAATCATTTGAAATGAGCCCCTTGCCATGGGTGAGGTCATGAAAATATAAACTTGTCCCACTGCATTCTCCTCAGTTAGATATAGTCTCTCAACTATGTCTAAATTTCTATGGTGCCCTCCATTCAATGTCCTCCTCTTTCTAGTGTCTTTCTCTTATTTTAAAATGTGTTTTGACTATCACTAAACCTCCTTCATCAGGGGAAAAATGTCATCTCTCTCTACTATGTACACTGTCTTTCTTCTTCCTACTGGGTCGTAAGGCATTTTGATGTTTGCTGAGGTGTTGTTCCTTTCTAATGGGGACATTCCCATTAGGTAGAAGAAACTACAACTAAAATTATTAATTTCCATCCACCAAAATGGGTGTAGATTGATAGAAGGCTAATACTAAATATTTTGTATGAGAAGAAAAAGAGTTTCATTTCAAAAAAATAATTTTTGGGTGACAAAGGCACAATCTAAGTGGGATTCGACACTTATTTTTATCCACCCCATGTGGCAATTAATTTTTGGGTTCCTTATTCACCATTGACTTTTATTTTTGGATAACATGTGGTCAACAAAATAAATAAGGATTACTTTTGATGGAAAAAGTTGGTGACATAATTAATTGAGGTAGAAGAAGATTGAATAACACTCACATTTTAAATGCTTCATTAAATAATTATAAGATGCCAACACTATCATATGAATTCTAAGACATTTTAAAAGTCCCAAAAAAAATGCCATGCCATCCAAGATTTAACCCTAAAATGATAATGCCATGTTATTAAAACCACATTTTTGAAAGCTATCATAATATCCACACATTGCAAAAGTTAAGTGGCCTTAAGCAAGCCATAACAAAAAGGTTATAAGGTTTTACTATACATCAATCACAAGTCATCATCTACTCATAAAACATCATAGTACAATGACAACCCAACGCTTAACTTTAATACCTCTAATTTACAAGGTCATAAAATCATGTGGGAACTAAAAGGTCATAGTCACCCAAATAAGATAGAGGGTTACATATCCAATGATTTATAACACATGGATTATAAAGAGAAAAAATGAGACAAAGCCTACTGCCATGACTTGTCCATCAAAAAATGTGTTCCTGCTATCCATTAAGACTATATTAGAACGTAAGGCATTATCGACTTATGCTTACATTGGGTACACACACTGTCATATCCAATTGATAAAACTAATAGTAATTAATAGAGTTAATGTATTCTAAAAAACTATCGATCACTCAAACCTAAATGATCACTTGTTATGCCAAACAGGTGAAAGAAGATTCCTAACATGTAGCTAGAATGATCACAAATGAGTCTATAGGATTCTCTCTCTATTGACCATAATTCATATTTAGCTCCTCCTCTCGAATGATGTTCTCCCTTACATCGAGGGTTATACTTATGTCATAGACAAGTGAACAAGTGAGAATTATCCAGGTCATAATATCAAAATTAAATGATAGTAAAGGTTTGACACGAACAATTATTCCACATAATTATATAATATCTATCAACATAGAAACATGACAAAAAAATGAACCAAATCATATAAAGCAAATCAAGCATTGATTACATAAAAAATAAACATTATTAATTATGCTTTGTACTACTTAATCGTCGATATGTGCTTTGTCAAAAAAAATGAGATGTTACAATTATTCAAAGTTTTAATATCATTATTGGACAAAAATTCACAAACTAAGGCATTAATGAGTAGTGAACAATAATGACCATAAAAAAATTCATAGTGTGTTATATAATAAATTTATGATGTGTTGTTTAATAATAAAAAAAGTATTATAAAACTATGTTTATCTGAAGATTGAATGGATAAATTTATTTAAATAATGACAAACAACTATGTTGTTGTAATAAGAACGATTGAAAATGACCTCCTATAGAGTAATGTTGTGGAATATTCTCTTGGTTAGTATTTTTTTGTGTGATATAACTAAAGGCATTACATGGAATCACTAAATTACATAAAATATTGGCATCTCTACCTATATTTTTGAAGTAAACATACAACAGGTTTACAATGCTGAGTAAGCACACATCTAAATTAGTGAGCTCCTTTGGCTAAATGACCACAAGTAAGGGGCATCCATATTGTCAAAATCACCTAGGACATATACTAGCCTTAACTGCTTGACTCTTTGTGTTGGGTATCTAAAGGGATTTGTACTTTGGTGGATAAATATAAGCAACCATCATCCTCATCAGACAGACTGCAACCCTTTCGATTGGTTAGTAGTTTTCAATAATCACTATGAATTTATTAAATAACATATGTGAATTTGATAAATAATATATTATAAATTTATTAAAAAAACACAACATGATTTTTTTCGTTATTCTTGGTATACATATTGATGCACATCTCATATTATTATATTTCTTAATGTGGTAATTTGTGCTAGAAACCTATATTGGAAACTCACATAGATATTGAGAAGAAGAAAATAGGTAAAATATAAGAGAAGAATACACCTAAAATTGACTCACGTTTTTAAATATTTGACAGTCTTAGGTTGTTATTAGACTAGATTTGACAAATTAAGGCCTTAATATTGAGTGATCAAAATAATGAAGGATTATGGCTTATTTAACAAACTCTTTCCTTTTTATGTTTATTTTGATGGTGATTATGGCATATTAAATTTTTTTTATCATGACTTTAGAACCCATACAACCATGTCCATTTGGGTCTAGACACTATGAATTTATTAAATAACATAATGTGAATTTATTAAAAATAAAACTGTGAATTCATTAGATAACAAACTTAAGTTCATAGTGTATTTAATTATTATGGAGTTAATACATTTGTGTATCAATTGATTATTGGTTCAAATTGGGATTTTATTGTCACATATTCTTTGTGTTGTCCAAATGTCAAGGTGTTCCTATTTTATTTCATCTGAATTTTGACATGTTCCCCATGTGTTTGATCAACTCTAAACATATTAAGAAGAGGAAAATAAGGAAAATCCAATATAAAAATAGAGGGGAACATGCTAAAAGTTGATCAAACACATGAATAACATGTTGAAACTCATATAAAACAAAAGGAGAACATGCCAACATCTGGACAACACAAAGAAGATGCACCAAAAAAATCCTAATTTAGACCAATAATCAATTGAATACCTTGAAGGCGTATAAAGTTATGTTTCATAGACTACCCTATCTGACCATCTCTGACAACCTCTTTTTATGAGTAATAGAACACCCACCATTTTTTCTATGTAGCATCAACATCAATGTGCTTTCCACATCAATCCCCCACCAACTTCACACAAATTTCCCATCGGTCGACCTCTATTTACTTTTATATAAAGAGAGGAATAGATGGAGACACACCAAAAGTTAATCGAACACATGGAGAACATGTCAAAATTTGCCTAAAATAAAAGGGGAACATGTCAAAATCTATAGAAAACAAAGACCATATGCCACTAAAATCCTAATTTGGATCAAGAATCAACAAATACACTATCACCTAGCAATTAAATAACAAATTATGAATCTAGAGTGTTTTTAAAAATGAACTAACATCATTTTATTTAATTAATTCATAGTATAAAAGCCTAATTTAGATCAATAATCAATAAATATGTAAATACACTATCACCACAGGAACTAAATAACACATTCTAAATTTACAACATGTTCTTTAATGAATTCACATCGTGTTATTTAATAAATTGATATTACCATAGCAATGAAATAACACATTGTGAAGTTGAAGTGTGTTCTTTAATGAACTTATAGTTTTATTGAATAAATTCACATCATGTTATTTAATAAATTCACATTATAAAAACCTAATTTAGACCAATAATCAATGAATACACAATTACACTAGCACCATAGAAGTTAAATAATACAATGTGAATATACATTATGTTATTTAATAAATGCACAATGTATTATTTAAAGAATTATAATGTGTTATTTAATATATTCACATCATGTTATTTAATAAATTCATAATATAAATATTAACTTAACATAATAATCAAATAATATACAAATACACTACACCATAGCAATTAAATAACACTATGAATTTATAGTGTGTTATTAGTCCTTGTCACAAACTATAATAATCAATAAAACTAATAATTCTTACATAATCAACCAATAAAATACAAGAATGTTTATATTTCTAAAGTTTTTATTCAATTTTAATAATTTTGAAACTTTAAAAAATTCATTAAAAATAATTATTTCTCATTTCATTGGTTACACAACACATTTTTAATGTTCTCATGATATAATTTTTTTAAATTTTTTTAAAAGAGACATGTGTACATACATTTATTAACTTATATAAATAAAAAACAAGTGTACATCACGTTCCCCACTTCATCTATATTATAGGAATCAATTTTCAAATAACTACTTTTTATTTCAACGAATTAAAAATTTAAAATGTAACTAAAAGACAAGTATTACATTATGATAATATTGGTATTTAATCCAAAAATTATGTAAGCTATTAATTATTAAAATTATTTATTAATCGTCCCTAAAATACTAATTATAAGAATCACTTTACTATTAGTTAGTTTTTATTTATGGAATTTAATGATAATTATAATTTTTTTCTAAAATTTACTTCATAGAAAATAGAATATTTCTTAGGATTTATTAGAAATTATTCTTTTAAATTAATGGCAGCATTGACATGTATCCTCTACAATAATGCAATGTCACAAAAAATTGTTTAACATTCTTATTTATTTATACTTAACTTTTTAATTATTTTATTCTTAGTTTATTTCATTTTTTTAGTCCCTACCCTGCAGGGAACTATAAGAATCATTCAAAATAATAATTCTTAGAGAACAAACTAATTAAATGAAAGAATTTTTTCTTTAACTAAAGTTTTAATTTATTTTTTATAATTTTTGAATCCAAAAAATACTATTAAAATTATTTATTTCCTATTTTATTGGCAACATGATATTTTTTGATGTTCTTGTAATATATTTTTTTTCAATTTTAAAAACAATAATTTCAAGAAAGACATGTGCACATGCATTTATGATTAAAAAATAAGTGTGCCTTCTAATTATAATTATTAACTATTTGATTTGGCTTTAGCACATTCTCTTGTTGACACACAACTGTTCAAGTGTACCATTGAGAAAGTATGATGAAGATCACAAAACTACCAATGGTTGGCAATTGCCATTTTGGTTACTATCATAACTTCCAAATAGATGTTAACGTTTGCAAACAATATTTTGCATGTGGAAATAAACAAATATCATACAGCTTTGTAGGTCCACCATAAGAAAGTGTGCAAGGCATTCACCATATATTTTCTTGGTTCAAGTTTGATTATATTATTAATGAGTATCTGTTATTATTAATGAGTCTCTATTAAAAAAGGGGCCATACTGTTATTAATGAGTCTCTGTTAAAAAAGGCATTTTCCACTTTCCCAAGTGGTACTTTACTTCCACTCGGCAAACTCCAACAGTCATGTGGTGAACATCTGTGGTGGAGTGAAAACATATATGTAAGATTATTTTTAATATCAGTGAGTACTTATCAAATAGTTAAATCTTGATAGAAGAGATTTAGGGCTTCATCATTATATCCAGTTTGGATGTATTTTATGATTATGCCATCTAATATAACTTTTTGTGCAATGGCATTGTGTGAAATACTTTTGCATTTGGCATGCATGTCAATGAAAGCGTAGCATAAGTGAATCCGACTATCACTACTTTATTATTTGTACATGAATCTGGATGTCTTGTTTAAGGGCTTGTTTGCTATAAATTGTAGCATATCATTAAAACGAATCCTATTCAGTAATTAGTTCAAACACTTATGTATGCATCTCGCACACTTCTGCATTTTGTATACATATCTACCTCCAATAGAAATTATACACTCAAATTCAATTCTTATGACCTACCCACATACCTTTCCCCCTCTTTTTATAGCCTACAAGCTAGTTCAAACCTAGATTTACAAACTGTATTAGCTTAATGTCCATGCCCAACATTTTTCAAAAGAGCTTGAGAGATTAATCCATATACACATTCTCTGAATACTTGTAATCACAATGGTTAATAAGATCAAGTTTTCTTGATCATTTTGCATAACATTTGGTGCATATTTTATAGTTTTTTCACATTTGGCATGCATATCAACATGGTATATTCTTTTTTTATGCGTAAGCACAAATTTTAGAGGTTTTGTGTTGGCATATTTAGTGGGCAGAGTCTGAAACATGATTTGGGGATTATAAGATGTATTCATATTAGGTGTCTAAATGTTCGAAATGAAATGAAATGGTTCTAATTATTTTGGTTTTGAAAATATGTGTTCTTCTATTTATTTTAATTCTTAACCTGTATTAGTGTTAATGGTGCCTTGTTATGAGCAGAACAATGGACAAGGCACGCATAAAATGGGAAAGGTTATATTTAATTATGAATTCAATTAAGGTGATAAGTCATGTGCGATGATTAGATCAGTTTTGGAGCTTAGAATTGTATTCTGATTCTAAGTATTTGTCACTCTAGTATAGATCCAAGATAACCTAAAACTCAATCGACACTGTTGCTTCTATTTTTGCATGGTAACACAACTGAGTTGGTATGACGGTAATTTTTTTTGAGAATATAGTCTCGTTTCATTAGTGATATCAGATTCTAGTGCTTCAACTGGTTGTGAATGCTATGTGGTTGTTGATCACACTTAAGGTTGTACCTCAGTGTCCTAAACCTAAGTTGCTCTTGATGTAAACACTAGAAAATTTCTCCTTAGAGAGCCTGGCTTTAGCATAATCTATCATTGAGTTGATCCTTCATGTATGTTAATGAGGTAGTTGTCTTCTTTTATATATAGTTGCTAGATGAATTTTGAACTAAGTCCTTTGCAATTTTGGTTGGTACAGACCTTTTCTATTAAATTATAGGTCAATAATAAGACCCTGACATCTATTGAAATGTTTTTGATCTCATGTGAGGTAGCTCTTACACTTGTATTGGCAATATGTCAACATCTTCCTTGAAGTACTCCATTCTGTATAGGATGACCACACTCCAGAATACCAAATAGTTGGCATCATAACTCTAGAAGATTGTTCATTATTCTGAGCTAGATTTTATACTTGTAGCCTTGTAGGAGTTTTATTATTTATTTTTTAAGGAGTGACTCTACAAGGGAATCCAAATTGATTTATATTTGAATACATGCAAAGTTGACAGATGGAATACTGATGGATTATTAATTAGTATCAATTCATTTATGTTTTTCACCATCCACATAAGAGTTATATTATCAAAATTGGTTTATAGGATGTTCTCATTTGAATGGTGATGTATTTGTGATACAATATTGAAAACTGTAACTCATATCTGAAGTAATAGTTTTACTCAGGAAAGGTTGTTTAGACATCCAAATCATAGTTTTTGTAACATGAACTCAAATAGGAATTAGTCTACATAAACCAGGTGTCTTAACACTACTAATTGTATTTATTTTAAGTATAAAGCTTATGCCATACAACACAAATCCACTTTAAGAGCATGGTCTGCTTATAGTAACTAGGTCTCAGGGTTTGAGTTTACGTGGATTCAATATATAATTGTCTTAGATTTAATAATTGGGTCTCAGGGTTTGAGTTTACGTGGATCGTATAGCTGCTTTTTTTCAATTCCAATTTCTATTGCAACTAACTTAAAATAGGCAGGGGCTAGCTGCTACACGGCTTTTGTTTATTTATAATACCACTAACACATTAACGCATGCATTATATTCATTTACTATTAAAATGACTTATATTATTATTATAGATGTCATAAATATTGTAACTTGAATATATTTATGACAATTTATAATTTAATTATTTTTATTCAAACACCACTAAATTCTATCAAACATAATAATTATGACAAACTTTTCAATTTTTAATATGCAATCTTTCTTATATAACCTACAACTTTACTTTATAAATATCTCAAATTAATTCAACATAAAATACATTACAATTTTTAATACAATTAATACATTAGTCACTACGAAACCCTTGTTAAATGAATTCACAATGTGTTATTTAATAAATTCACATCTTGTTATTTAAAAAAATCATATTAACAATTTAAACTTGCTAATTGGGGAAATTTTCCACAAACTTACTCTCTATAGGAGTCATTATCATTACTACCTCAATGAAAATATGTTTGCAATACAATATTATCACTATTATTAATTAATCATAAAATTGCATGATAATTATAGGGTGCAAACATTCCCCATTGATGGGGTATGACATTATCAATTATTACACCGTCCATATCTCTAAAGGATGTCCGACTTCCAAGTTAGACGCGTGTCTCTCACCCACTAGTTGGGGACACGTGCTTGTTATCGTACACGATCAAAAGATTTAATTTGAAAATTATGTTTATGGATGAGATCAAAACTCAATTTTATTTATCTTTTAACATATGGATAACCGACACATTAAACTCTGATTTTAATATTCAAATATTTATTTATTTTTAAATTCGAATTATTTTACAAATATCTTACTTTCAAAAGAGCAACACACCAAAAACAAATAAAAGGAAACAATTTTTATATCATATGTAATAAAAGGAAACAACTTTTATATATAAAACGTTCAAAATAAAAGTGTGTAAATATGATAAGAGTGTTGATAAGAAGATTTGAACTCTGTTAGTAGCGAGTCGACTTTTTGTATGTTCTTTTAAAGTATTTTATATACATTTATTATTTGTGAGGTGTTGCTTTCGTCTTCGAGATGATGTATCATATTACATTTATTATTCATAATGATCAAGCCATTAGTTAATGTAATCATTGTTATAGAATTAAGTGTGTAGACCAATGATGCCAAAGAGAGCCCAGAAAAAGTATAGTACAAAATAATTTAATTTAGATATTAATGTCCACTAGAGGTTTAAAATGGTCAATGAGGTTGAAGAAGATAATATATGAATCCAATACACAAAGGGAGTGTCAAATGCATGTCCAAAATATAAAGGAAAAAAGAAATAAAATAAAGTTATGTGGATCGGATAAAGAGAAAACTTGTTTTATTATGGTTTCATGTCGATCTTGTCATGCCTTGTGTCCTTGTTTCCCACTGTTGTCATATTGTTTCTGTATGACTTTTTAGGTTAAGTGCAATTTTATTGTACGTGAATCTCCACCCTTTGGGCAAATAGCTTTGATTTTAAATGGCCCTGAACCATTTTGTTGTAACTATTATTACAATGGGAAGGATGGTGCCGAAGAGATTCACAAAGTTCATACCAAAGGTATATGGTGAGGTATAGCTTCTGAGTATCCCTCTCACCCTGATGTGTGTTTAAAATATGATGTTAATAATGTTTGCAAATGGTATGAGAATAATTAATTTATAGCTTATTATGCCAGTCGTGTCCCCTCTGAGGAATTCCTTAATCTTTAGATTCATCTTCGCTAGCCCCTTGGGTTTCCAAATTACTAGTGTTCGAAATCTCACCAAGGGCTTTTTCCTTTTCTCATTTAAGGAGCCCTCTCAATTCCAATCCCTCCTTTCTAGGTCAAGTCACTAGTTCTTGAGGAATACATTTATGATTGTGTCACCTTGAATCTGTACTTTCAAAATCTTAGATCGAGCCTCCCGTAAGGTGCATGTCTGGATCAAACTTCCTAGCCTTTTGCTTCCTCTATGGGTTTTTCTTGAGGAAATTGTTAAACCCATAGGGTAGGTGTTTTTCCATGAACATAACAAGTTTTACTTTGCATGCCATAATAAGCATGTTTGTGTTGAAGTTGACTTGACTAAGGACTTGAAAGATCCCATTGACATTCAAGTAGAGCCAAGCATTTGGTGCAGAAGGTCACCTAATTTAATATACCAAAAATTTACTTTTGATATCAGTCACTTGATTGTAAGATTTGTGATTGTCCTCTTATGGGTTAGTCAAAACCCTCAGTCAAAAGGGCACCATCTTAAAATAAAAAGGTGATGAAGAATACTGATGGTTGAACAATGTTAGCTAACAAAAAATTCACTATTGAAAATAAAGGTTCTAAGCCAAATCATGTCCCCTCATGTTGAAATCCTTTCTTCGAGGAGCGAAGGGGTATCATTGCCCCATGTTAACCCTCCCTAGTCTCATAGCTCTCTAATACCTCTTAGAGATAATTTTCTCAAGTTTCTTAGCCATAGGTAGTTTTACCCATGTTGAGACACCCTTTGCAAGTGATTCTGCCCCTTAGTGGTCATGCAATCCACTTGCGATGGCGTTGACTCTCCTTGAGAGGAAAATGGGGCTAAACACTGCTCCATTTCATTTGGAGATTTAATGCCAAATCAACACTCTCTGCTTGGAAACCAATTTGTAACACTTGAATCTAGGGAAAACATAAAGGATGGTTAGGGAGAAATGTTCATGAAAGACTCCCCCCAATGAATTTAATACCATATAATGTTTGAGTCTCACAAAGTCCTCTCACAAATTCTTTATGCATGCTGCCTATTAGAAGTTGGGGGATTTTGATTTTATTTATCTACAAGAAGTTAAGATGGATGGGTTTTTTTCATAGACTAATTTGAAATGTATTTCACTTAATGCATCTCATTTTTCCACTTCACATGAAGATGGACATGGTAGTACCAGTATTTTATTTTCTAATAAAATTCCCCCTTTGGTTGTTGCCTCAGGTGAAGATCTATCACATAGAGTTATTTGGGTTTGATTGACATAAATGGTCATTCTATGTGGGCTCCCAACATTTATACCCCAAATGATGGCCCTAACAAAACAATGTTACAGTAATGGTTTGCTAATAATCTACCTTTATCCACCTACTTGATTTATGGTAATTTTAATATTATTGATAAGCCTTGTGACAAAGTGGGTGTGTTATCATTGGGATGGTGTGTGGGAGAATGTGAAGCTTGGTTTTACTTTCAAAATAATTAGGGTTTGGTGGACCCACTCCTCTAGTAGTGTGCATTTAATAACTCACCTTGGTTTACTTGGTCTAACTGTCATGTCGACACCAATAGGGTCCTCAAGTGATTGGACCATTTCATGTTTATTGGGCAACACATGTCATCCTTTACTCTCTTCGATGGGAAAGCTACCATCATCTATTTAAAAAAATTCTTCTCAAACCATAGTCCCATCACTTACAAAGTGGAGGTAAATGGTGGCTGTTTCAAGGTGCCACATAATATATTTTTATAAACACATGCCTTCTCTACCCTGAGGGCACCATCCATATCATCATTGAAGTTTGTAACCTTGAGCCATGTCCATCTTATGCTTCTCATTGGATCGATTGATGGAATGAGGCAATCACTCACACTGCCACCTGTCTCCACCACTATGGCAAATAAGTTACGTGAGTCCAAAAATAGGCTAATTGTGTTGCATTCAAGGAATAGCAAAGAATCTATTCTCTTCTTGAACACAATCCCTTTGATCTATAGTTGTAATCCATAATAGCTTCTCTCAATCATAAGATCAAATTTATAGAAATCCATGTGGCTAGAGGGGCTCAAATCTGAGCTCAACTCCCTTGGCTCAAAATCGTAGACTTAGCCTCAAAATAATCTTTCAAATCCATCTGAGCTAAACAAGATAGGGAGAGAATCAAAGTTATTCAGCATGCTCAATAGCATCTTACTAACCTACCTAAAGTCTCCTCAAATTTTTTTATCCACTACAAGCTAAATTTCTAAGCTTATAAAGAATAGGAATAAAGGGTGCTTACACTATAGGAATGTTTAGAAGCGGTGCCTCACAAACTTAGTATTGTTAATCAAAAGCTATATGATGCCTCTCTAACTCTTGAGGAGATATTTAATGTAATTTAATGCATGGCCAATGACAAAAACAAGGGTAATGATGATGTCCCTTATGAGTTTTACAAAGTTACTTAGCATTTTGTAGGATTTGACATGTTGAAAATTTATAAAGAAGCCTTAAAAAATAAATATTTAGGCTCTCTCATTAACAAAGCCAATATCAATTTCATTCCTAAGGCTAGAGACTTTGAATTAAATACAATAGTGTTGATAAGAGGCTTTGAATTCTATTAGGGTTTTGTTAGTGAGTCAAACTCTTATATGTCCTTTCAAGGCATTTCATATGAATTTATTATGTGTGAGGTGTTGCCTTCATCTTCAAGATAATGTATCATATTGCATTTATTATTTGTAATGACCAAGCCATCATTTAATGTAATCATTTTTATAGAATTAAATACATTGAGAAATGATCCAAAGAGAGCCCAAAAGTTTATGTCAAAACTATAGCACAAAATAATTTAATATAATTTAATTTAGATATTAATATCTATTAGAGGTTTAAAATGGTCAATTAGGTTGAAGAAGATAATACATGAATCCAATACATAAAGGAAGTTCCAAATGCATCTCCAAAAGATAAAGAAAAAAATAAAGTTATGTGGATCGAAAAAAGCTTGAGAAAACTTGCTCTACTTGGGTTTCATGTCAGTCTTATCTTGCCTTGTTTCCTCACTTCCCACTTTTGTCATAACACTTATGTAGGACTTTATAGGTTAAGTGCACTTTTATTGCACATTAATCTCCACCCTTTGGGTGAATAACTTTGATTTTAAATGGCCATCAACCATTTTGTTGAAAATATTATTATAGTGAGAAGGATGGTGTTGAAGAGAGCCAGGAAGTTCATACCAAAGGTATATGATGAGGTATAACTTCTGAGAATCCCTCTCAACTTGATGTGTGTTTAAAATATGATGCTATTAATAATGTTTACAAATGGTATGAGAATAATTTCTTGATAACTTATTATGTCGGTCATGTCCCCTTTAAGGAATTCCTCATTCTCTAGATTCAACTTCACTAAGCCCATAGGTTTCCAAATTATTGGTGCTCAAAATCTGACCAAGGGATTTTTCCTTTTCTCTTTTAAGGAGCCCTCTCAATTCCAAGCCCTCATTTCTAGGTTTATTGTTGGTTCTTGAGGAATGTAGTTATGATTTTGTCCCCTTAGATGTTTACTTTCAAAGTCTTAGACCAAGCCTCCCTTAAGGTGTATGTCTGAATCAAACTTCTTGACCTTTCGCTTTCTCCATGGGTTTTTCTTGAGGAAATTGTAAAACCCACGGATAGGTGCTTTTCCATGAGTAGAGAAAGTTTTACTCTACATGCCCTAATAAGCATGTTTGTGTTGAATTTGACTTCACTAAGGACTTGGAAGAGCCCATTGACATTTAAGTAGGGCCAGAGCATTGGGTATGGAAGGTCACCAACTTCAATCTACCAATAAATTACTTTTGATGTTAGTCATTCGAACATAGGATTCATGATTGTCCTCTTATGGGATGGTAAAATCCCTCTATCAAACAAACACCATCATAAAATAAAAAGACGATGGAGAATAATAATGGTTGAAAAATGTTGGCTAACAAAAAATCCATTGCTGGAAATAAAGGTTCTAAAAATTATCATTCCCCCTATGCTAAAATCCTCCTTTGAGGAGTGAAGGGATATCGTTTCCCCTGTTAACCCTCCCTAGTCTCATAACTCTCTAATATCCTCTTAGATATGAGTTTCTAAATATTTTCAGTCACAAGTAAGTTTTTACCATGCTAGGACACCCTCTACAAGTGATTTTACCCCTCGATGGTCATGTAATCCACTTGTGGTGGCATTGAATCTCCTTGAGAAGAAAATGGGGCTAAAAACTACTCCATTTTATGTGGGGATTTTATGCCAAACCAACACTCTTTTCTAGGAAACCAGTTTGCAACACTTAAATCTAGAGACAACATAAAGGATGGTTAGGGAGAACTGCTCATGGAAGATTCCCCCAAATGAATTTAATATCATGGAATGTTCAAGGTCTCATAAAGTCATCTCATAAATTCTCTATGCATGTTGCCTCTTAAAAGTTAGGGGATTTTGATTTTATTTATCCGCAAGAAGTTAACATCTCAGGGTTTCTTTTATAGACTAATCTAAAATGTATTTTGCTTGACATGTCTCATGTTTCCACTTCACATGAAGATGGAGATGATGGTGCTAGCATTTTATTTTCTAAGAAAATTTCCCCTTTGGTTGTTGCCTTGCGAGAAGATACATCACATCAAGTTATTTTGGTTTATTTACATTAATGGTCATTCGCTATGGGTTATCAAAATTTGTGCCCCAAGTGATGGCCCTAATAGAATGAAGTATGGATTACTAATAGTTTGCCTTTTTTCACCTAGCTAATTTATGGCAATTTAAATATGATTTAGAAGCCTCATGAAAAAGTGGGTGCCCTTTCAATGGGATGGTTTATGGGAGAATGTGAATCTTGGTTTTATTTAAAAAATCATTTGGGTTTGGTGGATCCACTCCTCTGGTAGTGCACATTTAATAACTCACCTTGGTTTACTTATTCAACTATCATGTTGACACAAATAGGGTCCTCAAGTGATTAGACCATTTCATGTTTTTTGAGTAAAAAATGTTATCCTTTACTCTCTTCGATGGGAAATTTACCATCATCCATTCAAAAATTTTCCTTTCAAACCATAGTCCCATCACTTGTAGAGTGCAAGTGAATGGTGGCTATTTCAAGGTGCCACATAATTAGTTTTTTCTGAACACATCCCTCCTTTACCCTCAGGACACCATCCATCTCATCACCAAAGTTTGTAACCTTATGCCACATCCATATTATGATAATGGCTAGATCAATTGGTGGAATGAGGTGATCATTCACACTGCCACCTTCCTTTGCCACAAAGGGAAACAAATTACATAAGTCCAAAAGTGGGTTGATGTTACTGCATTCAAGGAATACCAAATAATCTCTTCTCTGATTGAACACAGTCCCTTTTATATACAATTGTAATCCATGGTATCTTCTCTCAAGAATAATATTAAAATTTCAATTATCCACATGGCCAGAGGGGCTCAAATCAAAGCTCAACTATATTGGTTCAAAATTAGAGACTAGACCTCAAAATACAATTACAAATCCCTTCATGCCAAATAGGCTCGGGATAAAATCAAAGTAATTAAGATTTCTAAGTAGCATCTTACTAACCTACCTAAATTCTCCTTAAATTTTGTTAGCCAATATGAGCTAAAGTTCTAAGCCTAAGGAGAGTCAACAGAAAGGGTGCATGCACTACAAGAATGTTTAGATGTGGTGCCTCACAAACTTAATATTGATAATCAAAAGCTCTAAGATGCCCCTATAACTCTTGAGGAACTATTTAATGCACTATAATGCATGGATAATGACAAAAAAATTGGTATTGATGGTTTCCATTGTGAGAATTACAAAACTACTTGACATTTTGTAGGACTTGATTTGTTGCAAGTTTATAAAGAAGGCCTAAAAATAAATATTTTGGATCTCTAATTGACAAAGGCAATATCAATTTCATTACCAAGTATAGAGATATAGATATAATTAACACCCCATCACCCTCCTCAATGTGTTTTATAAAATCCTTGCCAAAGCCCTTATGAACCATCTCCATTTCATCCTACCTGTAGTCATTAGACTAGAGCAAACCAAATTCATTAAAAATAGATATATTTTGGATAATATAATTTTTTTTTGAAAGGAATGGAATGGGTGTGGAATTTTTGTCAATGAACTATATTCCTCAAACTTGGATTTGAGAAAACATGTGATAGGATTGAGTGGTCATTTATTTTGGCTATGCTTTAAGCCTTAGGTTTTGGTCAATTTTTTATATCAATAATTCATACTTTTTTTTCCAGAAGCTTCAACTTTCCTCATGGTTAATGGGCTTAAATCTGACAACTTTGGCCCATTCTATAACATTAGACATGGTTTCTTATCTATAGAGGCATTTGGATATATGTTTGGTCATAGGGTAGAGTGAGTGCTCATCAAGGGAATTTTTCTTTCTGATCGCTCCTCTCATCTCATCAATGTCACATTGTATATGATACATTTCTCTCTCTCAATGAGAAATAATCTTCTATTAAAAAAGGGGTTAAATTTCCTTGCTATCTTTTATAAAACTTTAGGTTCTAATCTACAATGGGCCAAATCCCAATGCTACATATAAAACATGATTCCTATGCTGGAATGGCTTAAGAAATATAATTGAAAATGGATTGAAAAAGGAGATAATTTCAAATTCCTTGGAGCCCCATTTTACTTTGATAGCTCTCCTTCTGAGCTTTGGTAGTATGGTATTGATCGAGTGGAGAAAAAGGTGGAGTATTAGATCTCAAAACCTCTCTCTTTAGTAGGAAAATTTCAGGTTTGTTCTAAGATTATGGTGGTCACCAATGCCTATTATTCTTCTTGTTTGGCCCCATCTAAAGCCTCATATGATAAATATGAAAAAGTGATTTGGGATTTCTTATGGGCCAATGCTAAACAAACTCAAGGGTATCATAGAGTTGCTTGGGATATTTGTTGTCTTCCTCATAAAAAAGGTTGTATGGGAATGATTAACATTTACATGAAAAGTATTGCTCTGTGTGCTAAATGGGTGGCCTGAGCAATTAAAGATATTGAATCCTAGGATAATGAAGCCTAAAAAATTCTCTTATGACACTGCATTGCTACTGGCTTGCCTTATGATAAAATCAATTTTAAAAATGTGGGGTTCAGATCTCAATTGTTATCACTACTCCCATTACTATTGAGGGATACTTTGTTGTTAAAAGAATTTATAAGAATTTTAAAGTTATCAAATCATGTATAAAATGGGTGGACAATAGTTTTCACAGTGGTTTATCCTTCAATGACCATAATATTTGGTGATTTGATCTTATGACTAACTCAGATGTTCTCTTATCAGAATTTATAGGTATGAAAGATTTGATGATTTTCAAGAAAGGTATTCATAAGGTTAAATATATGATTTCTTACCGTTATTGGTTCTTTGGCCTCTGTTAAAACATAAATAAAAGTTCATCAATTCAGACTTACCTTCCATTGTACGCATCCAAGAAATAATGCCTAATGTTATACTAGATAAGATGGGTTTTACAACCTCCATAGGCTTGGTGGAAAGATTATAGATGAAATTATGATAATCATTTTAATAATTACTCTCCAAATCTCCTTTATTAATTCATGAGCCCATTTCTACGAATTTTGACAAGTTAAACATGCGTTGGAATTGTAATTGCTTACCTAGGACTTGGATTTCTAGACTTAATAGAAACTAGAATGCTAAGATTAAACCCAAGATTGCTCACTTTATTTGGTGCCTAGTTTATCAAGGTCTTCCCCTCAAAGAACACCTTATAGATATTGGAATTTCTCAACCCAAGTGTCTTGCTTGTTCCAAACTAGAGTCCTTCAAAAGTCTCTTTTGGAATCGCCCCAAAGCCTAATTTTCTTGGAAATGAATCCATAGTGTCTTTTAGCCCTTCCACCGAGAACCATTCTCTTGGAGAATGGCCTTCTTTGGGGATAAATCTTAGTGGATGGCATATATAGATTTTTTATGAAGTTTATTCAAGGATTTCATATATTTCAATTATGAAAACTTGGAATTCAAGTCTGTTTAATAACGAATAAATATCTTGTCTCTTTTTTGTTAATGAAAAGGTAACTATTATTTCTTCAAATTTTATGTAGATACAAGCTCAAACAGAGAAGGTGGCTCTTGAATTTCAACACATGCAAGATTTTCTCAACCACTAGGCGAGTGATATTTATAATTATGAATCACATCCCTTGGGACCATCCAACACATGGATCTCTTCCCCTAGCTCCCCATCATTAGTGAAGTCATTTGTGTAGTCATAGCTACTTCTCCACTCTTCCTCCTTATCAAGGGGGTGGATTTTACTACCACCTAATGGGAATTATATTGCTATCATGTTGTGGTGGAGTTCCCCTATGCAAGGAAATGGTCTAGTTGGTAATGTTTTTTATTTGCCTCCTTGTTTGGGAATTAATGTTTCTTTGGATCCCCTAGATCCTATTCAAGATGGTTATGTGGCACTTGATCCTCCTTTTAGTGAGCCTTCTTCTTGGAGTGCCTAGCCTCCTAGGGATGATCTACCACATCTTCCTTCTAGGGAAATATCCCATCCATAGTTATTCATAATTTGTGCTATTATTGTTTTAAATTGCCTTGGTTTATTGTTGCCATGCCTTGCCAAAATTTTGTTGATTTGAGTTAGTTTATGTGTACTGGCACAAAGCGTGGGCTATGAATTTATAGTAACCACATTATTATTGTAACCATATTGTATATTGGTATTTTTTTAAAATTATTATTAGTACTAATGATGCATTCCAAAATTAAAATAAAGTTATAAGAAATTTATTATGAGAATAAATTATTTTAATATTTGAAGGCTATAGATCTTGAAACCAATAAAATGTATATTGCCTTATAGATCTAGAGATTATTCCCTAGATATGTCTTTTATTACAACTCTAGTAGCACATTATTTATATATAAGAATTAATATTATTCCTATTAATGTTGTATTAGGTTTAGGTGTTATTTAACAAATTTGTAATGAGTATGGAAATTTTGCTTTATTATAATATTATGTGTGTGTCTCAAACCCTAATTCTTCACCTTAGGTCATGTCACCTTGCCAAAAATGGGTTAGTGAGCTCATTAAGTTGTGCTAATCTCAAAGACACCTTTGGCAATGAGTGTTTATTGTATAACCAATACTCCAAGGAAGGCTTCAGACATATGTAATTCTCCCCTAAGTGTGGGCTTGTGTATGCATAAGGGTGAAATATGCTATATGCAATGATCTAGATTATATATTGAAAAATACTTCTCATGCATTATTTTTTGAATGCTTCAAACCTATAATATGATTGATATTATAACTGATATACAAATAGGGAAGAATATTGAAGTATAAATCAACTTTGTAATTGATTGAATGAGATTAAATAGGTGTTTTCTTAGTATTTTCTAGATATTAATGAGTAGGATTTGATTTGTATTTATACCACACATTTTGAAAATATCTCATGGAAGGGTTAGATAATACAAATAACATGACTCATATGTTTCAAAATATTTTAATTTTGGATTAATTTTGAGGCATTGACACTAGATAAGGAATCATGACACTAGCATCAACGCTAGTGTCTCTAAAAGAACAATAGTTTTCGATAGGATAGAAAACTATTGAAGGTATGCAATTGATAGTGAAGGATATAAATCATTTTATGATCTTGTTATAGTGTAAAATTGATTTGGGTCATCATAATAATAGGGTTAGACCATAATATAAGTGACTAGGCACAATAAGATGCCGAATGCAAGCCTTTTGGTAGTAAGACGGTCTAAAACTAAAGGGTGAAACCTTGATTGGTATTTTTAAAGTGTACAAGATTGAGATGCTATATATAATTAGATTTTAGTATCTACAACATCCATTTTTAAAATAACCCAAGATATTATGTAATGATATATGACATCTAAATTTTTAGTGTTTAGGAATACAAACAAAAAATGCATATATATATATATATATATATATTTCCATTGTTACCTTCGTTGATTATAGACTTGGAACCAATTTTAAATTTGGAGTGTCACTGGATTCCCCAAGGTCACCTTTATTGTATTTTTCACAACCCTCAACAAAAATGACAACACTTGCTATGTCAGAATGAGCACAAATGAAAATAAAAAAACAATTAAAAAAACCAATATACAAACATAAAAAACCTGTAATTTCATAGTGAATTCAAATGCAACAGAACGTACAAGTAAGGTTCTTGGATTTATGCACTTCCCATTGTATATTAACTAAAAAAAAGACTTAATTGATTGCACAAGTATTTCATAAGACTCAATATTTGAAATATAGTGCATCCATTCAATGTTTTAATGGTACTCCATAAACCATTCAAAATCATGTCATTACCTTAGCAACACTAATGTCTATTTTATGTTCTCCACTATCATTAATCACTTCAAATATCAACTTCCCTATAATTTGGGGATTAGTTAATTTAAGATTAAATAAATAAAAATCATTTTAATGAAAGCTACATAATCACACACTGTCAAACAACGTAATAAAAAATTGCTTTTTTTTTGAACTTCGTAAGTATACATTCTATTTCAACCTTGGTATAACCCTCTAATTATTTAGATGTGATTCCACCAAATACATGATATTAAATCCCATAAAATCCAACTTGCACTAAGAAAAATGCATATTTTTAATTAAATCCATCATAATGCAAATAAATTATGTCATTAACATTCCATTGAATACATATTGTCATGAATTACATTGATACCTCCATTAGTGGCATGTAACTTGAAGTTAATGACATTGACCTCATTAGCAGGGGTACAAAATCAATGTAAAATGGGTCCTTATTTGAGGGAGAGATGATTTAAATAATTATTTATCTTTGGGTACTTGGTGTATATGGGAGATGGTGTGTACATTTAAAGGGTCAATAAAAAAGGCCTCATTCACCGACTATTTAATAAGTTTATCATTCCTCTAGTCTTTACTAGGGTCAACACTAGGAAGTCTCTCTAAATATTTTAAGAATCCCATCAATAAAAATAAACTACAATAACTAAAGGTGAACAACATTTCCCAATTACATAAAAATATTATGCAACTCAACAATAGACCAAGTGTTTATGAAAGAGGTTACTTTAGATGCATATCATGAAATTGCAGTGCTTAAGATGATTGCAAGGGGGTTTTAGTTTCAACTTCTTAAAAGAGTATGATATATATTATCAGTCACTACTGATCCAAACAAGTAACAAGAAAAATATACATAGAAATTGAGAACTATTTGCTAGAAAATTAGGTACAAACCATTTTTGGCTTCCAACCATGAACATTTTACAACGCTCGGTGTAACATTCCATTCATTTCATAAAAGAGGGAATGAACATCCTATTATTTTTATGAAAATATGTATGTAGGTTTTATCCACAAACATATAAAAAAATAATAATAAAAATTTAGAAATAAAAATCACTTATAATTAAAAACATTACACTTTAAAAAATAAAAAATATAAAAAAACATACCAAACTTCTGACTTCAATGTGGGCATCAATGACAACCCTTTTGAAATTGCCCTTATTTAAATTCTTCACACCTAAATCTCAACACACATTATGAACCCATTCAGGCCAAACACGTAGTTCATCAAATTCCTACATTGACAAAATAATATTAACAAAAGATGTTATTGGTTTTATAGGAGATAATAGACACACATAAAAGATGAGGATGGTTGTATGTCTAAATAAATTTTAGAAATTCTCCATCTTATTCATAGGTCTTGAATGAAATATTCCCCCCCTAATTTTATTAGGAGATTCAATTCAAAATTTAAATCGCAAGTGCTTAAGTGGTAAGCAATTATTGATGAGATTTCGATGATAGTTCAATGGGAAATTGCACATTCTGCCAACATATGATACAAACTACTAGTATAACATCATTAACATGCACATTTTAAAATAAAATTATGAATAAACCATAATAAGAGTATTTTATGTACTATTATCATTCTTCACCTCATAATGGCATGAAAGTTTTTACTTTTTAAAGAAGTGCACATGCTAGGGAGATTTGAGATTTAATCACAATTCCATCCTCCTCATTTCATTGAATTTGGTGCATTTATCTACTGGTATTGAGGTTTTGAGAACATTTTTTATTCTCACACCTTTCCTCACTTTAATAGGAGTAAACTAGTGTAAAATCTCCCTATGTTTGTTAACGCTGAAAGACTTGTAACAATTTTTATCCCTTTTTTGAATACAACCCTCTGTCACATACATATGACGTTGCAATCCTATTTATTACATTAGGGAATATGTAATAAGTGGGGTATCCATTAATAAAAGGCATATAATTACAAGTAAATATTTCAATCATTAAAAAAATAATGAAAAATAAAATTTAAGACATGTATTTGGTCCAATAGAAACATCAATGGTGTACGATATTTGATTCAACATATATTACATGAATAACCTTATAGCTAGCATATGCAAATAATTTTATCATCATCAACATATACATTTTAGCATGATTTATTTTAATTTTATACATCAATAAAAAAACTTCTATGTTCATTTAAATTTTTGACATCAACAATTGCACACCATATATGAAAAAAACGTAAACAAACAAAGCAATGTATACAAGTCAACATCCTTTTGATAAAGACAAAAAGAGGAAAACCAAAAACTTTCATTAAAACTCATATAAGACTTAAAATCAAGTTAAAATATTATAGAACATCAAAAATGTTGTATATATACAACCAAAATGTTGGAAAAAATCACATTATAAATCCCTCAATCACATTACTATTAAATCTATTTTGAATTTAATGAGCTCAAATGAATAGATCTAAATTATTGAAAGTGAAATGCAAGAATACGAAGATATCATATTAAAATACAATAGACTACATAATTTTACAGGATTTAAAATTTGATAAAAATAGTAAATAGACCTACATGTATGCAAACTCCCTAAAATAGATCTTATGTTGACTATGTAGGCTAAACATAATTGGAAATTATTTGAGAGGACCTACAAACTATGTCATGTTTGAAATCATGAATTAAAACTATGATTGGATAAGTCCATGGAAGGAGGACAAGGGTGTATTGTGGTCTTGTCTACTAACTATGGCCACATCCTAGTTTAATGCATATCTAATTTTAAAATCTAGGTCTATGCAACTATGTATGAAGGTTGAATGATTAATTATGCATGTCGATATGTTGTGTATAAGATATAAAAAGCAAAACAAACCTTATTATTTCACAATAAGAAAATAGTCATCAAATTTAAAAAGGGGGAATAGGGTTAGGGGATTAGTTGAGATACCATCATAAACCCTACGTAATCTGAGTGTTGCTTCTATAACACAAATGGTCCTTAGGCCAATACAATTCTCCATCTTAGGGTGATTATGTGGTCCGTGATTGTGAAACTATATGAATACAGATATACAATTTATTGAAATGATTAAAAATGGCTACCCTTGACCTAAAATAAATAATATTCATACTTGGTCTATGATTGTTAAAATCTAGTAGATTTGAAATATGAATAAATAGTGCTCTTTTTCTTAGTGTACAATAGAATTACCAAGTGATTGCTAGATATGTTTAGAAAAGCCTTGAAGTAATTATATATATGAATATTAAGAATATTTTCACTAACCAAATAAAAAAAAGGTGTGAGAGAGCCATTGTGAAATGTCTTGATTTGAAAATATAGCCATTAGAGTATGGGGGACAAGACTATGCTAATGGATAAGGTCATTGCAGTCTTGTCTGACCTAACACAAACTTGTCCTAGAAGGATAAAGACTGATATCAAAGGTACAACAAGAATATATAGGTTGAATAGAAATGAATTATGTTGAAATAGGGATGCTTATATGCATTTTTTAGTGTTTTAAATACAATATATGCTCTCTTATAAATTTTGAGGTAGCGAATTAGTGAATAGACCAAGTTAGGTAAGGATGTTAAGATTAAACATTGTCAAGCACTTAAAGATTAAATTTATATATCTACATTTTCCTCTAATTTATTATAGTGATGCAAAAAAGTTAAATTTCTAAAGTAGATGCAAACCTGAGTGTGTATACACACTTTATCTTTCGATGTAAAGCTTAATTGTGAAAGATATCTTAATGCAAAACCTAAAATAATTCTACTAAATTTAGTTATTATTCATATTTGAAAATTTAAAATTTGAAACTTGAAATTTGAAATTTGAAAAGAGAGCAAGGTAGGTATACACCTAAAATAATATGCAATCTAATTTCCCTATGACTTAAAAATCTAGAAGTGCCTATCCCCTTGTTGAGGCATTTAGAGAAATGTTAGATCTAAAATTAATTGAGAGTGATCAAGTTTCAATTAAAAAACCTTTCAATGCCCTTGAGTTGGAAATATTATATGTTCTAACTCTCATTTGATTGTGTAAAGTACTTTGTAAAATAATTTAAGGGGTGGAACCACTAAATGTGGCTCACTACATAGAAAAAGTTTAACCATAGAGGTTGAGTGTCAATAGAATTTAATGTGTCTCACTTACAACATGAAGATAAATCACACTGTTGTATATGAATCTATATTCTATTTTAAAATTTGTAACTTTTGAATTTTGAAAAGATTAAAACTTTTGAAACTTTGCAACTTTTTTAATTTGTGAACTTTGAAATTTCCATGTAGTAACTTGAACATGAATGAGTATCATGCCCCCATGTATTGTACTATATTTATATTGAATGCATTTTTAAATTTGAAACTATTGAAACCTGTAATTGTTTTCAAACTTGTAACTATATGAATGAGTGCACATGCATGTCACATGCCCCCATAATCTAAAATTCTATATCATGTTTTATTTTAAAAAAATGTGTAGTGCCATAAATATGAAAGTTTGCTCATGAGGATTTGACTTCCCAAGATAATACCATTGTGATGCTACCATTTTGAGATGAGATACATAGTTTTTAAGTCACTTATCTCAAATTAAATCATATGTGAAAGATATAATCATTTAGTAGGATTTGAATCTTTGAATGTATTTCATCATAGTATTTGAATGTAACAATGAATTTTAATTATGAAGTATGCATTAGAAATTGAAGCACATAAACAAGACTTGCATGATATACACCATGACACTAATATATATATATATATATATATATATATATATATATATATATATATATATATATATATATATATATATAAGAAATGAATAAATAAACAATGTCATATAATTTGCATATAATGTCTCACATAAGGCATAAAAGCTACATACAAGGGACATGAATGTCACATAATGACAGAAGGCCAAGGGCCACATGAAAATGGAATAGTGATGTGATACAAGCTGAAATTTATACATACAAGGCCAAGGGCCACACATAATAAGCAATCAAATTATAATTTGTCATCCAATAAAGTAATAAAAATGAAGTATAAAACAAATGAGACTAATCTACATCCACCATATATATTAACATCATTATTATCAAATAAAATATTTCATGTAACACGTATGGTATGAGGGATTATAAAAATATGTGTGTGATATATATCTCAATATGTAGAAAGGTAATGGATAAATACAATCTATTGAATTATTCATGGAGAACGAAGAGATGCCCCAAACTTAACAACAATGTTGGGTAGTAAGGGAAGATCGACATCATAACCATATAAAACTATGGCTTGTATCAAACTCAAATACCTCATGAAAAATAATGTGTATTTAAAATTAAAAATATGTTATCCATCTAACATTTAGTAAATAAAATATGGAAATAAGTAAACTAACAACAATATAAAATGCTTTTGAGGTCTTGATTTTGAATTTTTCAAATATTTTGATTTTTTTTTTTATATTTGAACTTTTTTTTATAATTTTTAAATATTTGAAATAAAAATAGGAGAAAATATATATTTAGGTATAATAATGATGTAAATGCATGATATTCATGTTAAGCATGGGATATACTGAGAGTGGGGGGGGTGAATCAGTATATCATATATCTTATAAATCTTTCCCTTAACCAAATTATACTTAATCAAACATTCAAAATATGCAATAAAACTCAAACAATAAAAACCACACAAGATAGAGAGAGACACCAAATATAATGTGGAAACCCAATGTGGGAAAAACCATGGATAAAAATCTCAAGTATATGAATGAGCACCAACCCAAACAATATTCGCAAGTACCAACTTGCAGGAGCACCAAACCCTTTGCTAAGCACCAACCCAACAACTATTCATGAGCACCAACCCACAGGAGCACCAACCCCTTTGCTGAGCACCAACCCAACAACAATTTGTGAGAACCAACCCACAGGAGCACCAACCCCTTTGCCGAGCACTAACCCAACAACAATTCATGAGCACCAACCCACAAGAGCACCAACCCCTTTACCAAGCACCAACCCAACAACAATTCATGAGCACCAACCCACATGAGCACCAACCCCTTTTTGGAGCACCAACCCAACAACAATTCATGAGCACCAACCCACAGGAGCACCAACCCCTTTGTGTATACCACACACCTATCTCTCAATGTTGCTATCTCAACAAATGATAGTTCAATACAACATCTCTTTCCTCTCTCTCACCTTTGCTCTTCTAAGCTAGATATAACAAATACAAATCATATTCATTTCTTACAATTGCTCTTCTAAGCTAGATATTACAATATCAAATCAACCTCTATCTCTCATATTACAAATGGCTTCTCAAGCCTTTATTTATAGCTTTCCAAATGACCTTTGGCCTTCCCCCTTTGTGACCCTTCAATCCTCATGGAAAATGGTGCCAAACTTGTATGACCCTTCATATTCTTGCCTTTGAAAAGTCATGTGGTGACCCTTCATGACCAAAAATGTCCTTCCCACTTTTGTCCTTATCTTTGGTGACTTTTTGTATTCCTCAAAGTGTCCCTTCATGATAAATTGCACCCTTCCTCTTTTGTCTTCACTTGGTGACTCTTGGAATTCCCCAAGATGACTCTTCATGGGAAAATGCATCCCATCCTTCTTTTGTCTTTACCCCGTGGCTCTTTGACTTCTCCATGGGCCCTTCTTTTGTCTGATATGTAACCAAAAATATATTCATTAATATTAAATAAATATTAACTCACATAAGCCAAGATATATCTATTACAAATAACATTAAATGCAATGGGGCCTTTATCACCAATAATGCTAGAACTTTGACATCAATGACAATATTACCAAAAATATCCCCCTTTGTCATTGATGGCAACCTCAATCCTAAAATTGCCACATCCTATCACCTGCACATACTATCATCTGAAAACATACAGTAACTCCCCCTTACTGTAGCAACCTGTACCTATTTTTGCACCTGTACCTGTACTTATTATTCTCCCCCTTTGACATCAATGGCAAAGGGCCTACCTGGAGCTAACACTTAGCTCCCCCTCAACTGATGTTGAACATCAATGGCAAGAAGTAAAATAAATTACTCCCAACTCCTCTTATAGATCTTTGAATGTGTCCTTTGATTGTGCCTTTGAGAAGATATCTTTTTTGGCTATCCAAGTAGTGGTTTTATCTTCAAATTTCATTATGCCACCATTTATCTTTTTTACTCTTATCTCCTGTCATATGCCTCAAACATTTGCTATCAATGAATCATGGTTGATCTTTATGCAAAGCTATTTGCACCAACATAGAATCTTTAGGTTGTTTCTTTTGCCATGAATACGACTGAACCTTCTTCCTGATGAATGGAACTTTAAAACTCTGATCCTTCTTCTTAATGAATGGAGCTTTGAAACTGTGACCCTTCTTCATTGAATTTGCATGAGTATCCTTCTTCTTTTTGAAACTGTTAGCTCTTTTTCAACATTCTAATTTTTTGTGACCATAATCATTTGAAACACTTTAAAACTTTTAACACTACATATGCAAGAATCATTTTAATAGCCTCAAACCTTAATGCTGATGCAAAATTTTCTTCAAAAATCTATTCCCTCAAAATATATACAAATTAATCTGCCAACTCACCTTCTTGTCATGCAACATAGCCAAGACCCAAAAGCATCCACCATGCTTCAATTTTTCTTAAAAGTGTCTCCTTGAAGCCTAGAAGAGACACCCCACACAAAAGGGTCCTAGAAACAAATCTCAAGAGATTCCCACATCTCCTCTATTTCTTCCTTGATCTTCTTGTGTTTTTCTTTTAGAATCTGTTTAAGCATGTCTAACCTTTTTGACTTACTAACCTTATCATTTATGATGTTTTTCATCTTCTCAACTTTTGCAACTATCTTATCTTGACAAAGCTCATGCTCAAATGTAACAAGAGATTCTGCACAATCCTTCCTATCTGATTCTTTATTTACTATAGCAAGTAATTCATTTTCACTTTTAAACTCAACCTAATCAACCTTTACTATTTTAGGTCTCCAAACCTGAATTTGACTCTTCTCAGATTTTTTAGGGGCTCTGTAACCTTTGATATACTTTGAATATCTCTTTACTTTATTTTGACATAATTTAGCAATATGGCCAACCTTATGACAACAAAAGCAAACAATATTTCTCATACCTTTTTCTTGAATGTGACTGAGATCTCCCTTTGACTGATTACTTCTCCTCATATAGTCTCTTGCCCTATGACCAACATGATGACAAATAAAACAACAACCATGAAAAGAATTTGAAAACTTAAATGCATTGGGCTACCTGATCAGCTTCTTTGATTTCCCTTTAAAACCTACATCCTTCTTTCCTTGGACTAATATTTCATGATATTTCTCAACTTTGATTATAAGCTTCTCATGACTATCCTTTAAAGAACCTAACTTAACCTTCAAATGTTTACACTCTTCTTCTTTTGATGTTAAAATTGAATTTTCAACCTCTAACTAATTTTTAAGATCCTGAATAAATATCTTATTTTCTTTTTCTTCTATAGCCAACTTAAAATCCAACATACACACCTATTCTTTAAGAGCTTCAACCACAAATTTCAACTCTTGATTCTCCTTCTTTAGTTGCTTAGCCATCTTGTGCTTTTCTTTGATCTACCTTCAAGCTGTTAAACCCTTTCTGAAGAAACCTGCTCTGATACCAATTGTTAAGCATGGGATATACTGAGAGGGGGGGGTGAATCAGTATATCATATATCTTATAAATCTTTCCCTTAACCAAATTCCACTTAATCAAACATTCAAGATATGCAATAAAACTCAAACAATAAACACCACACAAGATAAAGAGAGACACCAGATATAACGTGGAAACCCAATGTGGGAGAAACCATGGAGAACAATCTCAAGTATATGAATGAGCACCAACCCAATCAATATTCACAAGCACCAACTTGCAGGAGCACCAAACCCTTTGCTAAGCAATATTCAATGATTACAAATAGACCTAAACAATTGGCTTTGAATTTTCCTTTGTTCTCTTTGTGAGCATTGGTATTATTTTAATTTTATTTAAGAACAAGATAACTACTTTGAAATTTATGATCAATTTTTTTCTTATCATATGCTCATTTAATATGTGCTTGATAAAATTTTAATTATTTGAGACCCTTTACGCACTTATTATTAATCATTTATAATTTATGTAGATCTTTTTCCTAATACTTATTATATTTGATAATGTATTTTAATAACACCCATAAAGAGGGTACTTCTATCTCAAGAGGAAATATAGCTTTTGTTCCATAAACAACAGAGTAGGGTGTAGTTGTCATTGGTGTGCATACGCATATGTGATATGCCCAAAGAGTGAAGATGATTTGATTATGCCAATATGTTTCATGTTTTATAATAATCTTGCTTAATATATTATCGATTATTTTATTAGTTGCTTCTACTTGATAATTTCCTTACAGGTAGTATGATGTGGAGAAATTTTGATGGATCTTGAACTTAACATAAAATATTATAACTATTTTATTTTTGAAATATGAACCATTATCTATTACTATTGCAAAAGATAGGTCAAATCATGCGATAATATGTGTTAGAAAAAAATTGAAAATGTCCTAACTTATTGTAGATTGTATGGGTATTGCTTCCACCAATTTTGTAAAATATTAAGTAACTATATTAATAAACTTGTATCCATCTAAATATTTTGGATTGATTTTGACAATTAAATCAAAGCCCCAAAGAGAGAAAGGTCATGGAGAGACAAAATGTTATACTACATATGATGGAGCATGATTGAGATTGATATGCCTTTAATATTGGGAACATAATTTAACATATTCATGATATTCTTGTTCCATTGTTGGTGAATAATATCCTTATCATAAGAGCTTGGAATGCATGGTTTTGCCACTAAAGTGGTCTCCACACTTGCTATAATTAACTTCAAGTATAAAAATATGAGCTTCATATTTATTCAAATGTCATAACAATTATCCATCAAAAGAACATTTAAAAAAGGATCCACCAATCAGTACATAACATAGTTTGGTGTTGTAACTAATTTTTATCCTCTCTTGCAGCTTTTTCTGGGAAAGTAGATTTATAGAGGAAATTATCTATATCAATGTGAAGACAAAACTTCTAATGTTTTGATAATGCCTATATCAACTGAATGATTATGTAAAATTTGGATAATAAATATTACATTATCCTCATTAATATCAATTGGGATTAAAGATGTATCACTAGCCATGGCATCAACATGGCAATTATCCTTATGAGGAATGCTCTCAATAGAGAAATAAGAGAAATGTAGGATGAGACATTTGACCTTGTATTTATAATGGATGAGATTGAATTCCTTAGTTTGATATACATTTAGTACTTGATTTATGACAAGCTATGAATCATTGTACACACACAAATATTTGATGTGAAACTTGTGTGTTGTTACAACCAAGTATTAGAGATTCATATTTTTATATGTTATTTGTGAATGAAAATCCCAAATGAAAAATTAAAGTCATGTGATCAACTTGTGGGGTATCAAACACAATCCCAAAACCAACACCAACACCCATAACACATTTAAATCCATCAAAATGCATGCTATGTATATCAATGTCAATATTATAATAAGTTAATTTGTCTTGAAATTCATAAGTATTGGATAATGGATCATGCAATGGGGATATAGCTAGTTGATATCCAATGACTTACCTTTTAATATATTTTTTTGAGATACAATGTAAATCAAATTCGGTAAGAAACATTACCCACTTTACTATACCTCCTAATATATGGGGCTTTGGCATAAGATATTTAAGTGGATCAACTTTAGTGATGACATGAATCTCATTATGGAGTAAATAATGTCACAATATTTTTGTGGAAAAGATAAGAGTTAAACATATATTTTCAATAGTAGTATAATTTTGCTCATAATCAAGAAGTGAGAAGCTAATGTAGCAACTGAAAAGTTCATGACAATCAACATCATACTATGTGAGTAAAGCACCCAAAGCATGATTGGTGGTAGAATGTATAATAATAGGGGTCTATCTGGATTAGGAGGCATAAGAATGGGTAGGTTTAGAGGATATTTTTTAATTTCATCAAAAATTTGTTGACAAGATTCATCCCATTCAAAGTTTGCATATTTCTTAAGTAATCTTGTAAAAGATTGCATTTTATCTACTAATTGAGCCACAAAACTTTGTATAGCTTATATACGACCTTGTAAACATCAAAGTTTATTTAAATTATTTAATGGTGGAACATATAGTATATATTTGAATTTATTAGGGTCAACTTCAATGCCTCTTTGAGAAGTGATAAAACACAATAATTTGCCTAAAGATACTCTAAAAATACATTTTTTCAGATTTAAATATATGTTATATTGCCTCATTCTTTCAAATATTTTTTGTAAGTCAATAACATGGTATTGTTGATGTTTGGATATGGGTAATAAATCAACATAATCTTTAACTATTTTGTGTATGTAATCATGAAAAATATGTGTCATGGCTCGTGATAAGTTGCTCCTATGTTATTTAGTCTAAAAGGCATAACTATATACAAAAATGTCCCCCATGTTATATTGAATGATGTATTCTCATAATCTATATGATTATTATTGATTTGGTTATATCCCAAAAAAACATCCATGAATGATAACATCTCATATTTTTTTTGTGGAATTCACAATGATATATATGTTTGATAATGGAAAATCATCTTTAGGACAAGATTTATTTAAATCACGATAATTTGTGCAACATCAAATATCTCCATTAGGATTTATTATTGGAAAAATATTAGAAATAAATTCAATATAATCAACAATGCCAATAAATATAGCATTCAAAGTCCTTTCAACTTCATTTTTTATTAACAAAGCAACCTTTGGATGCATTTTCCTTTTTTTTAGCTGGTTTGACATCTAGATATAACATAATATTGTGCATATCAAAAATTGGGTCAATTCTAGGCATGTATTTATATGTCCATGAAAATAATTTATGATAATTATGTAAATATTATCGAAGATATTGACCTTCATAATTTTATAATATGGTGGCAAGGAGTACTAGCTGCAAATCCTTTTCAATGCCAAAATGAAACTCAATAGTTTCCTCATTAAATAATGTTGATTGATCTTCCAAATATGGAGTTGTAGGAATGTTATTGGGACTATTTAATTACATTTGTGGGATAGAATCATTTCTTTCACCAAAATATGCTTCTGAATTTTTTTCATGAGGAAATAATTTCTTATGATATAAGGAAGGAAGATATTCATATGCACCTAGTTATTATAAAATAGACTCATCAATTAAAAATTCATCCAATGTCAATATTTTTGACAAGATCATGTTTTTGATGTGCTTAAGATACACTAGTGATATTTGAAAAATGTGGTTGACTTGATTAGTATGCTCAAAGAACATATGCATGACAAGTACAAACTTGGGAGATTGATTAAATTCTTTAAGTCTCTAATAAGTAGACTTGAGGTATGCTTTCCCTTCTTTAACATAAGTAGTAATAGGATAAAAAATATATTGAACATGTTTACCCAACCCTTTTCCAATGGTATATTTTTATTTTTAAAATTATTTAAATCCAAAATAATATTGATTGATGATGCTTATGAATGTGGTGTAGATGAGGGTAAATTGACAGATGAAGTAGACAGTAAGACCTCGATAGAAGGAGGTTATATATATGAAACAAAAGTATCTGTAGGATGAACCATTTCATAATATTTGAAAGGATATTGGTCTACAGAACATAAATATATATAACATTGATAACTAAACTCAAGACATGCATGTTTTGTAGAAGGAATGGCATTCATGTCATGAATCTAAGGTTGGCCTAAAAAAGATTGTATTTTGGATCATTGAGCATAAATTGAAAAATGGTGTCAAGAGTGCATGGGACCAAAGTTATATTAAATGTAATTTTCCCAAGTACTTAGTGTTGAATGTTTTCAAACCCACAAATATTCACATTTGAATGAGTTAGATATTTTGTTATTATGCCTAGTAAATTTAAGAAAGAGATGTTACAAATATTCAATCTAGATCCATTATCAACAAATAATAATTTAACCACATTATTGTGTATAAATACTTGAATATAAAAGGGTAAGCATTGATCAATAATATGTTTTGGGAGAAGATCCTATTTTTCAAAAGAAATGATTTCTACTTTTTATCATATAATATTAATAATAGAAACTACATAACGAGGTCAAACATTGTTAGGTAAAAGTGTATTACCTAATGCCTCATATAGTATATCTTTTCATATTGGCATGATTTTCAAGAGATATAACAATATATTTTTTGCACTAGTATTATTTAATTGATCTAGGATGTCAATTTCCTTAGATTAAGGGAGTTGTCCCAATGAAAATGGAGGAACCTGAGTGATTTTACCTTGTCAATTATTAACAACATGAAAGTTTTGAGGCTTATTAAAATATTACATACATACTCATTAGTGTTTATTAGTTATGGGAATAAATTTTGATTGAATGTTATAACAATATGCAGTACAATTTAATGGATATTGATCTAAGGTAAGGTTTTGAACATCATTGAATATTAACCATATACAAATGAAATGAATAACATCTTAGAAAGTAAGAATATTTTACAAGAAATCACATAATTATATGTAACATGTGAGATCAACATTCATTCATTGATTCCATTATGAATACAATACAATAAATAACATTAATAACTATGAATACAATATAAGCAAAAATCAAGGTATAGGGCTGATATAAACAAAGGTTTAAATGATTGTGTGGGATCTCAAAAATGCTTTCTCGTTCCTTGATTAGTGTCAGCCAAATATTCTAGAGAACTAACTACATAGGTAAAACTATGCTTGTATCCCACTAACCCCATTTCTGAGGGTATGGTAAGAGTAACTTCCTTGGTTGATATGCTCCTCTTAGATGCACCACAAATCAAACATATAAAAGAGGCTTCCTATGGTATAAACAAGGGATCCTAGGATTTTTTGATATACCATAAGGTACATGGAAACTGAAGTCCATGTTTAGTGTTGTATAATGGTTATGAATATTGGGGTAATCCCCTCATGTAATGATGTTTGTAGACAAATCACTCCATAGCCTTTCATGATAGTCATGTTGACGCAGGAAAGTGTACCCAGTGGCAGGAAAACAGGTTCCTGCCCTCTCCTTGCAACATGGAAACTCCTCTCTCACCTGTGGGACGGTGAAGCAGGAGAGGAGAGTCTCTAGATTAGGGCTAGCTCCCTTTGATGTATCATGTTTGTTTCAAGCAGTATATATATATATTGGGGGGGATGAAAAGGGAAGAAAGTGAAAGAAAACAAACAGCCTACTCTAAAAGAGGTGATGCACCAAAATGAAAGGTTGACCTTCACACATCCACTCTAAAAATCAGACAAATGCATACATACACTACGCACTTGGCAGAAGGACCATGCTGCAAGAAACTAGCAGGGAGGCTTCAATGGAAACTCCAGAACAGAGATCACCCAAGGTGCTGTGAAACACACACTTATGAAGTAATTTCTTCTACTCTTTCACTCCCAAATATTGCTCTTCTCCTATCAGCTACAACAATGGCACCTTGTAGATAGTAGGTCTGTTGGTGTTGAACCTGTGATCAAAAGACAATGACTGGACACAAGCAAACATTCAATGCATACACAAAAATGTCTATCCAAAATGGAGGTAAAATACTACATTTGTATTGATCCAGGTGAAATTTTGCAGAGCTGCGCTCTTTACAAATGTGGAAGATGATTACAAAATGACCAAGTTCGCAATATATATGGAAAATCTAAGAGGTTCATTTGGCGCTCTTTTGTTACAAGTGGCATACACGTCCCTTCATGGGAAGAACAAGTCGCTCAAAACATTGATGAGCTGTCCCCTTTGTCTGCTCGAAATTCGCATTTTTAATGTCAAAACATGGTTTGTCCACCCATTAAATGTAAAATGAAGAAACTGGTTACATTACTTAGCTGTTGCATCTTCTCATGATCAATTCAAAGGAACTATTTCACCTGCCAGAGTCACTTCTTAAGTTGGCGCCACTTAGACTAATTGCCAACTCATTCTTTGCTTGTAGCTTTGGTTTTCCTCCATTTGTCTTATCTGGCTTTTCGGCCCATGGGGTGAACATCTGGTAGGTCGCTACATTCAGGCCCTTCTTTTCCATGGTTTGCGCTTTTTCATTTGAAGGCAAACGGCTATTTCATACTTGTAAACTTGACGTCCATGTAGGATGTCATCGGGCCTGCTGGCTTCTCTGCGGCCTTCCTTTTCCTTTGTTATTGGTGGGTTGCGTGGGATTGTTGACGGCTCTTTGTTGCTTTAGTTGTATATGCGCCTGACCTTTCAAAAAGGGCTTTTGACTTGGACTTCCCCTTCAGCTGAAGGGCACTCCTTTGAACCAAACCCGTTGAACCAAAATTTGGTTCAACGGTTCAAGGTTCAACCATTGCGTGCCGATTTCCCAATGAACCAAGCTGACAAACCTTTTCCATTGAACCCATTGAAATTTTTGTTGAACTTCATGATTGAAACAAGTGCATGAACCAAGTGGCTTTGAACTGAACCATTGAACTGAACTAGGGCATGAAAAGAACTCTCTGAACTTGCTGAACCTGAAAATGAATGGCATTTGAACAGCAGGTGAAGAAGGTGACCGAAATTTTGCCTGTGGGAAAAATAGGTCAACAAGTCACTAAGTAGTTTTAAAACTACCATAACACAATTTTTAAAACTAAGTAAAAGCAATAGAAAATAAAGAAAAAATAAAAGTGAAATATTTTGTGTACATATATCAAGATATTTTAACCTAGAGTTTTTGTGTTAGATTTCATCTGAGATGACAAGACAAACTTATTTAATGTTAGATTAAATCCAAGATTGAATAATTTAAATTGATATGTTTTGTATTCATATCCAATATTTAAGGATGTTTCATTTCAATTTCATGAATTTATTTAAAAAATGATGAAATTATAGGACAAAAAGATCAAACAAACAAGTAATGTTCTAAAAATACCAGGTTCACCAAAATGTTTAATCTATTTTAAATTTAATGAACTAAAATGAATATATATATATATATATATATATATATATATAATTTAAAATACAATAATATATATATATATATATATATTTGACAATAAAATACAATATGCTACAAAATTTTATAGAATTTAAAATTTGCTAAAAATAATAAATAGGCCTACAAATATGTAATCTTCCTTAAAAGAGATCTTATGCTAAATGTGACTAGAAAATACTTAAAAGGACTTTAAAAATATGTCATGTCAAAAATTAGGAATTAAAACTATGATTGGACAAGTTTGCATATGGAAAATAAGGGCACACTATGGCCTTATCTATTGATTATGGCTATGTCTTGGTTGAGTGTGTGCTTGATTATTTTATCTGGGTCTGTGCAATGTTTACAAGGTTTTGTTGATTAATTTTATATGTTGATATGTTGCACAAAAGACTTAAAAAACACATAAACCTTATTCTTTCACAATAAATATAATAGGTATCAAATGCAAAAAGGGGGAACATGGTTAGGGGTATAGATGGGCTAGCCTCAGAAAACCATGCATAATCTACATGCTAGCTACATAGCCAAAATGGGCCTTAGGCCGATGTAGTTCTCCCTCCTAGGTTGATTATGTGATCTATGATTGTGAAACTATATGAATATAGCTAGAATATTGTTTGAAATTCTTAATAATAGATGCCCTTGACCTAAAATAAATAATATTTAGACTTGGCCTATGACTATTAGAATGTAATATAATCAAAATTGGAAGTACTCTTTTACTTAATGTGTTGTGGAATTTCCAAGTGATTGATAGATGTGTTTGGAGAAGCCTTGATGTGCTTATATAGGGTAATATTTAGAATATTTTTGTGAATCAAATTTAGAAATTAAAAAAATCCATTGTGAAATATATCTATATAAAAAAGTAACTACTATAGAAGGGGGGACAAGGTCACACTAGTGGATAAGGTTGCAGTACGGCCCTATCTGACCTAGCATATAATTATTTGAGAAGGATAAATACTGATATCAAAGGTCCAATAAGAGCCTTTAGGTTGAATAGGGATGAATGGGATTGAAGTAAGGATGCATGTATGATATTTTTAGTGTTTGCAAGATAATAGAGGATCTCATATGGATTATGAGTTAGTAAAATGGTTAATAGACTAAGTAAGGTAAGGATGTCAAGATTAAACATCATCAAACACTTAATGATTAAATTTATGTGTCTACAATTATAAATCCTTCAATAAAAACCTCTAACAAATATGCAATATTCTCATTTATTATTTTCTTAGAGAGTTAGCATACATCAAATCTACCCCTATTGACCTTGACATGAGTATATTTACATTTTTAAAAGTCAGATGTAACATCCATAGCTAAAAATCACAGGGAGATTAGAATTACATTATGATAACCATAAGTCCTACTCATTTTCCTCACAACAAGCATATCGCTGGTTAACATATTATTATTGTGAACTTTTTGACAAATTGCTTCCTCCAACCTAAATATCAAGGCTCTATACGACACCAAATGAAATAATATATATGCATTCAAAATGATAATGACTCTTTTATATATTTTATTTCCATTAGATTCATATAAAATTAAAGATGCACATGCAATTTTTTTTAGTATTTATTACTCTATGAAATTTTAATTCCCAAGTTGCAATCATTTTTGGATTTTAACTATAAAATGATGGGTACTATAAGGAGGTTAACATCTCAACAAAAAATATATTAATTAAATTCCATGTCAAACCTATAGGATATAACATTTCAAGTGTGTAAAAATGAAATAAAAACTAAAAAAAGCTTCAGGTGTTGGTGTATTAATAGATGTTTTTATTTTATAACTAATCATATGATTCATCCCTTTGGGGAAAAAAGGGGAAAAAACATAAAATAAAAATTATTAGTTATGAGTATTACAATAATAAAAAACATAATTTATTAAAAAACACAAACAAGCAAATACAAAAAAATTAACCTCTATTGATCCATGTGCTTAACAACAATCATATCGATTCCTCCAATATTATTTTTTCATAAAAAAATTACATGCTATGGCAATGCAACATCAAATTACATCTAAATATCCAAATCACAAATTAAGTTCAAACTAACAAGTTACATAGTCATACACCTATGAAAATTAGAACCTAAGGTCAAATTGGACACCTTGTCCCATTTATGCCTTTACCTTTATTCATTTTGGAGTTGCGTACATATCCACTAATGTTGAATTAGGGCCTCATTTAGTTTTGTAAAACTAAAACATCATATTAAAATGTGTTGTGCACCAAAAAAACATTTATGTTTAATAAATATCAACTTATTCACAATTCTAAAAGCTTACGAGTTTTAAGATCGCTTATGTGTTCTTATAATTTTGATACCATTAAGCATTGTTGGATTCAAATGTTGGGCATGCATTAGAAAAGGATTAATTTTTAAAATACAATCACAAGAATGTAATTGTATTCATGACATTAAACTACCATATAAGATTTAAATAGGATTTGTAATTCTTACTATGAAGACACAACCTAAGGTCAATCTAGACATCCTACCCTTAGGTGCATGTGCCTAATGTGACTTTAGGGACTCATGTAGTTGTGTGTAATTGTAACATTGCATTCGAGTTTATTGCACACCACCAATCAATGATGTTTAATAAATGTCAACTTCATCATGGGTCTAAAAGCTTATGAGTTGTAAAATTACTTATGTACACTCGTACTTATATGACACATTAAAAATTACTAAATCCATGCATTGGGAATGCATAAAAAGTATTTTTTTAGAACTACAGTCTCATGAAGTTTTATTCTTGACATTAAGATACCAAATATGATTCACATAGATATGTAAATATTAATATGGAGATAAAACCTAAGGTAAAACTAGTCACCTTGTACCATGCATGCATTTTATCGTGATCATTTTGGAGTTGCCTACATATCCACTAATGTGAATTCAGATTTTTTGTAGTTATATGAAACTACAACATTATGTTCAAGTGCATTGCACACCATGCATTATTAATGTTTAATAAAACTCAAATTTATTACAAGACCAAAAGCCTATGAGTTTTAAGAATGCTTATGTGTACTCATACTTAAATTATGTATTAAATGTTTATAAATTTGACATGAATCATATAATACTTATTTTTGTAAATATAGTTTCATGGATGTAGTTGTTTTCATGACATTAAGCTAGAAAATATGATTAAGACATGCTATGGAATTTTTACTATAGATACATCTGATATGTAGTATAATGAGATTCATGTCAATATCCCACCATTTCACTGTGAATATTTTCTATCAAACTCTATTATAGAGCTGAAGATGATGTTGTGTCCATATATCCCATGACATATAGAATGTGAAAGTAGTTTTCTTCCCTTAATTTTATGTAAAATCCTAGTGTTTCATACAATCAATTCATTTAATGGAATCCTTCTAATTTATATCCTTACATACAAAAACTATCATAGTTAAAGCTTTAAATAGTTAATATATGATCAGAACATGGTTTAGACTAAAACCCTTACTCCAACCAAAACTTACCTATTTAAATCATAAACTCTGGAAGTTATTATATGTAAAGACATAAAATTAGAAGGATTAAATGAAATAAATGGGTTTGTAGGAAGCATTGGGATTGTGCATGCAATCAAGGAAAGATGTTGGGCATCAAATTATAATGTCATCTTTCATATTCCATGGGATGTTATGCGACTAAAATCAAATTAGTATTTAGAGAAAAGTTAAGGGTTTAAATAGTTAATGTATGGTCCGATCCTGGTTGAAACTAAAGCCCCTGCTCTAACCGAACCTTACCTATTTAAAACCTAAACTTTAGAACCTGTTGCATGTAAATATATAAATTTTGAAGGATTAAACAACAAGAATAAATTGCATGGGGCATTGGGATTGTGAATGTAATTAAGGAAAAATGTGTTGCATCATAATGTAATTTCATCTTCTATATGCCATGGGATGTTTGACATCAACATCAAATTTAAATTTAGAATAGATTTTAATAAAATTAAATATTCTTTTACTATTTAACCCTAAATCAAGATGGGTAAATATAGTATAGGTTTAAGAATATGTAAATGAATAAGCACAAGAGTGATAAACAAATATATAGTAGGCTAATTAATTATAAACTTAGATAAAAAATATTATGAATTTAATTACTAAGATATGATAAAAATAATAAGTACAACTATTTATTGATATAGATGTGAAATGAAAATAATAATACTTAGGTGGTCAACTATGCACATTCAGATTTGATATGGAATAGGCTAGAAATAAACTGGATTAGTGCCTTGGATCAATTGTCAAATTCTAAAAATTTACCCTTTATGGCCTCAAACACTTATGTCGACCTTTGATGATTACATCAACATTTATATCTAGATTAGATGAAGGTGTTCAGTATGGAATACCTACTAGATACAGATGCAACCACTTGGGATATTCTGGGTTCTATGTCACCTTCACTTTGGTGTGATCAGATCTAGATCATGGGCTGTCATTCCTTTTCAAATAATAAAATCCTAGTTCTTAATATTCATATTGATTATGAGAAAAATAGGTTAGTGGTCTCACGATGTTGAGCTAACCCTAAATAACCCTCTATCAATGGGTGCCACCTACATAGACACTACTCCAAGGAGGACCTTATGATGATGTAGTTATCCCCTAATGTGTTGGCTTGTGTGTGTATAAGGATGAAATATGTGGAAATCAAGTACAATAATGACCTATCTTGTAACTTGTAAAATAGGACACATGGGTTGCTCCTTCAATAATTCAGACCTATATATCTGTTATCCCTATGATTGATATGGAAAGAAGAGAAAATAAGGAAGCTTTCCTCACTTGAATGCTTGATTTAATGATTTTTATAAGCTTCCATGTGAGTTGTTAGGTATATGTCAAGTGAGAAATGAATGAGGGTTAATATTATATATATATATATATATATATATATATATATCACTCCCTTTAGGAAATATATCACATTAAAACACTTAAGGTGACCATAGGTATACGTTTCATTTGAAAATTTGATGAATTTAGGGCACTAAACCCTTATGTTGACACAAGACACTTGTGTCAACATAGGTGACTGACTGGGATGCAAGTGTCTAAAAAGATAGAAAATAGGTACACGTCCAAAACTTGCATAGGATGATTATAAGTAGATTATTCTCTTAAGGTAAGGTAATTTCTAGTTTATACTTCCCCTCATCTCAAAAGGGGGGAATATTAGTGGGGGCATGTCATAAAGACATGGATTCCACATTTTTATTAGTTCATAGATTCATATATATATATAGAGTGGGGGAATGATATGGAAACATTTGGTGAACCTGATCTATATGAATGTGATTTTTTTTGCTTCTTAAGGTTTTTAGATTGTTATACTTTTTCATTTTCTACTTATATTATTTTTTATATAAACTAAGCATAACCCTAGATTGGGTGGTGTGCCCATTCAACACGTTAAACTTCCTCTTCTACCACTTAAGATGTCTAAGACCAATGAAGGTCCTAATTCTATGGTCCATGGTGATACACATTTTTAGAATGAACAACATACTGATGAAGTTATCATAGAAGAATATTTTGATAATGAAAACCATGAATCTAATGATTCTAATTAACATGATCAAATAGATCATGAGCAAGTGCAAGAAATCGCATTGGTTCATGATCATATTCATCAAAACCCTAAAGATCTTGATAAAATACTAAGAACCATATTAGAAATTAAAAAAACAAAAAAGTGTAGATGCACAAGTAGGTCCATCCATTGATCATGCTATTAGATCTATGGGCCATCCCCATATACCAACAACCCTCCCCTTGGGAAAATCATCACTTCATACTTATAATATGGGCATGAGATATGTGTTCACACTTTTATTCCTTGAAACTACTATTACTACATATTACACGGGAAACATACATACTTCAACTCAATTACCGGTTTCAATTCCTACATCTATTAAAACTATGGGTACACCTCATTTGGTAACTTTTCAAATTTCTAAACTTAAATACTAAGATGTGTACACCCTTTTAAAAACTATAAAAGATTTGAAAACTAAGGATACAAATATTGAAAAAATATATAAAATAACTTTATGATATTGATTCACAAGAGGTATTACAAAACCTTCTTGCACCAGATATATCTTTGCACCCCTTGCCAACTGGTTTTGTTGTACCTATGTTCACATTTTATGATGGCAAGGGTGATCTTGAGAGACATCTTTGATATTTATATATGACATGCCTTGATTATGCCTCCAATGACAAAATTTTGATCAAATTAGTTTAAAGGATCTTAAAAAACTATACTCTAAGGTGGTTCTATGATTAACCAATCGAATTAGTAAATGCATTCAAACCTCTTGTAGATCAAGTTTTGGTACACTTTTCTATCAATATTACTGAAAAGGTTTCCTATGCTCAAATTATTAAAAAAAACAAGGAACCAATGAATCTATCAATAAATATGTCTTGAGATACAAGGCAATGTTAGTTAAAATAACCAATCCAATGGTAGATAAAGATATGCAAGACATCTTCAAGAAAAGTTTGCTTTCCCTATTACATGAATCCATTATTTTAAAAAAATTCAAATATTTTGAATAGTTATACCATATTATTTGTGATTATGAAATGAAACTTATCACATTGAACAAGCTTAAGAATGCAACAAACACACTGACTACATCAAATACAAAGGTTACTATCAAACCAAGTTATAAGGTAAAGACCATAGATCTTAATAAATAAATAATTACTAGGGTTAATGTGGTGTCATAACAACCTAATTGGATTATCTTAACTAATACACCAAGGAGATAATTTACACACTTACCTGAGTCTCTAGCTTCATTACTCTCAGGCTTGTGGAGTGTCACCTCATATCTCTGACTCATCCTATAAAGTTTGTTATGATTTGACCTCTACCCAAATGATATGATGAAAATGCTTATTGTGACTATCACCAAGGCCCTGGGCATTATAAAAACATATATTTTACCTTGAATCATAAGATCTAAGGCCTCATTGATGACCAAAATATTACATTTGCTAATCGTCCAAAGGAATTGAGTTCACAACTTGATGATCACCAAAAATAGAAAACATTTAACAATAATTTGCAAGATCATTCTAATAAGGATCTAAAAGTACAAATGGTATATAATTCACACCCTCCACCATCACATTATATCCATCCATTGGATGGGATTATTGGTACTTATATGTAGCATACACCTCATATGGTTTAAAGACCCTCTATTACTTTTTATGATATTGAAATTTTGGATGACGATTCTGATCTTCATTCCTTATTCATTCAAGCATATCTTGAACACTAGCCTATACAAAGTGTTATGATTGATAATGGTGATAGTGATAATGCTTGCACCATGAATTTACTTACACATTTGGGTTATACACATAATGATTTACATCCTTTTGACTAAATTGGTTAGAGCATTTGATGGGACATCACAACATGTTCTTGGTGAGATAGACTTACCTTTATAGGTGGGTCAAGTCTATGTGGTTACTACCTTTTTAGTTATATTGTAAATGAGAGTCTTTTATATGTTCTTGGGATGACCTTGGATACATAATCTATGTGTAGTACCTTTTACAATACATGGGTTGTTAAATACATTCATGACAATAGGGTAGTTATAATTTCTATTATTCCATATAAGCTTCCACTTAAACAAGACAAGTTTATACCTAGATAATTAATTATCAAATCTACTAAGGTTAATCCTCTGTGAAAGGGTAAGTAACAGGCAATTCCATTTCCTAGGCAATCGACACTTGAGAGATAATTACATCAGAGATATACAATGGATTACATGAAATCCTCATCTACTATGCACCATATTAAGATATCCAGAGCACCTAAATATGTTCATATTACTATTATTTCAAATAAACTGCATAACACTAAATCATGAGTTCCACAAACCCCCATTCCTTTTATTGTTTCTTCTAGACCACATAGTCCTACTATACATATAAAGAGCATTACATATACTACATTTTGAGATATTAAACTTATACATGCTTCTTGGTAGTACCACTAGTTTATTACAATACATTACCAATGGGGAGATACCTATGAGCATCCATTAGATGAGATCATAGGATAGTTCTTTCTTTCTAAATATTCTTGAAATACCAAAAAAAAATAAAAAAACTTCAAAATATTAAAATATTATTAGCAATTACATGTTCTATTAGATTCTTGGAATCTATGTTGTTGGCTCCATGTTAGTAGATGGAATATCAATACCTTATATATACATGTGTCTTGCACATCATTTGAGTGTGATATTGACATACACAAATACATGATCTATTCATATATAGATGTTAGGCCTTCCTTCTACTCATGTCATATAAACATAAGGGGCATCTAATTCTTTGATCTTGATACATGAAAGTTATATAGTTATACAATCACTTTCTATTACCATGTTCAATTTTATATACTTACACATGCCTTTGTTCATGCATATATTTTTCACAGTATACTTGATATGCTTTGTATTTGATGTATTTTGAAAACACATATATCTAGGGAATAGTATGCTATGTTTATGCTTGTTGCTAAGGATTTTCCTTTATGAACTTCCTTAAGTTTCTTATCTTGCATGTTGATAATTTGAATATGATCCATTGGTTGCAACACCTATGCCTTTGTTTGCTTACTTTAACACTTGAATATATCATTACTTATTGCATGGACATTTGAATATGTCATTTATTACAATTTAAACATTTGAATAGGTTATATCCCTTTGATCATGTGTCATTTGAACATATCCTTGTTTGAGGTCTCCTTGGACAATTCTCTTTTGATTTACTTTTGAGTGATTTTGTGTGTGTTCTTAATTGATTTTTAAACTTGTACTATTACTATCTAGACATTTACATGATCTATATCATACACCTTAGGTATTGATGTGATCACGATTTGTGCACTTTAGTGATATATGTACCTAGATATGTTTCTCCTATATGATACATTATTCATACACAAATTAGTGGGGGCATGTCATAGAGACATGGACTCCATATTTTTCACAGTTCATAGATTTAGATATATAGTGGGGGCATGTTATGGAAACATGTTCTCCACATTTGTCATAGTTCATAGATTTAGATATATACTGGGGGCATGTTATGGAAAAATGTTCTCCACATTTGTCATAGTTCATATATTAAGATATATAATGATGGCATGTTATAGAAACATGTTATCCACACTTATACCAACTCTTAGTTTCATATTCTAGTGGGGACATGTTTTGGAAACATGTTATCCACACTTACATAGTTTCAAATTGGCCACAATGCATAGTTATATGATTCGAATACACATTTGTGGTAGAATTATATACATCAACACCATTTTTATACCTAGGTCTTAGCATGAGACATATATGAGGTGCATATAATACATAAAAAGAACTAAAATTTAAAAATCAAAATTAGTTTCAGATTTTAAAATACTTCTATAGACTTTAGCTTACTAGTTTGGACTATTATAGACTATTATTGAGAAAATCTACTACAATAGTTGGTTCAATTTTGGTATGGTTGGGGTGATTAAATCAATTAATCTACATTATCTAACTTCACGATATTTATAGTGTGTATTGAATTGGATCAACTCACACTCACTAGGTTATAACTATGATTGGGTTGCATGGTTGAGATAATCTCAATTGTTGGGTGGAAACTCACATTTTTTCCAAGGTTGGGGGTAAGTTTATCATTTAATCTCTCTATATGTACACTTATAGATTTAAATTTGTTCTAATCTTAGTTTAAATAGTTCAAAATGATACAATTTTTCAAATCAAATTGCTAAAAGTCAAAACTGTTACATCGATACATATATGCATTCGTAAACCTTGCTCTTTCTTTTTCAATCATTTTAAAGTTTTTGATTTTAGATTATGCATAATGATTATATAAAATAACACAATCTTGGTTACAGGGCAATACCAACAAATCACTCAAGCGGGACTCACGTAAAGGCAAGGTATGTTATACACACCCAGGTATGTAGTCCTTTTCCTTTAAACTCATAATTTCATTACAAGAGTAAAGTGGGGTAAATGTAGTCACTAAATATAAATTATAGATTACCTCTATATTTTACACTTGGTAAATACATATCATGAATGTACCTTCAGTATTTAGACTTTCCTATTATTGAAGGGCTCACATTCACTATCTATTGTGCTTATTACTTATCTCTTAGTTTGACCATATGTTATTTTGATGACCCAATACTTATATCATGCTCAAAATTATATTAACATACTTATTATCATTATTTATAAGTTTTGGATATGTAATTCTTTTCTATCTTCCTAATCAGACTCCTATGACGATGCAAGTGTCCTATGCCAATGCAAGTGCCTAGTGCCCTAAAGTCATAAAATTTTTAAAATAAATGTATACGTATGGTTAGCCTAAGTGATTTAATGTGAGATATTTCCAAAATGGATAAATATATCTACAAGATCAACCCTCATTCATTCCTTACCTAAGAAGTCAAAGGTAACTTAACAAAAACATTCAATCAAACATTAAAGTGAGCAAAGCTTTCCTATATTATCCTTATTCCATATCAATCATAGGGACAACACATATATAGGTTTAAATTATCAAAGGAGTAGTCCATGATTCATATTTTCCAATTTATAGGCTAGGTAACTATTATACTTTCTTTACATATATTTCACCCTTTTTCACACACAAGCCGACACATTAGGGGAGAACTATATCAGTCTAAGGTCCTATTCAAAGTAGTGGCTATATAGGAAACATCTACTAATATAAGATAATTTGGGGTTATATCGACATAATTATCCCACTAACTTATTTTTCTCTAAAGTCACTATGAATAAGAATAACTAGGGTTTTGTTATTTGAAAAGGAGCAATAGCCCATGATCTAGATTTAAGCACACTAAAGTGAAGACAACATATAACCCAAAATTTTCTAGGTGGTCCCATCCATATCTAGTAGGTATTCCATACTAGAAACCTACATCCAATCTATATATAAGCGTCCAAAAAAACATCAAACATCGAGGCAAGTGTTCAAGGCCACAAAGGTAAAATTTATAAGATTTGATGACTAATCTAGAATCCAAATCTAGTCTATTTCTAGCATGTTCCATATTAGATTTGAATGCACATATTTGACTAGCTAGGTACTATTGTTTTAATTTCTTTTATATATCAATAAATATTTATACTTACTCTTTTTTATCATATCTTAGTATTTAAACTTAAAATATTATTTATCTAAGTTTATAATTAATTGGCTTGCTATAGATCCATTTATCACCCTTGTGCTTATTCATTTCTATATTCTTAACCCTACACTAGATCAACCCATCTTAATTTACCTTAGATAGTTGTATCAAAGCTTCTATCTGTTTAGACCCAAGTGTCTAGTACATAATACCTATTGGATATGGATGTGACTACCTAGGATATTTTGAGTTTTGTGTCACCTTAATTTTTGTGTTTTAAGATCTAGATCATGGGTTGCCATTCTTTGTCAAATAGAAAAACCATAGTTATTAATCTTCTGGTGACTATGAAAAAAATGGGTTACTGGGCTCATAGTGTCAAGATAACCCCAAAGACTCCTCTATCAGTGGGTGATACATACATATCCACTACTCTAAAGAGGGTCTTAGATTGATGTAGTTCTCACTTAATGTGTTGGCTCATGTTTGCATATTATTATAATATGTGGAAATCAAGTACAAGAGTGACCTAGATTGTAACTTGAAAAATAAGAATCATAGGTTCTCATTCGATGTTTTAGACCTATATATGTATTATCCCTATGATTGATATGGAAATAAAAAAAATAGAGAATCTTTACTCACTTGAGTGCTTGATTTAATGCTTTTGGTAAGTTACCTTGTGAGTTGTTAGGCGAGGAAAGAATGAGGGTTTACACACACACACACACACACACACACACAATAATCCATTTTGGAAATATATTACATTAAATCACTTATGCTAACCATATATATAGTTTCATTTACAAATTTGATGAATTTAAGGCACTGGACTCTTAATTTGGCACAAGACACACTAGTGTTAATGTAAGTGTTTAGACGGGACACAAGTGTCCAAGAAGCTATAAGATATGTACATGTATAAATCCTATAGAGGATGATAATAAATAAGTCAATATCATTTTTATCATGATAAAAAGCTTGGGTCATTAGAATAAAACTATTCATACTAATAGATAAACAATTTGGCACAAAGAGATAGTGTATACGAATATTTCAATGGTAAAAAAGTCTAGAAGCTGAAGTACATGTATGATATGTATTTTCCAAGTGTAAAATATTGAAGTGATATATATTTCATATGTAGTGTATACATTTTCAGCCCTTTTAATCTAGTAATGAAATTTATAGTTTAAAGGAAAATGAATGCATATTTGGGTGTGTGTAACACACCTCTTTACATGAGTTCCACTTGAGCTATTTTCTAGTGACTATCTTACAACCAATAAAATGTTTTAATATATAATCATTGCATATAATCTAAAATTTGAAGCATCAAAATGATTGAAATATAAAGAACAAGGTTTAGGAGTACACCTATGTACTGAATCAACTGCCTTACCTTTGGTAACTTGATTTGGAAGGATGTATCATTATGAACCATTTAAATTGAGATTAGGAAAAATGCAAATATATAAGTGTGCATGTGTGTGTGTGTGTGTGTGTGTGTGTGTGTGTGTGTGTGTGTGTGTGTGTGTGTGTGTGTGTGTGTGTGTGTGTGTGTGTGTGTGTGTACATATATATGTTAAATAAAAAACTTGCCTCCAACCTTGGAGAAAAGGTGAGTCATCACTTGATGGTTGAGATTAGCTCAACCGTGTAACCTAAACAAAATTATAACCTGGTGAGTGTGAGTTGATCCAACTCAACTCACATTATAATTTTGGTGAAGTTGGATTATGTAATCAAGTCCAACCTATAAATTTAGCAAAATTTAGTGATTTAATCACCTCAACCATACCAAAAGTGAACCAACTATTGTAGTAGATTGGATCAATAATAATCCATAATAGTCCAACTTAATGAGCTTAATTCTATAGAATTATTTTGAAATTTTAAGCTAATTTTTATTTTGTAATTTAGGTTCTCTTTGCATAGCATATGCACCTCATATATGCATCATGCTGAAACTTGAGTATAAAAATGACACCAAAGTATATAATTCTACTACAGATGTGTATCTGAATCATATAACTATATAATTTGGTCAATTTTCAACTAAGTGCGGAGAATATGTTTCCAAAACATGCCTCCACTAAAATATGAAACTAAGAGCTGGTATAAATGTGGATAACATATTTCTATAACATGCCCCCACTATATATTTGAACCTATGAAATGTGAAAAATTGGAATCCATGTATTGATGATATGCCCTCACTAATATACCCCCCTTTTGAGGTGAGATAAAGTAGAAACTAATATTTAGCTTACCTCATAAGGATATTATAACTATATAATTTGTGTATGAACTATGTAGAATATAGGAGAAATATGTTTAGGTAGATATATCATTGAAGTACACATAATGTGATCACATCAATCCGTATTATGCATGATATAAATCATGTAAATAAATAGATAGTAACAATATAATATAAATAGTAAATTAAGTACACACACAAGACCACTCAAAATCAAATCAAAATACACTGGTCTAAGGAGATCTCAAATAAGGTACAGGTTCAAATGTCTCACAATCGAAGGAACATAACCTAGTCAAATGACCACAAAATAAGGAATGACATATTCAAATATACATAAAATAAGTGATGAAATATGAAAATTTAAAAGTAATCAAATAAAGGCACATGGGCCAAAAAAATTGGAGGATATTAAAATTCTTAATAAACAAGATAAGACGTGCTCAAGGAAGTGCATAAAGAAAAATCCTAAACAACTAGCATAAACATAGCGATCGGCCCTTGGATATATGTGTTACCAAAAAATGTTAAGTACATATCATTTCAAAAACACTATGAAAGATATAAGCATGAATAAAGGCATGTGTAAGTACATAAGTTCAAACATGATAATTAAAGTAATCATAGAACCATATAACCTATGTATATTAAGATCAAAGATTTAGATGCCCCAAATGTCCATATTACATGAGTAGAAAGAGGGCCTAACATTCGTATATGAATAGATCATGTATCTATGTATGCATATATCAAAATAAAATTATATGTGAAACACATGTGTATATATAAAGTACTAATATGCCATCTACTAACATGGAACCAAAAACATAGATGCTAAGGAGCTGATAAGAATATGTAGAACCTAAAAATATTTTTGAATTTTAAAGTTTTTTAATTTTTTTGGTATTTTTTAAATATTTGTAAATAAATAACTATCCTATGAACTCATCCAATGGATGCTCATAAGTCTCTCCTGACTAGGAACCTAGTGCAATAAACTGGTGGTACAACCAAGGATCATTTATAAGTGTAATATTTAACACTGTAGTATTTGTAATGCTCTATGCATGTATAATAGGACTCTATAGTCATGAAAAAATAATATAAAGAATTAGGGTTCATGGAACCCATCATTGATTGATCTATGGTTTTCTTAGAATAGTAGTAATATGAACATATTTAGGTGCTTTGGATATCTGAATATGGTGCATAGTAGATGAGGAATCGGTGGAATCTGATGTATATATCTAATGCAATGGTATTTTAAGTGTCAAACACCTAAGAAAGGGAATTGGATGTTGCTTACCCTTTCATACAGGATTAACCTTAGTAGGTTTGATAATAAATTTATTGGGTATAAACTTCTCTTGTTCAAGTGGATGCTCATATGGAATACCAAAAATTGTAACTACCCTATTTGCATGAATGTATTCAACACACCCATGTAATGTAGAAGATACTACATAGATATTATGTATCTAAGGTCATCCCATTAACATATCAAAGACTTCTATCTATGGTATAAATGTAAATGTAGTAACCACATGTATTGGACCCACTTGTAAAGGTAAGACTATCTCACTAATAACATGCTATGATGTCCCATCAAATGCTCTAACTGATTTGGTCAAAGGATGTATATAATTGTGTATAACCCAAACATGTAATCAAATTCATAGTGTAAACAATATCTATAGAACTATGATTTCATGGATGAGTAGATAGTGATGTTGCAGGAATCCAGAGAGAAGCAATTACCCGTGTGCTATATAACTTCTAAACTAAACATGCAACATTTTATAGAAAAATTGATCTATTACAAGATATCACACATAGATTTAAACCATACTCATGAAATTATAATATATTAATAAATGTAATTTGGCCCAAAGTTTTACAAATAATAAATAATAATGATCTAGATCAATAAAATTCATACACAACACTTGATTGGACTACCTTCATCTATCATTGTGAAACTAGTAAGCCAGTGAAGTCTATCTCACTCCTTCATATCAATAACGTAGATTGGTCAAATACAATTCAACCAAAAGATTCATTTAATTTATATCCTACTAGAAAAAATATTATGCCATACATAAAATTAGCTAAAACATACATTTATTCCATCAAACGTATGAATGAATCTTATATTATTTTCTATCCCATACTAGAAATAATGACTACAATTTATATCACCTGAGTAATACACATTTAAATACATATTTTTATAACCAAATTTAGTTTCCAAACATACTACTCCCTATGATAATTTATATTACCATAGTTTAGTATTCTAGTACAAATTCCCGCTTCTCCATAATCCATCATGCAAAGTAGTCTCTAATATATGGAAACTTAAGCTTCTATTCCAGCATCTAGACATAGCAAAGCAATTCATAGTTACCATGAAACACAATAATATACTAACATATCATACACTAAACTTTTAAGGCTGTATGCACTCATACACAAAGTTATACCAACTATTACGAAACATACCATTCATAGTAATAATTAGCATGCATACATTCAGTTAGTCAAACGTAGATGTAAGTCTAAAAATAATAATTATAGTATGTACCATTTACATATAATATATATTTATACTATAGTACTCTATGATATCCCATACTATCATAGTCTATAACTACAAAAAAACACGTAACCAAACTTACAATTTCAAGAAATAAATGATTCACATATTTAATAACAATCAAGGAAATATGGGATTATACCACCTAGGTATACCCTAAGTTTAAATTACATTCTAGAATTTAAAGAAATATAACTTGTAAGCACACATCATGATGCATTAATACATGCTAAATATAGCCAAACACTCTCATAACATGTACTGCACACCAGTAGTCTTTATATAACTAACAACCAATTAATCATTTGCAGAAAAATAGAGAATTTCATAAATCCATTATAATATTCATTTGAACATATCATTATATTTTATAGAAGACTCTTTACTATGGTTATAGTTTTATTTCCATAGACATCTGATGATTAGATAAAATCATACCCCCAACACAACTATTCCCATTATATACTTATGTAGTATGAGCAAATTCATGCATAGATATAGTAAACAAAACTCAGCACACATAAATTATAGGATAACCTAATCTAGCATTTGTCATTCATTTAGGGGTTTGAATGCACACATTTATTAGGATTGATTTTCCATGATTATTTAATTTATTTTATAATCCATCAATGGAATTAAAGCCATATAAGTACACCCCTATGTTCATAAACATGCTACTAGGTACATTAATACCTATGTATTCACATTTAAGCAATCCATAACTTATTTGAAAATTACTTGCACACCATATGTTTTTAACTCACAATTTATAATATGCAACTTGTACATAAAATATGATTTCATTAGATTCCTATGTTTTCCATGTCACACTTGACTCAAAATATATTCCAATATACCACCCTCACATAACACCTAAGGTTATAACAATCCCTAATGAGTTTTCAAGAAATTAATCCACTGTTAAAATTAATGAGGAAGTTGACTCTATTTTAAGGTTAACAATTGTGCTTAGTTAGTTGAGATATCTATAAAAGTTCTTAGGTTTTAAACCATTTTATATAGTCTTTACTATATATCAACTCCTCTTGGGAAATTTAAGACACTAAATATTCTTCAATCTTTTTTTGTATAACTACTAAACATTGATAAATCTCCCCAATAAAATAAAATCCCAACTGAAAGTGTGATGTTTATCCTATCATAGCATCCATAGATAATGAGGATTAAAAAAAATACTATTTCTTTTTAAATTAAATAAATATTATTCCTATGTCATGACTATTACAATATGCCATAGTACACTTATGTGAGGTACTATTTTCCTCCTCATTAATTTAGCATTGATACGAGAAGTAAAGATTTAGCTCAGATACTCAACACAATAGTTTAAAAATGTTAAAAGGCTCTAAAGAATAGTTAGGCAATTCCACTAGTAGCATAAAGTCATACATAATAAAATCCAGCGATTCATTAAATTTTGACTCCATGGATCAACCAACAACTCAAATATTTTACATAGATTTTTTAGAACAATGATATTCATTGCAACAAGAGGAATAAGAAGATAGCAACCCCTATGCATCTAATGGTAAATTGTTAAGTTTGTAGAGAATTTATTTCATTTAAAACCATTCCACCCATAGGCTAGAAAAATCAAAGTACAATTACTCACTCATATGACATTAAGATCTATAAAAATATTGTCTAGATTTACATCTTGTCCATATTAGTGCTATGTATTGACTGTGAATCTTATCGAAAACTATCCAAATGTAATTGAACTATTATAAGATGCTTTATTTCATGGCATACTAAAATCTGGAGATTATAAGTTGTTGGATTATATTTCTACCCAATAATTCAACTACAATGATGAGGCACAATAATCTATCTTAATCGATAATAGTTATATCATCGGTCATCAATATGATTAAGCAACAAACTACATACCATAATACTCTACTTAAATCTACTATTTACTCATAGAGATAAACATTTGTTCCTATGGATGACTCAACATCTATAATATCAACTTGTATTTATAGTAGTAATTCAACAAGTAGATCCTATAGATTTAAACATTTCCTTGTAATTAATACAAGTTACCAGATTTAAGCTTAGTGTTTTATTAATACTAAACTCAATGCTTTATTCTTAATTCTAAACTCAAATTTATTCATATTCTAAACTTAACAACTTAAATGTCTATTTATAGTTGGGAAATATAGTAGGGTGATTTGATCCTTATTGCTAGCTAAACATTTATTATATAATATAAATAGATATATAATTAGGATCACTAAAATATATACCTTACAAATCAAATCTATTAGAATTATATGCCAGTAGATATAGTTATATGCCTGGAATATGTGCTATCAAAATAACCCAAATATTATTTATAACATATGTATTAATGGAATATATGCTTTACAATTATAATTAGGAAATTTTGTGCCATCAAAATATCCTTATAATTGTTTTAAGGTCTTTGGTAAATATTATTTTCTAAAAGTGTTTTACTATTATGATCCAGTTATTTTGTGGGGAATATACAAATAGATCTTCACAGTCTTATCAACTAAGCATATATTGGTAATATTAAAACTATCATCTATGCCTCCTAGTTATGGCTAAAAAAAAACTTCAACAATATCATCACATTTACACAGACTTTTAAAACCAAACAATCCCTAGTCTAAAATATTCATTTTTACTTAATTATTTAATCATTCAACAAGTTATTGAAGTATGACACCTACTTGATAAATTATTTGTTTAAATTCTCTATCATTTCTTCACATGCAATGCCCTTTCCTCTGTATACGACTCTTTGCAATTCTCTCTCTCTTTTTTTACTTACTTCCCCCAAAATTGATATATGATGATCTCTTTTTTAGAAAATTCCCTCATTAATAGAAATGGCATAGCTTTTAGAAGGCTTAAGATTTTGTTTTTAATTTCTTATTACTTTCTTTATTGTTTTTCTTTCTATATTTTATTTTTTTTATTTTCTCTTTATTTTTGCTTTATTTTATTTTATTTTATTTCTTTTTCTCCTTTAAACATTTTTTAAAACTTTATTTATTAGTTAATAACATAAATGCAATTTATTCATAAATTTGTTAATTAATAAAACCAACTATATTTTGATTATACAATTTAAAAAATATTAATGATTATAAATTCAAACACACAAGATAAAATTACCCATGCATGAACCTAGACTAACACACAAGTCACACAAAGAAATTCTATAAAACCATTAAATTATGCTAGGAAACCAAGTATAAATGACTATCTAAAGTAAATGACATTAAACACACTTTGCTAACCATTCAATTACACATCTAATCATGTGCTGGATAATGTGGTGTGTGTAGGGTATTGATTGATTTCTCTATCATCCTCTGACATCATGATCTACGTCACCTTCTCTAGTGATAATCTTCCTCCATCACACTCTAAAGGATGGATTATCTTACATAAACCTCACAAGAAAACATGTAGCTAGACCATAACAATCATGATATATATTCATCATAAAATATAGCTAAAATGACAAATCAACATGATCATAAAGTAAACATTTACTTATAGCTAACTCATAGTAGGGTGATCATGTAACCTAAGAAATATCCTACTGCACCATATTAACATACATCTTACATCTTAGTTAAAATAAATAAATATAAATTTGTCAATTATAGATATCCATGGATAATATAATAAGTTTGCCTAGTGAGGAATTAGGATGTAACATCCTTCCCCCCTAAAGCTAGTCATCATCTCTGATGACTCTTATCCAAACATAAGTTCTTAATTAAAAACATTACTTAGCAAAGTAAAAACATAGTATACAATATCAAATTAATTAATAAATAGAAAATTACCTGTATAACTCACCATAGTTCCTCCAAGTTGCACTATTCTTGGAGTATTGATCCCATTAGACCTTACTCTATGATATTTCTCAATTTTATAAATATGATTTATGAGTATTACTCACTCTGATAGATAATGCCATAACCATCATGTAGTCCAGAATCATCAATATAAGCCTATATACTATAGGAATGACCACTTTTGTTACCTCGAAGGGTCCTACATATCTTAGTGAAAGTTTCACTAGCTTCCCAAGAGTACATAAGATCATCATACAATCCAAAATAAATGACTAGTGGGAGTTCCACAAAATATTCCATCTCTTATGCACACCTCTCTAACCTAGAGAGTGTTTTTTTCATTCTGTAGAATAGTAATTTAGGGAACCTAGTAAGAATAATGTGTATAAGTTAATACTATCGTTACTTCATGTAGCTCTTGATAAGTATAACATGTTAGTACTATCATTACTCCATGGAGCTTCTGAAAAATATGATGATGAATATGAATTAGAAATAATACATTTCTAATGTATACAAAATCATGGAATACCCACCCATAGTATACATGCATATGGCCATACAATTGAATTTGACAAGTCCACCCATCGAATCCCAAATTTGACAAATTCATCTATTAGATCCAACTCAGTAACTACTGAATCAATGTGAGGGTAAGTAGGATACCATCCTATCACTTAGAACTCACTTTTCTAATTCACCACTCTTACTTTAGGTCTCCATTACCTAGTGATCTCTAAAAAATACACAAGGTTAAATAAATTACAATTCTATGCTAATAGATCATAGAAAACAATAATATGAGTTAAATAATTCTAAATGTATCAACATACATACAAGAAAAATCATACAATCAATCCATAATTGTATTAATTTATCACTAGCCAACATATCTAGTATCATCTTTCTGAGCTTAAATTATAGTGTTATATTCATAGTTAAGATAAAATAATGTTAAAATTAACATACATACAAGGCCAAGGATCACACCATCCTTTCAACCTTAAAAGGGAACAAACAAAATAATTTCTCCCTGCTTGCTCGACTAGAATGTGAAAAGTTAAAAGTTTATCTCAACCCTTAGATTGATAAGATGTTCTACACATCCTATACCCTACTCACTTTCGGTGACATGTATAAAGTAACTCTTAGAAAATAACATGCTTTAAGAAAAAGAGAATAATATCAATCTAATCATGGGTGTATAATATCATACTAATTATAATCAACTTATAATTCTTATTATAAAATTTAATATATAAACCAAGGTTTGCCACCCCATGTGGTCTTAAAATCATAAGTTAGATAAGGTAGTGACCCTAGATAGTCAAAAGTGAGAAACAAACAACTGTCATCTCAAAAACTCATACATACCCCCAAGAGATAAAAAAATAAATAATACAACTCAATGTTTTCAAAACACTTCCTACTTACCAAATATGTAGGTATAGTATCACAACTATTTCCACAATTGGGAGAAATAAAGTACTAATCACAAAGATGTATCAATCCATCCAATCCCAAAACTTTTATCTCAACAAGAAGTAGAAGACATTATCCCCTAAAATTCAAGGGAGTATAGTCAAACATCATTAAAAAATAAGTTTCCATAAAAGAGGACACTAAATCAACATCATGAAAATAGGAATCCTCTTGATAGCTTAATGTTATCAAAGGAGAATGAAATAATAACAACTCACCTCTAATCTAACTAATAAAGTTGACACTCTTTTCAAAACCACATAACTTAAGGTTGCCAATCCTTAAACAAACTCCTAACACATAGGAACTCTCAATCAAAACAACACTCTACTGCAAGGAAATTCCCTCTACACTAGGTGGTACCAAAACTAAAATTGGTCTAATAAGATTTTCCACTCATAGGATTAGTAAATAAAAAACACAAAAACTAAAGTACATAAATTTAGGCGACAAGCATCCCATGCTTATTAAATAGTCACAACACAAAACATAATGACAAGGTGACTTAATAATCAAGAAAAGATATAGTCACTCTCCAAGTGTTTGATCCAAGTATCAAACTATGGTATAAATCTTTTATCCATAACTCATGAACTACATTATATACTTGTCTACCCAAGCCTTGTATACAACCATCACCATTGGAACATTCAATAAGACAACCCCATAACAATTCTAAGAGGGTAATATAGCTCTTAAAGCTGCACACTCACTAAACCACACACATTCATGAATGTCACATACTTACAAAAGTCACCAATCTATACAAGAAGATCTATCAAGTCTCAAAACTCCCATCATGGTGTACGTGGTTTTGCACTGAGGCACCATGAATCAAAAATTCTAGTGCAATTCTTCATGTCACTAGGTCCATACCAGTGAATAAAAAGACATGAAAATGCTAATGGACTCATTAGGTCCTAGAGTTTGAGCGATAACTCTAATACCACATGTAATAACCCCGTTGGGGTCTAACTAGAAATATGTGTTTTTTCAATTTAACACATATAACAAATATATATTACACCATGATAATCTTTAAAGATCATATGAAATACTCAACATGTGATAAAAGCAAGCATGCATATGACATCACATATTACCGATCTCTAATTTCATGAGAGTACATCAAAATGTAAATATAAAAACTAGCTATATTAAATCAACCAAAGTTGATTCAAATCGATAGCCACCACTATCAATATACAATAACAAGTAATTATAACTCTCATGGTAATATTTTATAATAAGTACAATACAATACAATGTACATATAAGATACATGGCTTTCCTAAAGCATAGGTCCTAATTTTTGTATCCATGTCAATCTCAAGTGTCATCTCGATAAGTAATACTATTGTGGGGAGGGAGAGAATCATTCCATCTCTTTTTCACACAAATCAGTGACCAATGATCCCTTACACCAATCCAATCAGGAAATGGCCCTCCCTTCATAGATGAGTAGATAGTGATAGTGTATGAATCCAGAGAGACAAGCAAGTACCTGTGTGCTGTATGATTTCTAAACTAAACATGTAGCATATCACAAAAAACTTGATCTATTTCAAGATATCACATATACATGTAAACCATACTTATGAAATGATAATGTATTACTAAGCATACTCCCATACGAGATTTTAAGAAATTAATCCACCATTAAAATTAATGAGGAAGTTAACTTTGTTTTAAGGTTAAAAATTGTGCTTAGTCAGTTGAGATCTCTAAAAGAGTTCTTAGGTTTTAAGCCATTTTATATAGTCTTTACTATATATCAACTCCTCTTGGTAAATTTAAGAAATTAAAGGTTCTTCAATATTTTTTTTAATAACCACTAAACATTGATAAATCTACCCAATAAAATAAAATCCCAACCAAAATTATGATGTTTCTCCTATCATTACATCCATACATAATGGGGATTACATCCATACATAATGGGGATTAAATAAATATTATTCATGTGCATTGACTATTAGCATATGCCATAGTATGCTTGTGTGTAGTACTATGTTCCCCCTCACTAGTTTAACATTGATACGAGAAGTAAAGCTTTAGCTCAGATACTCAACATAATATTTTAAAAATGTTAAAAGGCCCTAAAGAATAGTTAGGCAATGACACTAGTAGCATAAATTCATACACAATAAAATCTAGTGATTAATTAAATTTTGATGCCATGGTTCAACCAACAACTCAAATTTTTTACTCAAATTTTTTAAAACAATGATATTCCTTGCATCTAGAGGAATAAGAAGAAAACAACCCCTATACATCTGGTGGTAAATTATTAAGTTTACAAATTTTCTATTTCATTTAAAATCCTTCCACCAATAGGCTAGAAAAATTAGAGTACAATGACTCACTCATATGACATTAAGCTCTCTAAAAATATTGTCCAAATTTACATCTTGTCCATATTAACATTATGTATTGACTGTGAATCTTTTTATAAACTATCCAAATGTAATTGAACTATTATAATATGATTTATTTCACAGTATACTTGAATCTAGAGATTATAAGTCATTGGGTTAGAGCTCTACCCAATAATTCAATTGCAGCGATCAAGCATAATAACCTATCTTCATCGGCAATAGTTATATCATCGATCATAATTATGTTTAAGCAACGAACTACATATCATAATACTCTATTTAAATCTACTATTTAGTCATCACGATCTAATTATATTCCTATTATTGACTCAACATTTATAATATTAACTTGTATTTATAGTAGCAATTCAACAAGTAAATCCTACAAATTTAAACATTTACTTGTAATTAATACAATAAGTTACTAGATTTAAGTTCAGTGCTTTATTAATAATAAACTCAACACTTTATTCTTAATTCTAAAATTGACTTTATTCTTAATTTTAAACTCAATAACTTAAATTTTTATTTACAGTTGGGCAATATGTAGGTTGATTCCATCTTTATTTTCAACTAAACATTCATTATATAGTATAATTAGAGATATAATTAGGATCATTGGAATATATGCCTTACAAAGCAAATCTATTAAAATTATATGCTTAGAATATGTGCCAACAAAATAACCCAAATATTATTCATAACATATGTATTAATGGAATATATGCCTTACAATTATAACTAGGAAATTCACTGCCATCGAAATATCTTTATATTTATTTTTGGGTCTTTGGTAAATATTGTTTTCTCAAAGTGTTTTAATATTATGATATAGTTATTTTACAGGGAATATACAAATAGATCCTCACAGTCTTATCAAGTAAGCATCTATTGGTAATATTAAAATTATCATCTATGCCTCCTCGTTATGGCTAAAAAAAACTTGAATAATATCATCACATTTACACAAAATTTTAAAACCAAACAATCCCAAGTTTATTTTATATATATATATATATATATATATATATATATATATATATATATATATTTTAATTATTTAATCATTCAACATAATTATTAAAGTATGACACCTAATTGATAAATTTCTCACTAAAATTCTATGTCGTTTCTTCCTATGCAGTGCCCCTTCATCTATATACATCTCTCTCCACTTTTCTCTCTTTTTTTTACTTCCCCCAAAACTGATATATGATCTCTTTTTATGAAAATCCTCTCATTAATAGAAATGGCGTAGCTTTTAGAAAGCTTAAGATTTTATTTTAAATTTCTTATTACTTTCTTTATTATTTTTCTTTCTATATTATTATTATTATTATTTTCTCTTTCTTTTTGCTTTGTTTTATTTTATTTCTTTTTCTGTTATACAATTTTTTTAAAACTTCATTTATTAGTTAATAACATAAATGTGATTTAGTGATAAATATGTTAATCAATAAATTTAACTATATAATTTAAAAAATAGTAATGATCGTAAATGCAAACACACAAGATAAAATTATCTATGTATAAACCTAGACTAACACGCAAGTCACGCAAGGCAATTCCATAAAACCATTAAACTATGCTAGCAAACCAAGTATAAATGACTATCTAATGAAAATGAAATTAAACAAACTTTGATAACCATTCAATTACACATCTAATCATGTGCTGACTAATGTAGTATGTACAGGGTATCAATCAATTTCTTTATCATCCTTTGACATCTCGATCTACGTCACCCTCTTTGATGATGATCTTTGTTCATCACATTCTGAGGGATGGATTGTATTACATCAACCTCACAAGAAAATAGGTAACTATACCATAACAATCATGATGTATATTCATCATAAAATATAGCTAAAATGACAAATCAACATGATCATAAAGTAAACATTTACTTATAGCTAACTCATAACACAGTGATCATGTAACTTAAGAAATATCCTGCTGCCCCATATCAACATACATCTTATAGCTTAGTTAAAATAACCAAATTTGATTTTTCAACTATAGATATCGATAGATAATATAGTAAGTTTGTCTAATGAGGAATTGGGATGTAACATCCTTCCCCCTTAAAGCTAGTTATCATCCTTGATGACTCTTATCTAAATAAAAGTTATGAATTAGAAACATTACTTAGCAAAGTAACAACATAGTATACAATATCAAATTAAGTAATAAATAGAAAATTCTTGTATAAAAAACCATAGTTTCTCCAAGTTGCACTATTCTCAGAGTATTGATACCACAAGACCCTGCTCTATGATATTTTTCAATTTTACAAACATGATTTTCAAGTATTACTCTAATAGTTTCTATCATGACCACCCCAGGGTCCAGAATCATCAAGACAAGCCTGTATACTATTGGATTGACCACTTATGTTACCTTGAAGGGTCTCGTATCCTAGTGAAAGTTTCACTGACTTCCTAAGAGCACATAAGATCATCATACAATCTAAAATAAATGACCAAGGAGAGTTACACAAAATATTCCATCCCTTATACACACCTCTCTAACTTAGAGAGTGTTTTTCTCATTCCAGAGAAAAGTAATTTAGGGAACCTAGTAAGAATAATGTGTATAAGTTAATACTATCACTACTCCATGTAGCTCTTGATAAGTATAACATGTTACTACTATCACTACTCCATGGAGATTTTGACAAGTATGATGATGAATAGGAACTAAAAATATTACATTTTCAATGTATAAAAAATAATGGAATACCAACCCATAGTATACATGCGTATGGCTGTACGATTGAATTTTATAAGTCCATCTATCAAATCCTAAATTTGATAAGTTCATTTGTCTGATCCAACTCAGTAACTATCGCATCAATGTGAGGCTAAGTAGGATAATGTCCTATCACTTATAACTCATGTTCCTAATTCACCACTCTTCCCTTAGGTCTCCATGACCTAGTGATCTTGAAAAAGTATACAAGGTTTAATGAATCATAATTTTATGCTAATAGATCATAGAAATAAATAATATGAGTTAAATAATTCTAAATGTATCAACATACATACAAGAGTAATCATCTAATCAATCCATAATTATATTAAGTTGTCACTATCAAACATATCTAGTATCATCTTACTAAGCTTAAATTATAGTGTTATATTCATAGTTAAGAGAATATAATGTTAAAATTAACATATATAAAAGGTCAATGATCACACCATCCTTTCAACCTTAAGGGGAACAAACAAAATAATTTCTCCCTACTTGCTCAATTAGAATGCAACAAGTTAAAAGTTTATCTCAACCCCTAGATTAACAAGATCTTCTGCACATCCTATACCCTACTCACTTTCAATCATAGGTATAAAATAACTATTACAAAACAAATTTATTTAAGCAAAAGAGAATAATATCAATCTAATTATGGGTGTATAATATCATACTAATTATAATCAACTTATAATTCTTAGTATAAAATTTAATATATAAACCATGGTTTGCCACCCCACGTGGTCTTAAAATCACAAGTTAGATAAGGTAGTGACCCTAGAGAGTCACAAGAGATAAGCAAAGAATTGTCATATCAAAAACTCCTACATATCCACACAAGATTAAAGAAAAATACCACAACTCAATGTTGCCAAAACACTTCCTACTTACCAAATCTGTAGGTATAGTATCACAATTATTTCCACAACTAGGAGAAATTAAATAATAATCATAAAGATGAATCCATCCATCCAATCTTACAACTTTTCTCTCAATAAGAAGTAGAAGACATTCTCCCACAAGCTTCAAGGGAGTACAATCAAACATCATTAAAAAATAAGTTCCCATAAAAGAGAACACTAAATCAACATCATGAAAATGTGAATCCTCTCGATAGCTTAATGTTATCAAAGGTGAATGAGATAATAAAAAATCACCTCTAAGCTAACTGATAGAGTTGACACTCTTTTCAAAACCACATAACTTAAGGGTGTCAATCCTTAAACAAAATCCTAACACATAGGAACTCTTAATCAAAACAACAACACTCTACTGCAAGGAAATTCCCTTTGCACTAGGTGGAACCAAAACTAAAATTGGTCTAATAAGATTTTCCACTCCTAAGATTAGTAAATAAAAGACACAAAAACTAAAGTACACAAATTTAAGGGACAAGAATCCCATGCTTATTAAACACTCACAACACAAAACACAATGATAAGGTGACTTGATAGTCAAGGAAGGATATAGTCACTCTTGAGGTGTTTGATTTAAGTGATCAAACTATGGTAGAAATATTTTATCCATAACTCATGAAATACATTATATACTCATCTACCCAAGGCTCATATAGAACCATCACCATTGGGACATTTGATAAGCCAACCGTATGTCAATTCTAAGAGGGTACTAGAGCTCTTAAGGATGCACACTTACTAAACCACACACATTCATGAATGTCACATAATTACAAAAGTCACCAATCCATATAGGAGGATCTATCAAGTCTCAAAACTCCCATCATGGTGTACATGGTTCTGTATTGAGGCACCATAAATCCTAAATACCAATGTAATTTTTCATATCACTAGGTTCACATTAGTGAACAGTAAGACACAGAAATGTTAATGGACTTATTAGGTCCTAAAGTTCAAAGCATAGCTCTGATACCACATGCAACAACCCCGTTGGGGTCCAACTAGAAATATGTGATTTTTTTTAATTAAACACATATACCAAATATAGATTACACCACAAGAATATACATAGATAATATGAAATAGTTTAACACATGATAAAATAAAACATGCATATGACATCACATATTACTGATTTCTAATATCATGAGAGTACATCAAAATGCAAATACAAAAATTAACTATATTAACTCAACCATAGTTAATTCAAATCTATAACCACCACTATCAAGATACCATAACAAGTAATTATAACTCTCATGGAAATAATCAATAATAAGTATAATACTATACAATGTACATATAAGATACACAACTTTTTTGAAGTATAGTTCCTGAACTCAAGTATCCATGTCTCTCTCAAGTGTTATCTCAATAAGTATTACTACTATGTGGAGGGAGAGCATCATTTCAGCTATTTTACACACCATCCAATGACCAATGATCCCCTAAACTAAACCTATAAAAAATGTCCCTCCCTTCATGGATGAGTAGTTAGTGATGGTGCATGAATCTAGAGATACAAACAAGTACCTATGTGTTATATGATTTCTAAATTAAACATGTAGTGTATCATAAAAAACTCAATCTAGTGCAAGATATAACACATACATGTAACCCATACTCATGAAATGATAATGTCTCACTAAACATACTTTGGTATAAAGTTTTACAAATAAAAAATAATAACGATCTAGATTAATCAAATTTATACACACCACTTGATCAAACTTCCTTCATCTATCATTGTGACACTAGTAAACTAGTGAAGTCCATCTCACCCCTTACTCTATATCAAAAATATAGATTGGTCAAATATAATTAAATCAAAAGATTAATTTAATTTATATCCTACTAACAAACACATTATGTAATATGCCAAATATAAGAGTAGCCAAAGCATACATTTATTCTATCAAATGTATGAATGAATCTTACATTATTTTATATCCTATACTAGAAATGATGACTACAGTTTATACCACCTAGGTAATACACATTTAACTACAAATTTTTAATACCACATTTAGTTTCTAAACATACTAATCCCTATGATAACCTATATTACCATAGTCTAGTATTCTAAGACATAATTACCAGTTTTCTACAATCAATCATGCAAAGTAGTTTTTAATACATGAAAACTTAAGCTTTTATTCAAGCATCTATATATAACAAAGTAAGTCATAGTTACCATAGAACACAATCATATACTAACTTATCATACAATACACTTTCAAGGCTGTATACACACATACACAAAGTTCTACCAGCTGTCATGAAACATACCATTCATAGTAATAATCAACACACATATATTTAGTTATTCAAATGTAGATGTAAGTTTAAACATAACAATTATAGTATGTACCATTTGGGTATAACATCCATTTATATTGTAGTACTCTATGATATCCCATACTATCATAGTCCATAACTACATAAAAACACATAACCAAACTTATGTTTTCAAAAAACAAATGATTCACATAATAATAGTCAAGTAAGTATAGGATTATACCACTCAGGTATACCCTAAGTTTAAGCTATATACTATCATTTAAAAAAATATAACTTGTAAGAATGCATCATGATGTATTATTACACGTTAAATATAACAAAACACTCTCATAATATGTACTACATACTAGTACTCATTATATAACTAATAGCTAATTAATCATTTGTAGAGAAAAAGATAATTTCATAAACCCATTATAACATTCATTTGAACATCTCATTCTATTTTCTAGAAGACTTTTTATTATGATTATAGTTTCATTATCATGGACATCTGATGATTGGTTAAAATCATACTCTCATCACAACTATTCCTATTATGCACTTATGTAGTATGCGCAAATCCATGCATAGATATAGTAAACAAAACTCAACACACATAAATTAAAGGATAACCAAATCTAACATTTTCATTTATTTATGGGTTTAAATGAACACATTGATTAGGCTTCATTTCCATGATTATTTAATTTAGTCTATAATCCACCTATGGAAGTAAATCCATAAAGGTACACTCCTATGTTCCTAAACATGCTACTAGGTACATTAATACCTATGTATTCACATTTAGGCAACCCATAACTTATTTTAAAATTAATTTCACACCATATGTTTTTAATCACAAGTTATAATATGCAACTCATACATAAAAGATGATTTCGTTGGATTCTTATATTTTTCATGTCACACTAGAATCTAGAAAGGTTTTCCAATATACCACCATCACATAATACCTAAGGTTATAATATTCCTAAATGAGATTTTAATAAATTAATCCATCGTTAAAATTAACAAAGAGGTTGACTCGATTTTAAGGTTAACAATCGTGCTTAGACAATTGAGATCTCTATAAGAGTTCCTACATTTTAATCCATTTTATATATTCTTTACTATATATCAAATCCTCTTGGCAAATTAAGACACTAAAGGTTCTTCAATCTTTTTCCGTATAACCACTAAACATTCATAAATCTCTCCAATAAAACAAAATCCCAACTGAAAGTAGGATGTTTCTCCTATCATAACATCCATACATAATGGGGATTAAAAAAATACTATTTCCTTTTAAATTAAATAAATATTATTCCCATGTCATGACTATAGGATATGCCACTATTTTACCCCTCACTAGATAATCAAGTGACTCTTATCGAGATGTAAAATGTAGACACTAAATATTAATTATATACCACCTCAATCTTGTACACTTAATAGATACATATTGTGGATGTACCTTGAGCTTCTAGACCTTCCCACTATTGAAAGGCTCACATACACTATCTCTCTATGTAAAATTGCTTATCTCTTAGTTCGACATGTATTATTTTCATGACCTAGGTTTCTATCATGTTCAAAACACTATTACCCTAATTATTATCATCCTCTACAAGTTTTAGACTTGTACCTATTTTATAACTTTTTAGACACTTATGTCCTAGCTAGATGCCTATGTCAACACAAGTGTCATATGTCAACATAAGTGTCTAGTGACCTAAAAACATCAAATTTATAAGTGAAACATATACTTATGGTCAGCTTATGTTATTTAATATGAGATATTTCTAAAAAAGATATATATATATATATATATATATATATATATATATATATATATATATATCAACCCTCATTCATTCTTCACCTAACACATACCTAAAAACTCACAAGGCAATTTACTAAAAGTATTCAATCAAGCATTCAAGTGAGTAGAGATTCCCTATTTTATCCTATTTCCATATAAATAATAGGGACAATACATCTACATATCTAAATTACTGAAGGAGTTTCCAATGAGTCTTATTTGACAAGTTATAAGCTAGGTCACTATTGTACTTTATTTCCACATTTTGCATCCTTAAGCACACATAAGCCAACACATTAGGGGAGAAATACATTAGTATAAGGTCCTCTTATGAGTATTGATTATATAGGTAACACCAACTAATAGAGGCTATATGGGGTTATCTCAACATAATTATCCCACTAACCCATTTTTACCATAATCACTATGAAGATGAAGAGTTAGAGTTTTACTATTCGACAAGAGTGATAACCTATTATCCAAATCTGAGCACACTAGAGCGAAGGTGTCATAGAACCTAGAATATCCCACATGATCACATATAAAGATAGTAGGTATTCTATATCAGACACCTATATCCAACTTAGATATAAACATCGACACAACCATCCGAGGTTGATGCAAGTGTCTAAGACCAAAAAAATCCAAATTTCTAGAATTTGACAACTGATCTAGGGCACTGATCCAATCTATTTCTAAGATGTTCCATATTAGATATAAATGTGCACAATTAACCAACTAAGTAATATTGTTTTCATTTTATTTTTATATTAATGAATAGTTATACTTTATTATTTTTAGCATATCCCAATATTTAAATTCAAAATATTGTTTATCTAAGTTTGTAATTAATTGGCTTGCTATAAATCTATTTATCACCCTTATACTTATTAATTATTTATATTGTTATCCATATACTATATTGACCCATCTCAATTTAGGGTTAAATAATCCACTCTCATTAGTTTTATAATGTGAGTTGACTTGGATCACTCACGCTCACCAGGTTATAAGTATGATTGGATTACATGGTTAAGCTGATCTCAACTATCAAGTGAAAACTCACCTCTTCTTAAAGGTTTAGGAAAATATTTACTTGTAATAATTATATATATTTACACTTTCAAGTTTTACTATTGTTTTAATCTCAAATCCAAAGTTTCACAATAAAGCATATCTCCAAATCAAATTATCAAAAGGCAATATGGTTTCATCGATATACAAGTGTACTCCTAACCTTGCCCTCTTTACTTTCAAGCATTGCAAATTATTTAAATTTCATTATATGCACTAATTATATACTGTAACATGCCATTGGTTTTAGGTTACTAAAAAAACACTCAAGTGGGTTTCATGTAAATACAAGGTGCGTTATACACACCCAAGTACACATTCCTTTTATTTTAGACTAACAATTTCATTAATAGATCAAACGGAGGAAAAATGTGGATACCAAATCTAAATTATATATCACTTTAGCCTTATATAATTAGAAAGTACTTTTCAAGGTTGTATTCTTCAGTTACTAAGGCATTCCTACTACTGAAAGGCTCACATTCACTATATCTTATGATTATGACTTATCTCTTAGTCTGACCATATGTTATTATGATGACCTATGACTTTTAGCATTCTCAAAATGTTATTAGCCTACTTAGTACCATCCTCTACAAGTTTTGGATATGTCCCTATTTTCTATATTCTTGTAAACTAGCATCCTAGTTAGATGCCTACATTGATGCAAGTGTCCTATATCAATGGAAGTGTCAAGTGCCCTAAAGTCATAAAATTTTTAAATGAAATGTATACTTATGGCTAGCTTAAGTGATTTAATATGAGATATTTCCAAAATAGATTGATAAATATACAATATCATCCTTCATTCATTCCTCACTGAGTATAGACCTTACAATTCACAAGGAAACTTACCAAAAACATTTAATAAAAAATTCAAGTGAGAAAAGATAATATATTTTCTCTTATTTACATATCAATCATAGGGACAACCTATATACAATTCTAAGGTATAGAAGGAACAAATCATAAGTCATATTTTACAAGTTACAAGTTAGATTACTATTGTACTTGATTTTCACATATTTCACCCATGTGCACACACAAGCTAACACATTAGGGGATAACTACATTAGTTTGAGGCCCTCTTTGGAGTAGTGGATATGTAGGCAATACCCATTAATAGAGGCATATTTTGAGTTACCTTGACACCTTAAGCCCACTAACCCATTTTACCCAAGGTCAATATGAAGATGAAGAGCTAGGGTTTTACTATTTGACAAGGAGAAACATCCCATGATATAGATCTAATAACACCAAATCAAAGGTGACATAAAATTTATAAAATACCAAGTGGTTACATCTATATCTAGTAGGTATTCCTTAACAGACACCTACATTTAGTTCAAACATCAATGATAATGCAACAATCCTAATTTGATACAAGTATCTGAGGCTACAGAGGGAAAATTTATAGATTCCAATGATTGATCTAGGGCACTAATCTGATATATTTCCAACTTGTTTCATATCAAATCCGAATGTGCATAGTTAACCATATAAATACTCTTGTTTTCTTTTCATTACTATATTAATTAATACTTGTAATTATTATTTTTAGCATATCTTAATATTTAAATTCATAATATTATTTATCTAAGTTTGTAATTGATTGGCTTGCTATATATATTCATCACCCTTATGCCTATTCATTTATATATTATTGACCCTATACTATAGTAATCCATCTAAATTTAAGGTTAAATATTTGGTGAACCTGATGTGATTGACTGTTATTAAGATAATCTACTATAGTAGTTAGTTTGATTTTGGTATGGTTGAGGTGATAAAATCACTCAATCTTGACAAGTTTATAGGTTGGAATTGATTACATCATCCAACCTCACTAGATTTATAGTATGGGTTGGCTTGGGTCAACTCATGCTCACTAGGTTATAACTATGATTGGATTGCATGGTTGAGCTAATATCAAATATCGGGTGGTAACTCACTTTTTATCCAAGGTTGGGGGAAATTTTATCCCTTAAAATGTCTATATATATACTACTTCTAGATTTACATTTATCCTAATCTCTGTTTAAATGATTTCAAATTAAGTTTTTGAAAGGCAAGATGGTTATATCATACATAAGTGTACTCCTAATCTTGCCCTATTTACTTTTAAGCATTTAAATTCTTTAAATTATAGAATATATACATTATAACATGCTCTTAGTTATAGGTCAGTGACCAAAAAAACACTCAGGTGTGACTCACACAAAAAAAAAATATGTTGTACACACCTTGGGTATGCATTCATTTTCCTTTAAACTAGTAATTTAGATACTAGATTAAAGGGATGAATGTAGACACTAAATTTAAATTATATATAATCTCAATCTTTTACACTTGGAAAATAAATATCATGAATGTACCTTTAGCTACTGGACCATCTACTACTAAAAGGCTTGTATTTTCTATCTCTTGTGCCTATTGCTTATCTCTTAATTTGACCATATGTTATTCTCATGACCCAAAACTTATATCATGATAAAAATGATATTAACCTACTTATGATCATCCTTTGTATGTTTTGAATCTATACCTATTTTATATCTTCCTAAACACTTGCATCCTAGTCAAACATCTACATCGATGCAAGTATCTTTTTCGAACGTAGGTATCCAATGCCCTAAAGTCATCAAATTTATAAATTAAATGTAAAGATATAGTAGGCCTAAGTGATTTAATTTGAGATATTTACAAAAGGGATTGAGGTATATACAATATCAACCCTCTTTCATTCTTCCCCTATCATAGACCTATCAACTTGCAAGGAAACTTATTAAAAGCATTCAATTAAGCACTTAAGTGAACAAAAGTTCCATATTATTTTATATTTCAATTTTAGTCATAAGAAAAACTCATATACATGTTTGAAGTATTGAATTATCACTCCATGAGTCCTATTTTCCAAGTTACAATTTATGTCACTATTGTACTTACTTTCCATATATTGCACCTTTGTGTGCACACAAGCCAACACATTAAGGGAGAACTACATAAATTTTAGGTCCTCTTTAGAGTAGTGGATGTGTAAGTATAACCCACTAATATAGGGGTCTTTGGGGTTAGATCAACTCCATGAGCTCAATAACCCATTTTTACCTGAGTCATAATGAAGATGAAGAGCTAGGGTTTTACTATTTGATAAGGATTGATAACTAATAATCTATATTTGAGCACACTAGAGCAAAGAAGACACAAAACCCAATCAAATATAAGCATTGATGCAAGTGTCTAATGCCACATAAGTAAAATTTATAGAATTTGATGGTTGATCCAAATATAGATCTAATCTATTTCTAGGTTGTTCTATATCAGATATGAATGCGTATAATTGATAAAATAATTACTATTATTTTCATTTCATTGATACATCAATCAATAATTGTATGTAATATTTTTAACATATATCAATAATTAAATTCAAAATATTATTTATTTGAGTTTACAATTAATTGACTTGATATAGATCTATTTATCAACCTTGAGCTTATTCATTTCTATATTCTTAACCCTATACTATATTGACCCATTTCAATTTAGGGTTAAAACATTTGGTGAAATTGATATCTCAATATAGGGGGGCATACTAGTGGGGGCATTATTGTCACTTAGATTCACACCCTTTGAAGAGATGGCAAAGCTCTCTTCATCTAAGTGGAATAATGGAAACACATCTAGGCTTGTGGGTAGCCTAAAGAATGAGGTGAATCTCTAGATAGGGATAGCTCCCTTGATGTACCACTTTGGATCACAACTACAACTAAAATTTAGGGGTAAAAAAGGAGAGAGAAAACTAAAACTAAAATATCTTAAGGGAGGTGATACACCAGATAGATTAATGACTTCCAACCAAGTGCATGTTACACATGAAATTAAAAGACAAACTAAACATACACTTCTCCAATCTATGTCTTCTCACATCAATGTTACATCATGAGGTTATGTATGAATGCCTTAGGCTAGGAGGACTATACAAGAGGTCTTGAATGGTAATAGTGAATATACTAACTCACTCAAACTTGGACATCTCCTAGAACACTTCACATGCCCTACAAGAAGAGGCTAAAAATAGGTGAAAGAATGAAATAACATGCTAAAGAATCTATAATTTTCACTAAGCAAGATTCATCATCCAATTGAACACACTATGAATAGTCATGGAAGAGGTCAAAATTATTAGTCTTATTGATAAAATGATATGTAAATGAGCAGGGCTTCACCATACTTAGGAGGATCCCTGCTCATTTACATACCATTTGATCAATAAGACTACTAATTTTTACCTCTCCCATGATTGTTCATAGTGTGTTCAATTGGATGATGAATCTTTCTTAGTGAAAACTATGGATTCTTTAGCACGTTGTTTCATTCTTTCACCTATTTATAGCCTTTTCTTATAGGGCATGTGAAGTGTTCTAAGAGATGTCTAGGTTTGAGTGAGTTAGTCTATTCACTAGTGCCATTCAAGGCCTCTTGTCTAGTCATCCTAGCCTAAGACATTCATATATAACCTCATAATGTAATATTGATGTGAGAAGACATAGATTGGAGAAGTATATATTCAGTTTGTGCTTTGATTTCATGTGTAACATGTAGCTAGTGGGAAGTCATCAATCTATTTAGTGTATCACCTCCCTTAAGATATTTTAATTTCAGTTTTCTCTTTGCCTTTTCACCCCAAAGTCTAGTTGTAATTATGATCCAAAGTGGTCTATGAAGGAAGCTAACCCTATTTAGAGATTCAGCTCATTCCTTAGGCTACCCACAAGCCTAGAGGTGTTTCCATTGTGCCACTTGGATGAAGAGAGATTTGACATCTCCTCAAAGGGGATGAATCCAAGTCACAATAGGCATGTCATAAAGACATGGATTCTACATTTCTTAGAGTTCACAGATTCAGATATATAGTGGAATCATGTTATGAAAATATGTTTTTTATATTTGTCACAATTCACACATTCAGATATATAATGGGAACATGTTAGGAAACATGTTCTCCACACTTGTACTAGATATCAATTTCATATTTTAGATTAAGAATGTTTAGAAACATGTTATCCACATTTACACGGTTCAAAATTATCCAAGTTGTATAATTATATGATTTAAATACATATTTGTGGCATAATTGTATACATTGGTACCATTATTCTACCTAGGTTTTGGCATGAGACATATATTAGGTGCATATGCTATGAAAAGAGAACCTAAATTGAAAAATCAAAATTAGTTTTAGATTTCAAAATACTTTTATGGACTTTAGCTCACTAGGTTAGATTATTATGAACTATTATTGAGCTAATCTACTGCAACAATTAGTTTAATTTCGGTATGGTTAAGGTGATTAAATTAACCAATCCTACCAATTTTATAGGTTTTAAATGATTATGTCATCTAACCTCATCATATTTATAGTTTGGGTTGACTTGGATCAACTCACACTCACCAGGTTATAAGTATGATTAGGTTATATGGTTGAGATTTTCTTAACTATTAGGTGGAAAATCACCTTTTGTCTAAGGTTGGGGGTAAGCTTGTCCTTTAACATCTATATATATGTGCACTTATAGATTTAAATTTTTCATAATATTGGTTTATAATGATATATCTTTTCAAATCAAGCTACAAAAAGGCAATGTGATAACATCGATACAAAGGTGAACTCCTAAACCTTGCTCCTTCTATTTCAATAATTTGAGTGATTTTGATTTTAGATTATATGCACTAATTATATATTGTAACATGATATTAGTTGTAGGTCAGTCACTATAAAAGCATTTGAGTTTGGCTCACATAAAAGTAAGGTGTGTTATGTATACTCAAGTACGCATTTCTTTTCATTTAAACTAGAAATTTTATTACTAGATTAAAGGGGGAAAATGCAGACATTAATATGAATTATATATCACCTTAGTATTGTATACTTGGAACGTAGTTCTCAAGATTGTACCCTTTAGTTTCTAAGACCTTTCTGCTTCTGAAAGGATCGCATCCACTATCTCTTTTTCTTATTTTTTCATCTCTTAATCTAACCAATGTTATTCTGATTTTAGGCCTCTTATATTACTTAAAATGCTTTTAATCTTCTTATTATTATCCTCTAAAAATATTAAATCTATACCCATTTTCTATCTTCCTAGACACTTACGTCCCAATCAAACTCTTATGTCAATGCAAGTGTCCTGTGCCAATACAAGTGTCATGTGCCCTAAAGTCATAAAATTTGTAAATGAAAGGTATACCTATGGTAAACCTAAATTATTTAATGAGAGGTATTTAAAAAAGGTATATATATATATATACACACACACACACACACAAGATCAACTTTCATTCATTCCTCACCTAGCACAAACTTAAAAACTCACAAGACAACTTACCAAAATCATTAAATCAAACATTAAAGGGAGAAAAGATTCCTTATTTTATTATATTTCCATATTAGTCATAAGGATAACACATATACATGTCTTAAGTAATGAAGTAGAAGCCCATGATTCTTATTTGCTAAGTTACAAGCTAGGTCACGATTGTACTTGTTTTCCACATATTACACCCTTGTGCACACACAATCCAACACATTTGGGGATAAGTACATCAGTTTGAGGCTCTCTTCAGAGTAGTATCTATCTAGGCAACACCCAAAAATATATGGGTATTTGGGGTTATCTCAACATCATGAGCCTACTAACCCATTTTTCCCATAATCACTATGAAGATGAAGAACTAGGGTTTTAATATTTGATAAGGAGTGATAAATCATGATCTAGATCTAAACACACCAGAGTGAAGGTGACACAAAACCCAAAATATCCTAGGTGGTCACATCCATATCTAGTAGGTATTCTATACTAGACACATGTACCCAATCTAGATGTAAGCATTGATACAACCATCCAAGGTTGATGTAAGTGTTTGAGGTCATAGAGAGAATTTATATAATTTGATGACTGATCTAGGGAATTGATCAAGTCTATTTATAACTTGTTCTATATCATGTCTAAATTCACACAATTGGCCAAGTATTATTATTTTCATTTTATTATTGTATCAATCAATAGTTATACTTATTATTTTTAACATATATCACTATTTAAATTTAAAATATTGTTTATTTGAGTTTTAATTAACTGGCTTGATATAAATATGTTTATCACCCTATGATTATTCATTTATATATTATTAACCCTATACTATATTGACCCATCTCAATTTAAGGTTAAATAATTACCAAACAAGTAACCTTTGTTGACGCAAACATCAAGAATCTATTTTCAATTTTATTAAATTAATTTTAAACCAATTTTGTTTAATATAACATATTTTATATCTAATTATATCTAAGTCCAACACCCACTAACATGAGATGTCTACATATCAACATTATTAAATTAGGTCCATTATAGATCCCATACACTTGTGTTAGGAATATATGTTTTATATATACAGAATGCATATATTCATAGTGATACATTATTTTGATGTAACATACTCTTCTTCTAATCCTATATATGGGCTCACATCATTTGACATGGGATGCCTACATATCAATGTTTTTGAATCAGGACCCTTTTAGTTCTCATATAATACCATGAAGGAGATATGTTTTGCATATATAAAATGTGCCTATTTATTGTGCAATAATTAAATTTGTTTGTCATAATATACTCTTCATCTAATCCTGTTTAGGGTCCAACACCCAATAACACAAGATGCATACATGTTAGTGTTTCCAAATGATGGTCTTCGTAGTTCTCCCATATTGGCATGAGAGAGATATGTTTTGTATAAATGGAATTTACCTATTCATAACACTATGAACACTTTTGTTTGACATAACATACTCTTCATATAATATTATCACTCTTACTGATGTGGGTTGCCTACATATCAATGTTGTTGAATGATGGTCCTTATATTTATCTTATATTATTGTGAGGGAGACATGCTTTTAATATACATGATGCTCCTTATTTTAGTACGACGTACACTACCTAGGGCTAATTTTCCAATAAAACTTCCTAGTAACAAATGGAGAATATGGAACATAATACTTTTTAATCAATGTGTGTGGTTGGAGAGTTTATTAGAAAAAAAATAATCCATTGTCACCACCAATTTGGCCCCATATTACTTAGCCTTTGTTTTAGTGAAGGTAAATTCATTTGGTGATAACTAGAAGCGATCATTTTCAAACATGGCATACAAGGGATATAAGGTGTGTATTTTTCATGTCATTATTTATTAATGTTTTCATAAGTGTTTCCCAAAATAAATATGATAGATGAAACATGTCAATAAAAATATTATACTATAGGATAGATTCATATGTGTTTCCTTGGGTGGAATCCCACACCATAACTTGTTACATTTGGAAGAGTGTAAGTGTCGAGATTTTTTTTTTAGCCTTGACAATGTTACTTTACCAAATTATAACCCTAGCCACTCAAAATATTCTTCTACCCAAAAATTTCCCTCCATTTGCATGTGAATTACACAAAGGTGATTTAGGATTATTATTTTAGTATGACACTTAGACGTGGTGAGATGTTACTTGGACTTATGTGGCAAGGGAAAAACATAGTTAGAGACAAAAATAAAATAGAGGGAGGTAGGGGAAACTCTATTTGGGAAGCACCTACAATAGTAGTTTATAGTAGGTCATTTTTCATGATAGTTATCCACTTCATTTTTTATTTTACATCCTAGGAAACACCTATGACACTAGGGTGTATTAGGTTGTTTTGATTGAAACTTAGTCTCTTATATTACATTCCTTTATTCTAACATAAATCAGACTCAAAATTTCCAATACATATTTCTTTTCAAGAGTTGTGTCAACAACAATAAATTGACCACTGATTTTTTTTTTCAATGTTGGAATGTGAGTTCTTCTCAATGATGGTGTTGATGCAATTTTGTGAATATGCTCTATTATATGATAGGATAAACCCACTCATTTAATGGTCATAAGTAGTAAGCCAATGCACAAGTTGTGATTATGAGGTTTTATGGTTATAACCTACCCAAGAAAATCCTTCATATGATTAAATTGGATCCACCTAATATAAATGAAAAAACTAACCTATAGATGGATATTAAAAATAATTCTATCTTACAAGATCTAAATTTGATAAAAAATATCAAATAGGAGATAAACATTAGGCCATAAAATAGAGTTTTTATATTTCACACTAAGATATTCCTTTCTAAAGAAAGCATTGTTGATATTTATTATAAGCTAGATAATATTTAACCAAAATCGAGCGCGCACTCATATTTAAAAAAACATAACAAATATTCCAAGGACTAATTATTTTTGAAAAAAATTTCATAGCATCATTTGTAAAATAAATTAACCATAATGCATTGTAGAAAATCACATTCATCTATTGAAATTGAAATAAATCAGAGATTAGCCATAGAAATGGTTAAATTAGTTAATCAAAACATAGTAGCCATCAAAATGAATCATATATTGTTTAATATAAATGACAAGTTATTTAAATTAATTACATAATTGAAAGAATACATAAATAATAAATAGATAGATAAGAAATACATTACACAACACAAAATTAAATTGTGAAAACCTCAATGAGGTAAAAAAACCCACAAAGCATATATCTATTATTTGAGAAACAATTTTACACCCAATAATGTCATTTTTACCTCACTTCTTCTATTTACAAAACTTCTTCTAAAAATGTTTGATTTAAATTCAAATAATTCTCAATGTTGTGATGTTCATTCTTATAAATGTAAAAATGGCTTTATAAAAGGGGTGAACAGTTGTAACCAACCGATCTACCTTGTCAACTAATAATGGTAAATAATAAATATAAGTTTTATCATTTTCACAACATAAGTTTTAAATAATTTTTTCTATTTAAATAATAAATATATTTATTATTTACACTATGGAATAATGTGGCCCACTAAAGTAACCCCACAATTATTAATGTTCCAACACTCCCCCTTAATGTTTAGTGGGGATACATGCCATAGTCATATTTTTATACAAAATGAAATACAATACATAAACCATCCACGATGAGTTTAGGCTAGCATGTAACACTAAAAGGATTTGTACACCTTAGTCATGCCAATATCATATTTTGATACAAAATGATTTAGAATCCATTAAGCACATAGGGTGATTTAGACTAGCATGATAGTGGGACTAAATCCCATAGTTTATCATGGATAGGCTTATAATCATTTGGAGTATTTTATAACATAAGGACATCTACTACAAAAATAATTTATTACTGGGTACACTATAAACTCACTTAGTGTGAAATTTACACAATAATCACATGGAAAAACTTTCTACAATGCTTTTACAATAGATAAGAAGTATAGAGAGGAAAAGGGATACATGATCATTAATAAGTGACATTATCATGCACACTTCCACTCAATGGCAATTTTGAGAGGCCCAACATTGTTTTGAACTTATAAATTTTTTATTACATAGTGATTTTATAAAGATATCTACCACTTGATCATTTCTAGGATCATAATGTGGATCAATATCACTAATAAGAACTTTTTCTTGGAGAAAATGCACACAAACTTAAATATGATTCATTATTTGGTGCTGAACTAATTTTTTTTCTAGATATTTAAAACTTTGATGGTCACAAAGAATAGTTGTACTATGAAAGACACCCATATGGAGTTCTTCTAACAACCTTCACAACCACATTACTTCTTTAGCAACTTCCATAACACTTTTATAATTTGTTTCTATATAAGAGATAGATAGAATAGGTTATTTTTTACTGCTCCAAGTAATAATACCTACATTAAACTTAAACACATATCCAAAAGTAGATTTATGATCTATTACAACACCAACATGGTTATCATCATAATAACCATATAAATTAACATTATTAATGAAAGAATAATATAAAACAAAATTAATTATCTCTTTGATATACCTAAGCATTGCTTTTACTAATTTTCAATGATACAGATATGGATCTTGCATGAATCTAGAAGTAACACCTAAATCATATGAAATATCTGATCTAGTAATAGTTAGATAAATCAAAATTCTAATTAATTGCTTGTATAAAGTAGGATTATCTTTAGCACATGTAGGTTTAGGATAAAGTTTAACACCAAATTAATTAGGTGTATAAATAGGCTTAAAATCAACCATATTAAATTTAACAATAAGGTTATGTGCATACTGAGATTGAGTTAATAAAATAGAGCTTTTATTTTGAAATATAACCATGCCTAGAAAATTATGATGCATACATAGATCAATCATCTAAAAATATTGATTTAGTTTAGATTTATATTTAAAAATCAAATTAGTTTGACTATCAGTAATGAAAATATCATAGACATATAACACAATTAAGATCATTTTCAATTTTCACAAAGAGAATATGATCAGAATAACAATAAGAAAAATCTAGTTTTTAAAAGTAACTTGTGATTTTAGAATAAAAAGATCGAGGAGAATGTTTTAAACCATACAAATATTTTTTCAACTTGCATACATAATGTGTTTTGTTAGGTTCTTCAAACCATTTTAGTTGAAACATAAATATTTCTTTTTCTGATTCATCATTCAAGACAACATTTTTAACATCTATTTCTTGTATTTTCCAATCATTTCAAGCTGTGAGAGCAATAAGTAATCTAAATGTACTCATTTTTATGATAGGAGTAAATGCTTTGACATAATCAATACTAGGTTTTTGAGTAAAGCCTCAAGTATTTAACTTAGCTTTAAACTTGTCAATTTTCTTAATTTATATATATTTAATTTTATAAAGCCATCTAGAACTAACTATATTTATTTTAGAAGGAGGAGGGATAAGATCCCATGTCTAATTTTTAATTAAAGCTCTATATTCAGATTGCATATCATCTTTCCATCTATTATCCTAAATGGCTTCCTTGAAAGACTGAGATTCACATTCATAAATAGTGATTAAATAATGATAAGTATGTTAACTTCTAGTTATTTTATTAATATTTTCAATATTATAAGATTGAATTAAGGATTCAATACATAGGTATTTTAGACTAAATACAAAACAAAGAAGTCTCCCCCTCAAACTAAGAATTATCCAAATTTGGATGAGCTTCCTCTAAGGCATTTTTTTCTTCATAAGGAGAAAAAAAAAGTGTATTTGTAAGAGGAAACTTGAGAGGGTTCTACAAAAGGATCATTTTTTTTTCCAATGATTTGTCATTTAGACGAATCATACACCCTTAATCCTTTAGTTCTTCCTCCATAACATATGAAAATACAAGAGTAAGAGGTAGGGTCAAGTTTATTTCTTTTGACTTTAAGAATAAAAATAGAAGCATGAATTCCAAATATCCTAAGGTGGGAAACACTTATTTTTTTATTAGACCACTTTTATAAAGGAGTATAAAGATGCAAATATTTAGTGGGAACTCTATTAATAATATGTACAATGATTTTTATGGCTTCACTCAAAGAAACTTAAGAACACTTGTTGAATGCAACATAGTTGTAACAATTCTAAGATATTCATGTTTTCCCTCTCAACAATTCCATCTTGATAAGAATAGGGAGTTGTTAATTATTTTTGAATACCACATGAAATTAAAAATGATTCAAATTATTTATTAATGTATTCATTGCAATTATTAGTTCTTAATCACATTATAATATTTTTTTTCAATAAAAGCTTTAAATTATTTAAATTTAGACAACGAGTCCAAATCATTCTAATGTGATCATCAATAAAAATAAAAATAAAAATAAATAAAGATCCCTTAAGATAAGAAAATTCTAGAGGTCCTCTTACATCATTATGAATAAGCTCTAAAGGATGAGAGGAGTTTGTATCATGACATTTGTGAAAAGGTTGAGTGTGTTATTTACAATATAAGCAACCTTCACAAATTTCATGATGATAAGAGATATTAAGAATCAAAACCATGATATTATGATGAGACATATTATAAAGGCTTCTAAAATTTACATGTCTAAGCCTTTCATGCAATTATTTAAGATTCATTTCTATTTTGGGGGTAAGATAAGATGCAAAAGAAAAATAGTAAAAATATAAAGACTATTCTTTTGAATACCTTCAACAATCATAGAACCAAATTGATATTTAATGCACCAATTATCCTTAAGAAGTGTTATGATTAAATTTTCTTGCATAAGATAAGAAAAATATAATTTTTTTTCTCAAGTTTAAGAACATAAAAATATTATTTAAAAATCCATTTCCAAATTTTGCTTTATCTTGTTTAGTTGCTTCTAAAAATGAATTATCACTTAAATACATTATTTCATATATATCTTTAGTGCTAAATAAAATATTAGACAAGCATGTCATGTGATGCAAAGCATCACTATCCAAAATATATTTGTTATCATTAGAAACAAATACATTAACATAAAGAACAACGATAGTAGAATTTGATAATGATTGCTATTTTGATTTTGGTTTTTATTTTTTTGTTAATTTTGATTATAAATTTTTTCCTCTTTATTATTTTTAGGGTTTTTTAAATTTGTCCCCTTTTTTGTTTTTATAAAAATCTTCCTTTTTATGACCAAACTTAACACAGAGATTAAAATTCTCGTTAAATTTAACTTTGTAGTTATTATTTACAATTTTCTTGTTCCCATCCTTATTATTGACATTGGAGGATTTTAATTTTAATTTTAATTTTTCATTTTCATTATTTTTTGGAACATTTTTTTGAGCGTTAAGTAGCATTATATTTAGATTCAAAATTTGGCATCACTTTTTATTCTTAAACGAGAAGAGTCGAAAGGATACAGAGGACATGGATGTCTTGCTTTGATTGATATTTAGAGTTAAGAACAGAAATAAAGTTTCAAAAATTCTCATGGATATTTAATTGAATAAATAAATATAAAAGTTGATATTGAATTAAATTTTAATTACATCCAAATAACTATGATTTGATATTTTTAATATTATCAAGAAAATTAACAACTTTTTTTTATCACCTTTCATGGGAGTTGTCATGAGTTCAATAATAATCTTGATAATATCATAAAGTTGAGTACCTTCATGATTTGATTCAAGGAATTTAAAAACTTCTCTAGGAGATTATTGATTATCAACATGTAGTACGAATTCATCTTTAACACTCCTTAGGATGATTGACATAACTTCTTGAGATTTTTGTTGATAAGCATTTGTATTTTTTATTATCGCATGTCTACCAGATGGAAGTTTCTTGATCCCATTAAAATAATCTATAATTTTCGAGCCATAAATTTAAATTTGATACGGATCTTCCAAATGTTATAGTTAAAACCATTTAAGACTTGTGACTTATTCATATTGAATCTTTGAGAGGCCATTTTATTACAACTTCAAATAACACTTTACAATAATTTAAAATAAAAGATGTAAATATACTTTTACACACCTTTGTGTTCAACACACTTCAATTTTTATGATAAATTAAAAAAATTTGCATTCCAAAAAAATAAGAAATCAAGGAGATTGGAAGGTAAAAAATGAGGCAATGTCTCCATTTTAACCAAGTTTAACGACTTTTGATTGACCTCTTTAATTTTGGCTTTGTTAAATTTGAAAAATATCAACTAAATAAGAATAATTTTGAATGATCTAAAATTTTGAGTTCACATAAAATTCATTTGATTACAAAAATTGATTTAAAAAAAAAATAAGAGTAGTTACAAAATAGTTTCTACCCAAAAAAAAATCTAGATGAAAGAATTTATTATATAGGGTTTGTATTATATTTAATGTTATTTCTCTTAACAAAAAGAATGTTAATTGGTTAATGAATAGTCACAAATATCAAATGGGTAAAAAAATTTTCACATGAGGAAAAACCCATTAATTTTTTTACTTTATCTCTCTCTCTCACTCACTCACACACACACATGACAACTTTTAACTAAACATAGTAAAAAAAACTGTTCATGAAAGCTTTTAACTTAATATAGTAAAAAATAAAAATTTAACATAGCACACAAATAATTGCTCATGAAAGCTTTTAACTTACCATAGCAAAAAAAATGATTGCTCACGAAATCGTTTAATTTAACATAGTAAAATTTAATTTACTATAATGAATTTTATAAAGCTTTAGAAATTATTTTTGTTGTGTATTAAAAATAATGGGGGTTTGGCCCACCCCTTTATATATATATATATATATATATATATAAGAATTATATATAACCTATATAATTATAATAATAATAAATTATTATATAAGAATTATATATAATTATATATATATATATATATATTTCTTATATAATAATTTATTATTATTATAATTATATAGGTTTCAAGGTTTATAGGGCCCCTTCCCAATAACAAAAATACTCAAAAAATTATATAGGCCTAACTTAAAAACAAAACTGCCAAGGCATCTAACCATCACAATCCATACAAACCAAACTACCATAAAACCATAATCACAAACCATCAACAATAGGTTTAAAAACCTAGGGCACACATCATTGTGGTGCCATATAAGATGGAACAAGATAAACAAAATACAAAATAAACCAAAATAAAACACGAACTAGACACCAATACATCTCTCTTTTATCCATTTTTTGTGAGAAAGAAGTATCTTAGAAGGGGAATTATGAGTAAGATGTCCTTTTTCTTACTTCTCACTACAGTCCATTCCTCTTGTTTACACAAATTACCTAAATTAACACTAGAATAAATACACATATCCAATGATGAGCCACTAAATGCCTTGTTTCTAGCATCTAAATCCACATTACTAATCCTAGTTGACCCCACATCCTTAGAAACCATAGGTGGGGATGTGGCCTAAAATAATCATGCTCTAGGATCCTCCTCAAGAAAGGTTTTTGTAACTATTCTTGATGGTGAAGTAATATTTTTGTCCATTAAAATTGTAAGAAGATCATCACGTATCTCTTTTCACAATAAAGAATCCACTTTGCACTTGGATTTCTGACAAGAAGTGGATAAATGACCAATTTTGAAGCAATTCTGGCACCTAAAGGGAATCCCCTCATAATCAAGGGTTTAAGACCAATATCATCCATTAAATTTCAACTCAATTATTGATGGAAGGTCTCGAGAGATATCCAAACAAAAAATAATTATGGCAAAGGTAGTGCAGGATAAATTTAAAGTTAAAGCATCAATATCTAAAAAATCACCCAAGGTTCCACCAATAGTCGACATATAAGTTTTCACTCAAAATTGAAGAGGAAAATATGGTAACCAAACCCAAATGGGTCTAAGAGAGAGGTTTTCAACTAGAGGATTAAAATATAGAAACATGATGGTATTAGTGTAGGCTTTTATTTTTCCCTATTTATTAATTAGGGAAATTGTATTTCTTGTGCATACATGGAGTTTTCCTACATTTGTGGGATAGGCTAGCTTATGTGGAGGTGTGTGTCATAGATGTGTCATAGGTGTCATAAGAATGTCATAAGTAACTCCCTTGATGGGAGTTACTTCTCTATTCTTAACACCTTGTCACCACCTTTCATGGAGGAGTTACTATCTATTCTTGGGGTGCCTTGTCCACCTTTTGTGGAGGAGTTACTTACGTACTCTCCTATATGTATTCCTCACTTTGGCCATCTCATGCTAATCAGATTTTAGTTTTCTCCATTTTTTCTTGTTCAATTTATCTTCTTATGTTATTTTCAAATTGCTTTAGCATTTATGTGGTGTGCACTTGTTTCATCTTGTGTGATCACGTCTCCATTGCACTCATGTTATCTGGATTCTGGCAACAACTCCGATATGGTATCAGAGCAAGAATAGTAATCATGTGTCTAGTTATGCTTTTAGTTCATTTTGAAATCAAGAGGAGTGGAGTTCTCATTTTTTTATTTTCTAGATTTGATCTAAAATAAAAAAAATATATCATTTCTGGTTAGTTTCCTTGGGATCCTTGGCCTTTGGGTGTCTTGGGTGTCTTCACTTTAGGTGTTGGTTCTATTATTGGGTGCCATTGTTGTGTGGAGTAGCAGAGGGAGGAGTAGCACTCATCTGGTAGAGCATACTTTCTGCTACAGTCAACACCAAGCTTCTGCATTCAGCACCAACCTTCAACTGCACCAAGCTTCTGGATTCTAGTCAGTAGTCAACTTCAGTTCCAATAGCAAAAGGCCATACAGTGCACAAGTCTGTAGGTTCAAGCACTTCTAGGCTGTGCCAACTTCAACATCCTTCACTTCTACCATGTCTGTAGGCTATACGACGTCCAAGAAAGTCAGCAAATTAGGACTACGCCTTATTTTTGGTGATAATTCTATCATTTCTACTATTATTCTTCCATCAAGGTGCCATCAGGCTATATATCCAATAGGTCTGCATATTTGTTTTGTCTTTTTTGCTAAAATTTGGACTGTGTTTTCTTTTGGGCGCCCCTTCCTTAATTGGCATCCCATGTGGACACTTAGATGCTTGGCTAGCTATTCATTTCTGTCTATGCTTCATTTTTTAAGTTAAAATTGACTTGATAAAACAAAAATCAGTCAGTTTGACTAAATATTTAGTTTTATAGACAATTTTGTAATTTGGGGGTTTTCATTTTAAACTTGTATCTTCGCTTGTTGAAGATGAAGGGTGAGGCCCGGGTTGGTGAGAGGCCAATTCCCCCTCACACAAACCTCCTTTGGATTCCTCATTTTGTGTCGAATCCAACAAGTGGTTGGAAGGCCACTTTCTCTCTCATAACAGGTATTTTTTTAATGTTTTAGTGCTTTTTTTGCAAAAACACTAGTTTACGGGAAAATTGAACCTTTAATATCTTGCAAATGATAGCTTGGATTTGGGTGCCATCTATTGAGTTGTGGAGCTAAAAGCTTCACTGAATGTGAAAATGTAGAGGTTGCTAGGTTACATAGTAACTGACATTAGTCTGAACCTATCGACATCGGTCAGGGGTCGACCTAAAGCTACTGACATCAGTCAACGTCGGTCATCTCCAGACAGATAGAGACCAGCATCAGTCATTTGTGCATTTCCAAAACTGTTCTAATTTTAGACAAATAGTTAGTTTGCATGTAAAGACTAATTTTAGTCTTGAGTCCACTTTTCTAATTATTGTTTGCTTGGGGTTCTATTCAAGAGACCCATGGGGCTGTATTGTAATGTAAGCAAGGTCAATTAGATCTGTAAGGTGCAAGATCAAGAAGATCTATTGTAAGCTGTAGGCAAAACAACCTTTGAGTTGATTGTCACAGGAGTAGGCAAAACAACCATTGAGTTGATTGTCACTGGAAGTAGGCAGCAACAACCATTGGGTTGATTGTCACTAGAGGGAACAACTCAGATATTGAGTTGGTTGTAATTGATTGAGAGATAGAACTCTTGAGGGAGAATTACTGTACATCTACGAGGTGTGAGGGAGAAAGAGATTTTCTTCATTGTATTTCCTTCTGGAAGAGTTTAATACAGATTGTATTGTTTCTCATATCTCCTATTCTTTGTTGTTTCTGATTTCTAGTTACTTATTACTTTTGGTTTAATTCCGTGTTTAGTTGCTTATATAAAAGTAATCAATTGAGCTCTAAGGTACTAACAATTGGTATCAGAGCTATAGGATCCTAACACCATCTTTTACAAAAGTGTTTGTAATTCAATTCTTCACAGCATAGGCTTGTTATTTGTCAAAAATGCACTAGTTTATAAAGTGCCAAAATTTGGGTCTTCCAGGATGCATTTTTGACTGAGTCTGATGTCCTATTTACTTTAGTCTTGCACTGATTGCTCTAAGATGCATTCTCAGCTGAGTCCAACGTCTTTTGAGTGTGTACTTGCATATTTGGGGGGGGGTTTAATATTTTAGGGGGGGTGTGATTGCTTTTCACAACTTGTAAATATTTGCTTTCATTCTCCTTTCTGCATAATTTCACAACTTGCAATCAACACAACTTCACCTAAATTCAGCTAAACATGGATTCTTTTCAACTTAAACCCCTAACACCCTTCAAATATCATGAATGGAAGGTTAAAATGTCAATCATTCTTAGAAGCAAAGGGTTGTATAGGATCACCATGGGTACTGAAGTAGAACCCAACACTGATGTTGAAAAGGTCAAGTGGTATAATCGTAGTGATGAAGCCTTTGTATTACTGAGCTTGTCTGTGTCTCCAAAACTTCTCTTCCATCTAGAATCCTCCTAGACTCCCAATGACATATGGGACACCTTAGAAAAGTTATTTGGGAAGCTTGATGAGATGAGAGGTCATGAGCTCAAAAATGAATTCATAAGTCTAAGTCCTAGCAACTTTGACACCCTACAGGACTTCTTCAATAAGTTTAAGGCCCTTAGATTGAAATTGAAAGAATGCAAGATAGAGAAGAAAGATGATCAACTCATAATTTCTATACTCGCAAAGTTAGGTCCAAGCTATTCAGTCTTTGTCTCCACTTTCCATGCCACAAAAAGTGCCCTTAGCACTACATGGAGAATGCCTTCTTTGGATTCATTCATTGTCAACTTGACTAGGGAGCAAGATAAGCTAATTCAAATGGGCATAATGAAGTCTACTCAACCCCAAGCTTTGATAGCTAGAAATGGTAAGAATAAGATTTCAACAAAGGACAAGAAGAAAAATAATAAGGACCAGGTGAAGAAGAAATAAAATACCAATCCTACCAAAAACAACACTGAGACTTCCTCTTCAATTGCTAAACCTAAGAAGGAGAAGGTTAAGTGTGCCTATTGTAAAAAGATAGGGCATGATGAACACAAATGCATGAAGAAACAAATAGATCACCTAACTCATCTTCTAGAGAAGAACAACATAGGTGTTCATGAGTCCATCAAGCAGAATTCATCTACCCAAGATTCTACCAAGGCAAAAGGCAAAGGTAAGGAGAAAGAAAAGGGCAAGGCCCTTGTAGCTACATCAGCTCCTACATCTTCATGGGTCATCGACTCAGGTGCTTCTAACCACATGGGCTCTTCACTAGTTGATTTTTCATCTTTAGAGCCTTGTAGCATGACTTTAATTAGTTTGGGTGATGACACATCAGTTTCTGTTGCATGGAGAGGGTCAATTAAAATGGACGGAGGAACATTCAATAATGTTTTAAGTGTTCCTTCTCTTTCAACCAATCTCCTATCATTGTACCAAATCACTCACATTGGTCAGGGCATGAGAGTTGATTTTTCACCAGATTCAGTGGCTATTAGGGAGTTGCATAGTGATACTACAGTGGCAGTGGGTAGGGTAGATCACCAAGCCAAGTTATACACCTTCTCACATTTTACATCAGATTCTTCTCCAACAGCATTGCTGACTCATTCAGATGGAGTTATCAAATTGTGGCATGAGTGGTTTGGCCACCTTAACTATCGCTATCTTGAGCAACTTTGGAAAAATGACATGCCTCGTGTCTAACTCTCAAAAGGACTTTATGAGGGGTGCTCTCTTAGGAAGCATCCCGAAGTAAAATTTGACAAAGGCAAAGCTTGGAGGGCTTCACAACCTTTGGAGTTAGTCCACAGTGATTTATCAGGACCCTTTTCCAAACCATCTTTCACAAGGGCCATGTACATCCTCACTTTCATTGATGATTTCTCTAGGTACACTTGGATATATTTTCTCAAACAAAAGTCTGAAGTGTTTGAAAATTTTATAGACTTCAAGGCTCTTGTTGAGAAATAGAGTGAGAAATCCATCAAGGTTCTTTGAATTGATAATGGAGGGAAGTATGTCAGCATCAGGTTTGAGTAGTTTTGCACTATAGAGGGGATTGATTTGTAGTGCACAGTCACTTACAGTCCTTCACATAATAGAGTTGTAGAATGCAAGAATAGGTTCTTAAAAGAGATGGGTAGCTATATGATTCACTCCAAATCCTTAGCACCATAGTACTGGGTTGAAGCCATCAATTATGATTGTTACATTCAAAATAGGGTTCCTCACAAAGCTTTGAAAGGGATAACACCCTTTGAAGCTTAGCATAAAAGGAAACCTGATGTTGAGCACCTTAGAGTATTTAGATCCCCAGCGATGGCCCACATTCTGAAGAAGAAATGCAAAGCTATGGAACAACAGTCCAAGCCTTGCATCTTTGTAGGATATTAAGATGGTATTAAGGGATATCACCTTCTAGATCTAGTCACTCATGAGTTGTACATCAAGAGAAGTGTCCATTTTTAGGAGAGTCCTAATGACTCAACACTTGACACTTCTTCTCCCTCATCAGATCTACTTCTTCATGATGATTCATCGTCAGATTTAGATCAGCCATAACCAGTTCTTGAGCCAGAGACATCTTCTTCTTTAAGTTTAGACAATGAGGATAGTGATTTTGAGTCATTCACCTCTAGTCAGTTAGAGGATGAGGATTTAGCACCTAACTCGCCCACTTCTAGGCCACTTTGGGCTAGACAGACACTTGAGAGTGCTGGCACTTGGGTAGGAGATCCCGCAAATGATAGACGTACTAGGGGGAATTTTTAGAGAGATCCACATGCCTTCTTTGCTTCAGTTTCAGATCCACAGACTTTTCGAGAGGCATCAGGGGTACCTGAGTGGGATAGTGTTATGGAGGAAGAATATTCTTCCTTAATCAAAAATCAGACTTGGGATTTGACTTCACTTCCTAAGGGAAGAAAGATGGTTTGATGTAGGTGGATATATCGAACCAAGTTTGTAGCAGATGGGTCAGTTGATAAGTACAAGGCATGATTGGTCGCCAAGGGTTTCTCACAGGTGGCAGGCATTGACTACTTAGAGACCTTTACACCCATTGCAAAGATGATTTCTATCCGACTCAACTTGGCTATTGCTGCAGCACATGGTTGGGATGTGCACCAGATGGATGTGAAGAGTGCCTTTCTTCATGGAGACCTAGAGGAGGAGATCTACATGGAGCAGCCGCCAAGATTTATTCAAGATTATTCTTTAATATGCAGACTTAGGAAATTTATCTATGGCCTCAAACATGCCCCTTAGGCTTGGTATGCCAAGATGGATTCCTTCCTTCTCACAATGGGTTTCACTAGGTGCCATTCTGATCCCAATGTCTACTTCTTGTGGCAAGATGATTCACTCTTGATTTTGGTTCTATATGTTGATGACCTTTTGATTATCGAGAGTTCTTCATCAGCTATTGTAGTGGTGAAGGCATCTCTTTAGGATAGATTTGACATGACAAACTTGGGTTTGTTGCACTACTTCCTTGGCATTGAGATCTCACAGTTAGATTCAGGGATTTCTCTTGCATAGCCTAGGTATGCTCTTGACTTATTGGCTCAGTTTCACATGGCTGATTACAAGCCATTTCTGACTCCCTTTCTATTAGGAGCCAAGCTTGAGGCTGATTTTTCTTCACCATTGGTTGATGCCACTCAGTTTTGACAACTTATTGGTAGTCTCATCTACTTGACTCACACCAGGCTTGACATATTATACATAGTGGGACTTGTCTCCAGATTCATACAGGAACCTCATGAGCTACATTGAAAAGTAGCTAAGAGGATCTTGCATTACATATAGGGTTCACAAAGATTCATTATAGATTTGGCATAGAGGTTGACTTGGTTAGATATATAGATTTAGATTGGGCTGGTGATTCACAGACTCGCAAGTCCACTTTTGGTTACAGTTTCTCTCTAGGTTCTGGTCCTATCAGTTGGTCTAGCAAGAAGCAAAATGTTATTGTTATATCATCCACAGAGGTAGAGTACAGGGGAGCTATTAATGTAGCTACTAAGGCTATTTGGCTTTAGGGGATACTTTCTGAGTTTGGCATTCCTATCAGGTAGCCCACCATCATTTATTGTGACAACCAAAGTATCATTTAGATTTGTAGGAATCCAGTTTAGTACCAGTAGACCAAGCACATAGAGATTCACATGCACTTCATTTGGGAGCTTATTCATAGTTAGGTCATTGACTTGATATTTTGCCAGTCTTTGAAGCAGATTGTAGACATCTTCACCAAACCTTTCATTAAGAGCAAGTTTATTCATCTATGAGCTCTTCTTGGGGTGCAGTCCACATCTACAGTAGCATCATCTTTAGGGGGCCCACTAGCCTCTTGTTTCTTTTATGTCTCTCTTTTGGGGGGAGTTTTTTCCTATGGGTTTTCTCCTTTTATCTATCTTATGGCAGATTGCATTTGTACATAGGTACTTCATTAGGCCTAGTTGCTGGGACCCATTTTATATTTCCACACTGCCCACCTAAGCTGTGCTTATGGGGGGGGGTATTAGTGTAGGTTTTTATTTTTCCTTATTTATTAATTAGGGATATTATATTTCTTATGCATACATGAAGTTTTACTACATTTGTGGGATATGATAGCTTATGTGGAGGTGTGTGTCATAGATGTGTCATAGGTGTCATAAGAATGTCATAAGTAACTCCCTTGATGGGAGTTACTTCTCTATTCTTGGCACATTATCACCACCTTTCATGGAAGAGTTACTGTCTATTCTTGGGGTGCCTTGTCCACCTTTTATGGAGGAGTTACTTACGTACTCTCTTATATGTATTCCTCTCTTTGGCCATCTCATGCTAATCAAATTTTGGTTTTCTCCATTTTGTCTTGTGCAATTTATCTTTTTGTGTTATTTTCAAATTGATTTAGCATCTATGTGGTGTGCACTTGTTTCATCTTGTGTGATCACATCTCCATTGCACTCGCGTTATCTAGATTCTAGAAACAACTCCAATAGATGGAAGAAAAATATCTAAGAAGGGGGTTGAATCAGTGTTTGAAAACTTTCTTTCAATTATATTGTAATATTCCTTGAACCATGAAAGTAATACAGTGATATAACAATGCATAAAAAACCATTCACATGAGAATAACACAAAAAACACATATATGAGTGGGAAACCCTCAAGGGAAATAAAAAACATTGTGATATTTTCAAATGGACTACTATCCTATAAAACAAAATATCAATTTTTTTTGAGCATGAACCCCAATAAAGTCAAGCACCCACTTGACTAGGATTTAACAAGCACTTATTTGCAAAGAAACACCAACTCCCTAAGTGACTCAGAACTAACTCAACTACCTTATGAATTTTGATCAACACACCTATTCTCTTCTATTATGGTCATATTCCAAGACCTACTTCTGCTCATCCATGTAATATTTTATTTGCATATATTGCATACACATAATTAGGCCTAAACTACCTTGTATATATATACTAATCTCATGGTTACACACCATTTGGTCAACCACACACCTTAAAACTCTTAGGTAAGCCAAAAAATAGGTCTTAGGACATCTTGTTAGGAACTTGAGTATAATTGATTACTTTTGTATAAGCAACTAAACATGGAATTAAACCAGAAGTAATAAGTAACTAGAAATCAAAAACAACAAATAAGAGGAGATACAAGAAACAACCAATCTCTATTAAACTCTTCTAGAAGGAAATACAATGAAGAAATCTCACTCTTTCCACACCTCTAGGGTGTATAGTAATTCTCCCACAAGAGTTCTCTCTCTCTCTCTCTCAATCAATCAATTACAATCAACTCAATAACTGAGTTGTTATTCCCTTCTCTTTCCTTAGTTACAATACTGCCCCATGGGTCTCTTAAATAGGATCCAAGGCAAACAATAATTAGAAAAATAGACTCAAGACTAAAATTAGTCTTTACATGAAAACTAACTATTCTCCTAAAATTAGAACAAATCTAATTCTGGAAATGCATGCAAATGCACAGATGTCGGTGTTGGTCTACAAATGATCGACGTCAGCCGACCCCTGACCGATGTTGGTCATATCTGTGTCTATTCCTGACCGATGTCAGCGATACTACCAATGCCAATCGACTGTGTAATTGATGCCGATTATTGTGTAACCCAGCAACCTCTACATCTGCTCATTTGGTGAAGCTTTTAGCTCCACAACTCAACAATCTCCCACTTCAAGATAAATAGCTGCACCTGTACCTATACAACATCTTTGTCTTATTTCTCTAGCTTGTTTCTCTCTCTTCAAGTTCAATCTTGAAGACCAATAAAAGTTGAATGAAGATTCAACTTCTCCTTTGTTACCGGCTTTGTTAACATATCTGCAAGGTTCTTATCCATATGGATCTTTTTTAGCTTCAACTGACCATCCTCCAATACCTGTCTAATGAAGTGGTACCTAAGCTGTATATGTTTGGTTCTTGAATGAAAGGCTAAATTCTTTGCCAAATGAATTGCACTTTGAATATCACTATACAATCTACAACTCTCTTGCTCCTTTCCTAACTCTTCCATGAACTGAGTCATCCATATCATTTCCTTGCTAGCCTCTGTGACTGCAATGTATTCTACCTCTGTAGTAGACAGGGCAACAACCTTCTACAACTTTGAAATCTAGCTAACCACCGTTTCACCAATAGTGAACACATCTTGTGGTGCTTCTCCTACCATCCAAGTCACCTACCATATCTGAATCTACATACCCATGCAGAGAAATGTTTGACCCTCCATAGCATAAATGCCTACTGCTGGTCCCTCTCAGATATCTGAGAATCCACTAAACTGCTTTCTAGTGATCCTTTCTTGGATTGGCCATAAACTTGATGACAACTCCCACTGCTTGGGCAATATCAGGTCTAGTACATACCATTGCATACATCAAGCTTCCAACTGTTGAAGCATATGGAACTCTGCTCATGTACTCAACCTCATCATGTAATTTAGGACACTATTCTTTTCTCAACTTGAAGTGTCCAGCCATAGGTGTGCTTACCAGTTTTGCATCCTCATATTGAACTTCTCTAACAACTTATTCACATAATCCTCTTGAGACAAAATCAAACTATGATTTTTCCTGTCTCTCTTAATACTCATGCCAAGGATTTTCTTTGCTGCTCCTAAATCCTTCATGGCAAATGTGTGAGCTAATTTTACCTTAAACTCAGTAATTTCCTGCAAGTGTGAACCTGCAACAAGCATATCATCTACATACAGTAACAAGATAATACAACTACCATTATCTAATCTGGTAAAATAAACACAATGGTCATATTAACATTTATTAAAGCCATGCTCTGTCATAAACCTGTCAAACCTCAAATACCATTGTCTTGGAGCTTGCTTAAGACCATATAAGCTTTTCTTCAACCTACACATAAGTTTCTCCTTACCTTTGACCTCAAAACCTTCCAGCTGATCCATATATATCTCTTCATCCAAATCTCCATGAAGAAATGCTGTCTTAACATCAAGCTACTCAAGGTGTAAATCCTTAATAGCAACTAAAGACAATACAGTCTGAATAGAAGTCATCTTTACTACAAGAGAAAAGATTTCACCAAAGTCAATACCTAGTTTTTGTGCAAATCCCTTTACTACCAACCTGGCCTTATGTCTCATTTGTCCATTCTCTCCTTCCTTTAACCTGTAAACCCATTTCTTTTTTAGTGCTTTCTTTCTAGCTGGCAACTCAACCAAATCCCACGTTTGGTTCTTTTCCAAGGAATCAATTTCCTCATTCATGCCATGCTCCCACTGTTTCCTAGATTCTACCTACATTACCTCATTAAAACTTTTTGGTTCTCCACCATCAGTGAGCAACACGTAGTATAAAGAAGGGGAATAATGAATTAGAGGTTTACTTACCCTTTTAGACCTCCACATGGGCATTTGAGACTCATTTATAGCTTACTGTTTGCCCAAATTTTTTGATAGTGACCGATCCCAGTCATCTCTCAGTCTACACTCGATCGATGTCAGTTCTACCGGACCAACATCGGTCTCTGTCTGACTGACATCGATTCTTGCCTGACCGACATCGGTCTCTGCTTAACCGACATCGGTATTTGTGTTTTCCTGTGAGTGATGATTTTTATCCACGAGCTCATTTTGGATCATAATCTCATCCAAATTGCCCTACTCAGAATTATTCAACCTCTTGAGCTGATCACTGTATATCACCTTCTCATTGAAAACTACATCACAGCTTCTAATAATTTTGTTAGTTTCTAAATTCAACAACTGGAATCCAAAATATCCAAAACCATAACCAATGAAAGTGCACTGCATAGATTTAGCATCTAGCTTCTTTCTATTTTCTTTATCAATGTGCATAAAAGCTTCAAAACCAAAAACTCTGAGAAATGAAAGATCTACCTTTTTACCTATCCACGCCTCTTCTAAAAATTTCACCATCCAGTGCAGTAGAAGGTCCTCTGTTAATCAAGTAAACCATAGTATCTACAGCTTCTACCCAAAACTGTAAGGGTAAACTAGCATGCAACCTCATACTCCGTGCACACTCTATTATTATTCTATTCATCCTTTCAGCAACTCTATTTTGCTGAGGTGTCCTTGGAACCATCCTTTCCCTGAGTATTCCACTCATAGAATAGTAGCTATTGAATTTATTGCTGCAGTACTCACCACCATTATCAAATCTAAGGCACTTCAATCTCAAACCTGTTTCATTCTCAACCAAAGCTTTCTATTTCTTAAATGTGTAAAAAACATCAGATTTCCTCTTTATGCAATAAACCCATACCTTTCTTGTAGCATCATCAATGAAAGAAACATAATACTGTGATCCTCCAATAGAAGCTACCTAAGCTGGTCCCCACACGTCTGTGTGAACAAGCTCCAACTTGTGCTTCTTCTTTGTTGACCCAGTTTTGAGAAACCTTACTTTCTTCTATTTCTTAAAAATATAATGCTCACAGAAATCTCGATCTATGCTTTTCAAATCTGAAAGCTTACCTTTTGACTTAAGAACATTCATTCCCTTTTCACTCATGTGACCAAGCCTACAGTGCCGCAACTTTGCATCTACATCTGAAGTAGATAAAATAGAAGGAGAATAATCAGTAATACAAGTAGATATATAAAGTGTACCTACTCTCTTACCTCTTACTAATACAAGTGCACCCTTGGAAACTTTCCAAGATTCAGCTGTGAGAGTTACTGTGCAACCCTCATCACTCAACTTTCCTGCAAAAATCAGATTCCTCTTCATGATGGGTACATGCATGACATCTTTCAACACCCATGTGTTGCCATTCTGCAATTTTAGTTGCACTTTTCCTTTGCCAACAATTTGACAAAGCTCATCATCCCCTAAATAAACTTTTCTAAAATCTCCATGGACATAATCATTGAAAAATTCTCTATTTGGGGTTGCATGGAAAGAGGCACCAGAATTTAAAACCCATGATTCTACTTGACTATTCAAAAGAAATATAAGAGCATCCTATGCAACAATACCTGTAACATTTGCTTCCTTATTACCTTCATGCTGATTTTCTTTGTTATCCTTCAACCAACAATCTTTCTTTGCATGCCCTTTCTTTCCATAATTCTAGCAGGTTATTTTTCCATTTCTGGATTCGGATCTCCTTCCCGTCTTTGACCTTGATTTCCCTTGCTTGCCTTTCTCTCTTTGCCTTCCCCTGCTTTCAATACTTAAAGCATTACCTAATGTTTCCCCTGTACTTTTCCTATGAATTTTTTCATTCAAGATTACACTAACAACATCATCAACTTTTAAGATATTTAAAGCAGATGCAGTATTACTAACTGCCATTACCAAGCTGTGCCAGCTTTCAAGTAAAGAGCATAAGATTAAGAGAGCCTTAATTTCATCATCAAAAACTATTTTGACTAAATTTAACCGATTTATAATTTTATGGAAATCATTAAGATGACAATATACAGATCCACCTTCTTGCATTTGCAAATTAAATAATTGCTTCATAAGATATACCTTATTCAAAGCTGAGGGTTTTTCATATAAATTTGCCAAAGTATCCATTAACTCTACTGTTGTCTTTGCCTGTGATAAGTTAGAAATCACAGAAGATGCCAAGCTCAACTTTATAGATTCAAGAGCCTTTCTATCAAGAACATTCCATTCTTCATCTTGGATATTTGTGGGATTGCTTGAAACCCCACCCAACGGTAAGTACAGATCTTTTTGATACAAATAATCTTCTATATGCATCCTCCATAATTGATAATTCTTGCCATTGAATTTCTCCATTCTTAATTTACTTTCTTCTGCCATTGCTTTGCTCCCACTCAATCAGAAACCCCTGTGAGTGAACCTGTAATCAACAAAACACTAACCTCACTCTGATACCACTTGTTAGTGAACCAAGCTTTGATACCACTTGTTAGGAGCTTGAATACAATTGATTACTTATGTATAAGCAACTAAACACAGAATTAAACTAGAAGTAATAAGTAACTAGAAATCAGAAACAACAAATAAGAGAAGATACAAGTGTTAGCATATTATTGTATTTACCTTAGGTTATTTACTAAGGTAATTTATGTTGGTTAGTTGCCTTAACCACTTTGGTTAAGAGGTTAGTTGTTTGTTCGGTCTTTGCTATTTCATGCAAGCCGACATAGGTTAGTTTTCTTATACCTGTCTCATGCTTCACAGGTATTTCATTTGTTTGCCTATTTAATAGGCCTTCATGCTTGGTTGAATACGTTGAATATATGTGCTCTGCTATTCTCAATTTCATTTTCTCTCTGTGTTTTGTTTAATCTAATATGGTATCAGAGCTTATAGTTTGTAGAACCTGAGTGGAGGTTTGTGGAAGCTAGAGAGAGGTCGGTGTCTTGCCAAGGAGGACTTCAAGCGCCCAGTGGAGAGCTGAGGAGAGAGAAAGCATCACGGAATTTGGAAAACTCAACCAGAAGGTCTGAAAATTGCCAGAAAGCATCAAAAGGCTAAATAAGACCAAAAGGAAGCAAAAACAAGCTATTTTAGAGGCTTAGAAGCCTCTGTTGAATTTATCTGTGTGCTAGGCACCGTATGGATTCGACAAAATTAGAGAAATTCATTTCTTCATCTTTTTCAGTGAAACAAAAGTCTAAATCGTGAGTTAAATCAAACCTAAGACACTGGTGAAAATGGTTTGCAATTTGGTTTAGAAATGAGCTCAGAATCTTCGCCTGAAGTTTCAGAGGTAGGCCAATTTCTTGATTGGCTGATTTTTTTTATAAAATTTTTAGCCTAAAGTTTTAATATTTCAATTATTTTTGTTTTTTTAATTGAAATAAATCAAAACTTTAGCCAATAAGGGTTATTGGGGACCTACCGCTGACTAATAATCACGGAAGCGTCCAAAAAGCTAAAAATTTTACCATTTTCTGGGTTTTTATCTAGATGTCAATGGAGAAATAATTTTTTAAATCGGAATTGTAGTTTTCTTGATTTAATTGTTTCAGTGGTAGAATTTTTTGTGATCTTGCAAATGGTATTGAGTTTGTTGCTACAAACGGATAGGGTTGTTCAGTGTCAATATAAAATCAGTAAGTAGAAGGAATTAAAAAAAAAAGTCATTATAGTTTTTCTGATTTTATCATTTTCATGAAAAACTAGGTAAAATGGCTAGTATTCAACACCTGTTACTACCAGATTCTCAAAAATTGACTGGCAAGAACTTTAGTTTGTGGAGTCACAAGGTTTTGAAAATATGTGAATATCTGAATATTGATCAAATAGTGCTCGATAAAGAGCAAAGGCCTGCCACTGCTACCAATGACAATGATAAATGTCATCGTGAGGCTCTCATGTTGTTAAAATTGTCAGTAGTAGATAATCTAATCTCAGAGGTCAAAAATGTGACTATAGCATCAGATTTAAGGAAAACTTTATCTTTAAAATATTAGGGTTTTGAAGCTGATAGAGTGTTGTATTTGAAGAATTTGTTGTTTTCCACTAAGATGTAGGAAGGTGGCTCCATTTTTGAGTTTTTATTGCAGATCAAGGACATCAGTGACCAGTTGAAAGTAGTGCAAAAACTTGTTGATGAGTAAGATTTGATTGCTCTTGTTATGCAAAATCTTCCACCATCATTTGAGTCATTTGTGGAGTCCTTGCACATGATTGCTGAGATGCAGACTTTGGATTTTGAAACATTGTCTACATTGCTATTGCAAAAGGAGAGACGACAGGAGTAGGCAGTGTTGTCTACATCCACTTCCACAGAGAGTGCATTCTTTATCAAGGAAAAGGGTAAGCAGTCTGGTAAAAATAGCTATCCATCAGAATCTTCACAAGTAAGTGGTAATAAGAGGTCTAAATGGAAATGTTTTTATTGTAAGAAACCTGGTCACCTTAAGAAAGATTGCAAGAAAAGGCAACAGGATATGGCTAACCCCAGAAAGAAAGCTCATCATGAAAATGTAGCTCTATTTGAGGCGAGGAATCACCAGATTTTGATTTCATGGCTTCTAGTGGTAATTCTGTGGTAGATCGAGTTTGGTACTTTGATTCAGGGGCATCTCACCATTATACATGCCATAAGGACTGGTATGTGGATTTTGTTGAAGATAACAGTAGTAATGAATCTTTATCTTTGGGAGATGGTACAACATATTTTGTGAAAGGATTTGGTAATGTTCATATAAGTTTTGATGGTACAGTAAATTATACATTCAAGAATGTTAGGTATGTACCAGATATGAACAAAAATCTTCTTTCAATCAGTGAGATCACCTCAAAATCTAATCTTGTTGTAAAATTTTAAGAACAACAATGTTTAGTCACCACTAAAGATAACAAGATTATTGCTATTGGGATCGGTGAGAAAGGCTTGTATAAGCTTGCACATCTAATCAAAGCAAAGGAAAGTGCACTTGTAGCAGTTGATAACACAAGTTCACTATGGCATGAAAGGTATGGGCATTTGAATTTTTAGTATTTGACTACATTGAGTAAGACTAAGATGGTTAAGGGGATTCCTTCTATTTGACATAGTCATCATGTATGTACTGGATGTCAGTTGGGGAAGCAAGTTAGACATTCATTTGATGTTGGTAAAGCTTTGAGAGCAAAGGGAGTATTGGATCTGGTACATGCAGATTTGCATGGTCCAATGCAGACACCTACCTCTTCTAGTACCCGTTATTTCCTGTTACTGGTTGATGATTTCTCTAGGAAAAAGTGGGTATACTTTCTAGTAAAGAAATCTAATTGTTTTTCTAACTTTCTTACTTGGAAAGCTATGGTTGAAAAATAGGCAGGATAGCTAGTGAAATCTCTTATAACGGATAATGGGGGTGAGTTCATCTCAAAATAGTTCAAGGAGTTTTGTGCCACTGAAGGCATACATAGACAATACACTACACCTTACACTCCACAGCAAAATGGAGTTGTGGAAAGGCGTAATAGGACGATGATGGACATGGCTCGCTGTATGGTCCAAAGCAGAAATGCCCCATACAAGTATTGGGCAGAAGCAGTGAATACAATAGTATACATCCTCAATAGAAGTCCTACAAAGGCTTTGGAGAATATGACTCCAGAGGAGGCTTGGTCAGGTCGAACTCCAGATGTAAGTGATTTCAAAATTTTTGGTTGTGTAGCTTTTGCAGTTATTCCTAGTCAAAAGAGAAAAAATTTGGATGCAAAAAGCAAAACATACATGTTTGTTGGATACAATGATCAGTCAAAGGCCTACAGATTACTTGATGTTTCTACTAAAAAAGTTGTGGTAAATAGAGATCTCATAGTAAATGAACAAATGCCATACTTCAGAGCAACTGGTCAAGTTTTAGATATCGAGTCATTGTTATCTAATGATTCAATTATTAGTTATAATGTGAAAAGTGAGCAGGATTCTTGTTCATCAGTGGACTCACATTCCAGGGAGGGAATTGATACAGGTCATTGTGAGGTTCCAATAAAACAACCAAAGAAGCCAAAGTGGTATACTACCACAATTGAAGCACTAAAAGGAGACTTGCCACAAGGTATGGAAGGTAGAAGATTAAGATCAGGAAAGCAGTTTGGTAATAGAGGTGAGCATGTCAATCTTGCTCTAACAACTAATATTTCACAAGTATTTGAGCCTAATTCTTTTTCATAGGCCAAAGGGAAGTCTGAGTGGGAATCAGCTATGCAATTGGAATATGATTCCTTGATGAAAATAAGACTTAGAAGTTGATGGAACTACCACCAGGAAAGAAATCCATTGGTTGTAAGTGGATTTATAAGGTAAAATACAAATTAGATGGTTCCTTGGACAAACTTAAAGCCAGACTTGTTGCAAAAGGTTATGCACAAGAGGAAGGGGTTGATTATGAGGAGACTTTTTCTCCAACCACCAAGATGGTAAATTTTCATTTGATTATTGCTATTGCTACTCAGTTTGGATGACAGGTGCACCAAATGGATGTAAAGAGTGCTTTCTTGAATGGAGATCTGGAGGAGGAAGTCTACATGGTTCAGCCACAGGGTTTTCAAGTTCCTGGTAAGGAACATCTTGTTTGTAGGTTGATCAAGTCCTTGTATGGACTTAAGCAGGCTCCTCGAGCCTGGTATACAAAAATAGACTCATATCTTAGGGAGTCAGGTTTCAAAAGGTGTAACTCAGAACCAACTCTCTATGTAAAGGTGTTTGGTGATGATATCTTGATTCTCATTATATATGTTGATGATATAGCCATCACTGGGAGTAGTACTAGTCTCATTCAACAAATGAAAGCTGATGTTTGTTGTACTTTTGACATGACAGACTTAGGACTATTGAAATATTGTTTAGGTGTTGAGTTTTGGCAAAGTGGTAATACTGTATTCATGTCACAGAATAAGTATGCCAATTAATTACTAGAAAGGTTTAGAATGATGGATTGTAATCCAACTCACACACCTATGGAAGTAGGATCTAAAATTTCAATAGACACTGATTCACCTCTGGTCAATGAAACAGTGTATCGACAACTAGTGGGCAGTCTCATTTACCTCACTACCACCAGACCGGATATTTGTTTTACAGTGAGTTTTCTATCTCGCTTCATGTCTAAACCACAGGAAGTCCATTGGTTACCTAAAAAATGAGTATTAAGATATGTCAAAGGTACTCTTGACTTTGGCATACTGTATAAGAAGTCTATAGATTTTGAACTTTCAGGATATTCTGATTCTGATTGGGCAGGTTCAGTTGATTCAAGAAAATCTACAATAGGATATGTTTTCACTTTTGGTTCAGGAGTTTTCTCATGGCAAAGCAAACTACAAACTATAGTAGCATTATCTTCAATAGAAGCAGAGTATAAAGCTGTGGTCAGTGCAGGTTGTGAAACCATGTGGATAAAGAAAAATTTGGAGGATCTTCAGTTTGAGTCATCAAAGCCTACTCAAATTTTTTGTGACAATCAAAGTGTTTTGAAGATGGTGAAGAATCCAGTATTTCATGCCAGGACCAAACACATTGAGGTTCACCATAATTACATCTGACAGTTGGTTACAAATGAAGACATCAGTCTCTTCTACTACCCCACTGCAGAGCAGCCACCTGATATAATGACCAAACCACTTGGTACAGACAAGTTCATAAAATTCAGAGATAAACTTGGTCTTATTTTTGGTTTAGTCATTAAGGGAGGGTGTTAGCATATTATTGTATTTACCTTAGGTTATTTACTAAGGTAATTTATGTTGGTTAGTTGCCTTAACCACTTTGGTTAAGAGGTTAGTTGTTTGTTTGGTCTTTGCTATTTCATGCAAGCTGATGTAGGTTAGTTTTCTTATACCCGTCTCATGCTTCATGGGTATTTCATTTGTTTGCCTATTTAATAGGCCTTCATGCTTGGTTGAATACGTTGAATATATGTGCTCTGCTATTCTCAATCTCATTTTCTCTCTATGTTTTGTTTAATCTAATAACAAGAAACAACCAATCTCTATTAAACTCTTCCAGAAGGAAATACAATGAAGAAATCTCACTCTTCCCACACCTCTTGGGTGTATAGTAATTCTCCCTCAAGAGTTCTCTCTCTCTCTCTCTCTCTCTCAATCAATTATAATCAACTCAATAACCAAGTTGTTATTCCCTTCTCTTTCCTTAATTACAATACTGCCCCATGGGTCTCTTAAATAGGATCCAAGGCAAACAATAATTAGAAAAACAAACTCAAGACTAAAATTAGTCTTTACATGCAAACCAACTATTCTCCTAAAATTAGAACAAATCTAATTCTAGAAATGCATGCAAATGCATAGATGTTAGTGTCGGTCTATAGATGACTGACGTCGGCCGACCCCTGACCTATGTCGGTCATATCTGTGTCTATTCCTGACCGATGTCAGTGATACTGCTGATGCTGGTCGACTGTATAACTGATGCCGGTTACTGTGTAACCTAGCAACCTCTGCATCTACTCATCTGGTGAAGCTTTTAGCTCCACAACTCAACACATCTTATAAACATGGTTTAATCACAATTTGAACCCCTTTTGGTCTGCCATAACTTAATCAAGCCTTACTCCTCTTTTAGGTCTTATGGAGACCTAATTGCACTATGCCTATCCTCTTAATGCCAAACTTGATCTTCTTGGGCCTAGGTGGATTTATCTAAAAATTAAAAACCATTCAATAACTCAAAAAAAAACTCAAATGAACTCCTCCATGATTTATTAGACTTTTATCCTTCATTCATACCATGAAATCTCCTTTAGGACAAACTGCCCTATTAGGCAATAATGAAGCTTAATCACCCTTAAGACAATCAAATATGAAAAATGAAACATGTAAAAAGATTTTTTATAACCTTAGGGTCATCACAAAATTATTTTAACACCTTCACTCAAGAGATAAAGGCTCAAAAACATATCTGCAACTAACTTACTCAAAACTGCCAATTCACCTAAAAAACTAGTTATAATCAATTAGACCTCCAATGCCTTTGTAGACACTTGTCATGAATATTGATGCATAAAAATGGTTATATGATATTAAAAAACATATTTAGATATAAAATTCATATGGTATAATGACAAATAGGTCTTACAGACTAATTTATTGACTCTTTGTTTCACAGTCCTATTTTAACTAGACATGCCATTTTGTGAGCAATATTTTCACCACATACACTGACCTTAAAAGATTCTCACAGAATTATAATGACTTAAAATTCATAAATAAATTATTCATGCACTTTTTAGTATCAATATCTCATGCACAAACCTTCAAAACTATCTTTTCATCTCTGCCTGGTTTTACACTATTCACACCATTAGGTCTGTCTGTGACTAGCTTACTTGGATGACCAAATTAGAACACTTGAATGCTAGAACATATCAAAAAACATCATGTAAATTTGAAATGAGTCTATATCTTCTTCTCCTATCCATTTTATCTTCTTGACCAATACAAATTTTGAGAGCTACAATAATTTATTAACAAATAAGCTTGCATCTATGCATCTTTTCTCTCATCTAATTAACCACCACCACATGGAGGTACATAATATAGTTGAATAAATTATCCAATAGATTATCTAGGAATTTGAATCTATCTGAGCTAATTTTAACAAAATCTTTCACATCAGGTGCTTATTAGGGTTTTAGGGGGGTTTAACACAGGTTTTGGTATTGACAATTGTTCATAAAGGACTGTCACTTGAATTAAAAAATAATGCTTGGAGATATTATCTAGGACTGTTACCCATATTTAATTAATAACTTAGATTCCCATGCATAAGTTACATGTGCCAAGGAACATATGAAAGTGATTCTCAGGTTTGAGACCTCATTCTATGAGCTCGAGAAGGCCTAAGACAATAATTCATGCACTTTTATTTCAAATCTTAACCTAAAAATTCATGATCATGCCTAAAATAACTTATCTCACCTTTTTACATGTTCAATAAGCATATTTTCATATAAATCTGATCTTCATACCTAATTAGGCTAGACAGGGTCTAGAAGTGGTCTAGGTAAAAACTTAGACTAAACATCCTACCCCTATAGGTTCACCATGAAACTTTCATGAATGATTCAATGCCTTACATACATGCTCAAAAAGTGCCATACAAACTTCACATGCCTATGTTATTTCATTTTTAAATGCACATACCTCTTCATGTCATGACTAGGCTTCTTATGCACTTTGATATCAATGACCAGTACCTTCATGCAAACATAAGACTTTAGAAAACACTCTAAGACATTAGTTTCCTTCAAATTCTCTCTTTTTATTTCTATCATGACAACATGACAACATTCTTCCATGCATCTTATCACTATCTTATAACATCACATACTGCCAACTGTCCTTAATCACCTTTGACATCAACCTTCACAATATGCATCTTTGAAATCAATGACAACACTCAACAATCTCCCCATTTGTCATTGATGAAAACCACTCTCAAAAAATTATCTCAACAAGCAATTTCTTACTCATTTTGAACTTTCACCCCCTTTGACATAAATGACAAAGAGATGCTTGTAGCTTCTTGGATCACACATATTACATCCAAAACACTCAACACATAGGATTATGAGTTTATGAAGCACCATACAAACATGTTCCCATTATCTCCATGCATACCTTATTGGCACTACTCACCTATTCTTGGAGATAATAAACCAGCTAATTAGCTCCCCTTAAGCACTTAACTTCCTTAATGACTGCTAGGGGTAGGAATTACATCCAATTCCTATCTTAGATGTTCACTTACATGCTCTCTTAGGAAATGATACTTGATGGGAATGTGCTTAGTTATTGAGTTTATGATAAGATTTATTGATACACTTATGACACTTGTATTATCACAATAGATAAGACTAAGACTATCATACTCCACCTTGTAGTATTTTAAGGTATGTCTTATCGATAGGACTTGAGTGAAACATGAAACTGCTATAATGTATTTAACCTCACAAGTCGATAATACCACTAATGGCTATTTCTTGCTTATCCATGACACTAGTTACTCTCCTAAAAATAAATATCCTCTACTAGTGCTCTTCCTATCATCTAGACCCCTGCCTAGTTTGCATCTATATAGGCTATTAATTTGAACTCCTTACTCCTTAGATACCACATCCCAAACTTCATAGTCCCCTTGAGATACCTTATTATCCTTTTGACTATTTCTTGCTTATCCATGACACTAGTTACTCTCCTAAAAATAAATATCCTCCACTAGTGCTCTTCCTATCATCTAGACCCCTGCCTAGTTTGCATCTATATAGGCTATTAATTTGAACTCCTTACTCCTTAGATACCACATACCAAACTCCATAGTCCCCTTGAGATACCTAATTATCCTTTTGACTGCTTGCAAATTATTTTCCTTTAGGTTTTCTTGAAATCTTCCCACAAGACCTATTACTTACATGATATCAGGTGTAGAGGTAGTAGTGTGTAGCAAACTTCTAATCATTGACATATATGATGTCTGATTAACCTTTATAAATCCATATTCCTTACTTTAATTACATATTATGATCGTAAGTGTGCTAACTACCTTGCAATCTTACATCTCAAATTTCTTCAACATCTCTCTTATGTACTTAGCTTGTGAAATGAATATACCTCTTTTTGATTGATTGATTTATAATCCAAGAAAAAATGATAGTTCTCCTAGCATGGACATATCAAACTCCTTATTCATCACATTTTCAAAATACTTAGTCATATTCTCACTATTTTCACCAAATATGATGTCATCCATATAGACAAATACTATCAACTAATGGTCATCTTCTATCTTTATGTCAGGGATCTAGAACAACAAACATGCTCTGATCCCACTTGTCAGGATGCGAAACCGGAAACATACAATTGATTACCAAAACTTCAAGCAACTATAATATGCGGAAATAAACCAGATTCACCAAGTAACTAGAATTCAGAATAACACAGCATATGAGAGACAATACACAACTTGTATTAACACTTTATACAGAAAAGAATACAATAAAGAAGATGCCACTTCTTCTCCACCACCTTATAGAGGTTTCCCACACCTCAAGTGAACAGTACTTCTTCTCCCCAAAGCTCTCCCTCTCACAGGTCACAACACTCAACTCAAATACAGAGTTGGTGTTCACCTCCCATGCTCCACGCATAACACAAGTGCTCCACGCACTCCACAAGCACTCCACGTGCTCCACAAGTACTCAAAGTACTTCAAGTAGATCTCCCATGAATCTGCAACAACCTGCAATTCAACAGACCATACTTATGGAAGGAACTTCCTTGCCTTCCTCTTGCTCTATCCGAGTACACACCTGTACTCCAAGTAGATCCTGCCTGATACTGCTCCCTGTTGTGTTGCTGTCTATATGACCTTGCACACCTGCAAATCAAACAATGGTTCTATTCACCTGTGAACCTCGACCTTGCACACACATACACCTGTAGATCAACGATCTTACTTACCATGTAGATCTCCTATATAGGCCATGCAACTGTGACCAAGATCCTACACTCTTGAAGAACCCAGCTGGCTCTCCAATCCAGCACCAACACACCTGGTACTGTGGCACTAGGAGGAACGCACCATTGCTCTACCTCACACACAGAAGGAGCTTATAATTATGCTCTCTTACTCCCTAGCACACTTTTCCAATACAACCATGAGTCTATTATATAGATCTCATCCAAACAATAATTAGACATCTAATTACAATAATTAGATCCGCAGCTCTCAGTCTAAAATTAGATCTCTTCATGCAAACACTTGGTTCGTTAGCTAACTGCCCGTAAATAGCTCGCAGTCGAACCACACAGGCGACCGACGTCGGTCCCTATCTGCCTGGAGGTAACCGACGTCGGCCGATATATGACCGACGTCGGTTGCTTCCCTTTGCTATCCTACCGACGTCGGCTGATCAGACCGACCCCAACTTCTCTGCAATCTTCAGCAACCTCCTCTCCTGTTTGCATCAGTGAAGCTTTTAGCTCCACAATCCTAACACTTTATGTATAAATTACTATATATAACTCTTCTTTTGAATCCTTGGTCCAATAAATACTTGTCCAATTTGGCGTACCAAGCTCTAGGAGTTTTCTTTAGACCATAAATAGAATTTTTTAATATACAAACATAGTCTTTATTACCTAATAATGAGAAACCCTCAGGTTGCTCTATGTACACCTCCTCTTCTAAGTTCCCATTCAAAAAATCTGACTTAACATCCATCTAATACACCTTGAACCCTTTGAATCTTGCATATGATAGAAACAATCTAATAGCCTCTAATCTTGATACTAGATCAAATTTTTCTCAAATTTTACCCCTTGTACTTGGGCATAACCCTTGCATACCAATCTAGCCTTGTTCTTAGTGACTTCTCCATATTCATTCAACTTATTCGTAAACACCCATTTTGTGCCAATGACATCCTTATCTTTAGGCCTAGGAACTAGTTCCCAAGTCTCATTCTTTTCTATTTGATATAACTCATCATTTATATAACTTATCTAAAACTTGACTTTTCTCACTTCTACAAGGTTATTAGGTTCAATCTTAGATAATAGAGAAACATTCTCTTGATTTAGGTTACTTACCAGATTTTTTCTTATTTGCATACCTGCATTCTTATTGTTAATGATTTGTAATTTAGGATGATCTATTTGAATCTATCTTGAGGGGCATTTTAAGTCTTGTCTTTCCTCAACTTTGTATTATTCCTCATAGAACTCTACTACTTCTTCTTCATTATTGAAGTCCAATTTTTTTGATGCATCCTTTGATTGAGAGTGTGATTTTTTAGAACTTGTCTCATTAATCTTCACATTGGTGCTTTCCATTATCTTTTATAACCTTTTATTATAACATCTATAGGTTGAGATTATTGATGAGTATCCCAAGAATATTCATTCATCATACCTAGATTCAAACTTACCTAAGTCTTCTTCATCTCTTTTGATAAATCATTTTATTCCAAACACTCTAAAGTGTTCCACATTAGTAGGTCTACCTTTCCACAGTATTTAAGGGGTCTTATTTCCATTTGCCCTTTCCTATCCTCTAATCAAAAGGTTGACTATAGTGGTTATTTCCTCTCTCTAGTATCCATTAGATAACCTTGATTCATTTAGCATAGTACTTTCCATTTCTTGAATTATCCCATTCATTCTTTAAACTACCCCATCTTACTAAGGTGTCCTAGCTACTGAGAATTGTCTCTATATTCCATGGACCTCAAAGAAGTCATCAAACTCATTGGACCAAAAATATCCTCCTCTGTTAGATCTTAAACATTTCATCTTCCCATTCTTTTCATTCTCAAATAGAGCCTTGAATGCCTTGAACTTATCAAGAGGTTATGACTTCTCTTTCAAGAATGCTACCCAAGTCATTCTTGTGTAGTCATCTATTAGTAACATGAAGCAGATATTTCCTTGAATATTTGGATTCTTATAGGTCCACAGAGATCAATGTGTATTAAATATAAAGGTATTGTAATAAAATACTCCTTAGACTTGAACCTCCTTCTAGTCAACTTACCATGTTAACATGCCTTCCAAAGTGTGTAAGTTTGTTGATTTTAGGCATATTCTTCACAAAATTATTAGAGATTATCTTGAGTAAATTATCAAAGTTTAGGTGGCCCAAAATTTTATGCCATATACAACATTCATCCATATTTATCATAAATCATCTCTCCTTCTTGATCTCATTCAAGACATATAGATTGTTCTCAATCCTCTTAGCATTGGTAATTAGTCTTCCTGATTTGGCCTCCTTATATCACAACCTCTATCATGAAATGTTAGTGTGTGTCTTTGATTTCACATTTGACTTACAATAAGAAAATTATGTTTCAATCATTCCACACACAACACATTCTCTATCTTGTTTTCCCCATTATCCAAACTTAAGATACCCTTACCAACAATATTGGTGGTAGTGTTATCTCTAAATGTTACTATCCCTGCATTGAATTTGCTCTTGTCCCCTATCATGTGTCTTGATCAACCACTATATATATACCATTTTATGCCTTCATCTTGGATGTGAAAGGTAGTCTGAGCTAGCATAGATTCTTTTTCTTTAGTCTACTTTTCCTTCTTCACCTTGTCCATAGGGTCTAACTTCTTGATGCACTTCTTAGTGGTATGACTGTATACCCTTTTTTCTTGACTGATCTTCCTTATATGGCTCATCTTGAAATACATTACAATATGTCTCCTCTGATCACACTTATAACATAGAATTTTTCTTATATTATTGAGATGATTATTCACATTCATCCTATTCTTCCATGAATAATTGATTCTACCATGATGTTTACAATCCACAACCCTATGTCCATATTGATTGCATGAGAAATAGTAAGCATTGAAAGAGTTAAAATACATTTCTATCTGATGTTGAATGATACACCTCTACCTTTGTTGTCTCTTGAAGGAGTTAAATTCATTTTGATTTGCTGATGATCAATTTGAATCTTAGATTTGAGAATTTATGCATAGGTCTATACTCTATCAATACCATCACTTCTTGATATTCTATTATCCTTTAAGGTTTGAATCTCCTTGTTTTCATTTTGGTCTCATTTGAATCTAAGACCCGTATTATCATGTGGAGACCTCTGGATATTCAAAATATCACCAAAGACTTCAGTGCTCTTTTCAAATTTTTGATGTGTCTTCAGCTTGAATGTTGCCTGATCTAATTCTACCTTCAAAGACTCTATTTATATTCCAAAATTGATACATTCTTCCTCCTTGGTCCTAAGACTTGAAGTGATAAGTTCAGTCTAAGTTTCCAACTATTTGATGATATCCTCATGTTCATTGGTGTTGTTACTTAGTCTCTCTTCAAACAAATTGATTTGTTCCTCATAATTCTTAACCAGTGATCTCATTTTTTGATTATTCCTTCTTTGGAGCTTCAAATCCTCTAGATCACTAACCAATTTTGCCTAAAGGTTCACTTTAGCCTCTTCTTCATCTAATTCTTGACCTTCCTTAAGACTTTTACCTGGTGAAAAAAATCTATTATTTATTTCTATAGCCATGAATAAGGTTTCATTATTATCATGATCATTAATATCATCATCACTATCATATGTAATTATGTCACTTATATCAAAGGATCTACTATCTTTTTTGATATAAAAAATTCTCTTGTTCTTGAATGACCCTTTCTTTCCTTCATACTTACTATAACTATTTTTGATCTTGTCAGGTTTATAAAACTTCTTATCATCACCATGATGTTCATCATGCTCTCCATCATGCTCATTCTTATCCTTGATAGGACATTTGGATACAAAGTTGCCAATATTACCATAATTAAAGCACTTGAATGGTACATTGACCTTATGCTTACCTAATTATTTCCTTAGTTTTCTTACAAACATGGCTTCTATCTTGTTATCAATAATGTCTATATAAATTTCATCCTTGACCTTTTTACCTTGTGACTTTTTCTCAATTTTGAATTCAATTCTTTCTTGGAATGTCTACCATCACTTATTCTAATTTTATAGGCAGTCAAGATGCCATGAAGCTCATCCATCTGTAGTATGTTAAGATCTTTGATCTCCTCCACAATATATAATTTTGAATCAAACTTAGATGTCAGGGATCTTAATAGATTTTATACTACTATTGATTATTCCAACTTCTATCCTATACCTCTGATGACATTTACCACTTCATCTACTCTTAACAAATAAGATGCAATGTTTTCATCCTCCTTCATTCTCATACTTTCAAACTACCTTCAGTGGGCCTACAACTTTACTACCTTGACTTTGGTGTCTCCTTCATTCATGGTTTGAAAATTTTCTAAAATACCTTTGGATATATCACAATTCATTAAATTTAGAAATTTTTCCTCTAAAAGACCACACAAGATGGCATTCATTGCCTTAAGAGTTGTTCTCACTTGCCTTCTTGCCTACTGCATCATTTAGTGGTGTAGAAGGTGGAGTGAATCCATTAAAAATAGATTTCCATATGTCATATCCCAAGGACATTAGACATATCTTCATTCTAATGCTAAAAAATGCATAGTTAGTCTCACTAAAGAGAGGAGCCTTATTGGTTGAAAAACCTCCTTGTAATTGATGACTAAACATGTTTGTGCTTCTAGGATCTCCTTTAAGATGTTAGGCCTAATTTAAAGGATCAAGATCTGATACCAATTTTTGTAAGCACAATCACTGATAAGGGGTGATTCAATTTTTGAAAACTTTCTTTCATTTATACTTGAACATTCCTTGAACCATGAAAGCAATACAATGATATAACAATGCATAAAAAACCATTCACATGAGCATAACATAAGAAAACACATATATGAGTGGGAAACCCTTAAGGGGAAGAAAAACCACTATGATATATACAATTGGAATACTATCCTACATAAAAAAATATGAAATTCTATTGAGCACCAACTCCAATAAAGTCAAACACCCACATGACTAGGCTTTAACAAGCACCTACTTGCAAGGAAGCACCAAATCCCTAAGTGACTCAACACAAACTCAACCACCTCATGAATTTTGATCACCAAATATCTAATAATATACTATGTTATCATTTAAATACCTATTTATACTCCACCATGAAATATTTTATTCACTTATATTGTATACACATAATTAGGCCTAAACTACCGTGTATATATACTAGTATTATGGTCACACACCACTTTGTCGGCCACACACCTTCAAAATATTAGTTTGGACACAAAATGGGTCTTTAGGAAATCTTATGAACATATTTTAATCATAATTTTAACCCATTTTGGTCTGCCCTAATTCAATTAGGCCTTATTCCTTCATTAGGTCTTATGGAGACCTAATTGCATTAGGTCTATCCTTTTAATGCCAAACTTAATCTTCTTAGGCCCAAATGGATTTATATAACAATAAAATACCATTACATAACTTATAAAAAAAATTCAAATAACATTCTCCATGCTTTATTATAAATGTATCCTTTGTTCATACCATGAAATCTCCTTTAGGATAAACTACCCTATTATGCCTATGTACCTCAAAATTCTATCTTGAAATAATGAAGCTTAATCACCCTTAAGATACTCAACTATGACAAATAAAACATGTAGGTATATTATTTAGGACCTAAAGGTCATCAAAAAACTCTTGGAACACCTTCACTTAAGAGATAAAGTCTCAAGAACATCTTTTCAACTCACTCAGAACTACCAATTTACCTCAAAAACTAGTCATGATGAATTATACCTCCAATGCTTGTGTAAACACTTGTAATGACTCTTTATGCATAAAAAAATTTATATGATGTATAAAAATCATATTAAGATATAAAATTAATATGGTATAATTCCAAATATTAGTCTTGTAGTCTAATTTATTGACCTTATGTTTCACAGTCCTATCTAAACTAGACAGGCCATTTTGTGAGCAACTTTTCACTTTTTCACCACATACATTGACCTCAAAAGTTTATAAAAGCATGAAAATTAATTAAAAGTCATAAATAATATATTAATGCTCTTTTTAGTATCAATATCCCATGTATAAACCTTTAAAACTATCTTTTCATCTCTGCCTGGGTTTTACACTATTCACACCATTAGGTTTGTCTATGACTAGCTTACTTTGGATAACTAAATTAAAACACTTGAAAGCTATAAAATATCCATAAATAATCATGAAAATTTAAAATGAGTCTTTATATTCTTATCCCATCCATTTTCTCTTCTTGACCAATATAAATTTTGAGAGCTACAATAATTTCTTGAGAAATAAGCTTGCATCTTTGCATCTTCTCTCTTATTTGACTAATCACCACCACTTGAAGGTACCTATGATAGTTAAATAAATGATAAAATAGATTATACAGGAATTTTAATCCATTCTAAGCTGATTTTAACAAGATCTTTCACATTGGGTCCTTATTAGGGTTTTAGGGAGGTTTAACACAAGTTTTGGTGTTAACAATTATTCATAAAGGACTGTCACTTGAATCCAACAATAATACCTAGAGATATTATCTAAAATACTTACCCATCTATAATTAATATCTTATACTCCCATGTAGAGGTTACACATGCCAATGAATGTGTAAAAGTGCTTCTCAAGTTTGAGACCTCATTCTATGAGCTCGAGAAGGCCTAAAATAATGATTCATAAATCCTAACCTAAAAATTTGTGATCATGCCTAAAAAAAATTATATCACCTTTTTCCATGCTCACATATGCATAATTTCCTTGAAATATGATATTCATACCTCATTAGGCCAGGCAAGGTCTAGAAATGGTCTGGGTATAGACTTAGACTGAAGGTCCTACCCTTATAGGCTCACCCTGAAACTCTCATGAATGCTTCAATGCCTTAAATACTTGCTCAAATAGTTACAAAATTTTTTTAAATGCTTATGTTCATTCATTTTTTACTACACAAACCTATTCATGTCATGACTAGGTTCATGAATAGGTTTTCTATGCACTTTGACATCAATGACTTGTACCTTCATGCAAACATAAGACTTTAGACAAAACTCTAAGACATTAGTTGCCTTAAAATTATCTATTTTTATTTATCTCATGAAAAAATGGCAACATTATTCCATGCATATTATCAATAGCTTGTAACATCACATACTTTTAACTATCCTTAATCACTTTTGACATCAACCTTCACAAGATGCATCTTTGACATCAATGATAACACTCATCAAAACCAAGGTTTTAAAAGGAGGAAGTATTGATCCAAGCTTTAGGATTTGGATTTAATGATATTATCATGATTATCAAGACTATCAAGACCATAATAAATAAACCTTTAGAATAAGTATAAAGTTCCATGTTATCTTCCATAATAGGGTACCATGAATTAGAAAGCCATTGATGAAGGGCAAGAAGGGTAGGCCAAAACTTGTCAAACATACACACTAAACACATATTTACAAAAAAATATTAATTTTGAAGCACCTCCTCAAGGTCCTCATCAAATGAGAAAATTGGTGTATCCTTAACAATGCCTAGCTGCAAAACTATTTTCTTCCCTAGCTTTTCAACCTATGTTGCCACTTCACTAGAAGAAGGGCCAACTACATGAAATAAATCTACACATGGAATGGACATTTTTTTTAAAGCACTAGGGTTAACCACTATAATTTCTTCACCAAATCCTATGCTCTCTTTTGTCAGTAAATTTTGTGCATGAGGAGATAGGCGATCCCTCCCTTATCGGTCGATACTCCTATTAAACCATCACTTCATATGAAAGCCCTAGTAGAATAAGGGCATGTAGTCATTTTGGATCCACCAAAAAATTTCTAAATATTTCCCTTGAGTTTTTACCAAAATCTAAAATAAATGGCTACAAACATTTTTATAACCAAAATACCCAAACCAATAGTGAATTTTATCCCTAGCCATGGGTTGTAGACTTGCCTCATCATATTAAAGATAGGTTTCAAGCCATATGATGACCCCCATCACATTTAACATTAAGCAAGTAATCCATTGCATTGGATACTTTTCAATAATAACCAATCATAGCTTAGTGTGGGAACAACACTAGAGAGTGGTCATCCTAGGGAATGGACCTTGAGACCTCCCACTTCTAGCACTCAACTCACTTATCACTAGGCTATCATTTTTGGGTGGATAATTTATTATTATTTTAGAATAAATATATGTTTTAAAATTATATTATATAATCTATTTATATAATACATTTATAATTTGATTTTTATATATATTCAAACTACCTGTAAACACATTATTCAACTTACTAAATAATCTGTAAACATGATCAAACAAATGATGGCTCTGGTACCATGTCAGAGCAGTCAATAGAATGAATCATATATTATTTAATATTAATGAAATTATATTTAAATTAATTATAAAATTTTAATAATACATAAATAATAAACATATAGACAAAAAATACATTACACAACACAAGATTAATGTGGGAAAACCTCAACGAGGTAAAAAAACCCCAAAGCATATATCTATTATTTAAGAAATTATTTTACAATCAAAAAATTCCTTTTCACCTCACTTATCTTTACAAAACTTATTCACAAAATGTTTAGTTTACATTAGAATAATTTTCAATGTCGTGATATTTAAAAATTCCATTATAAAGAGTGTGAAAAGTTATAACCAACCAAACCACCTTTTCAACTAATCATGGTAAATAGTAAATATAAGTATTATTATTTTGCATAACTTTAAGTTTTAAATAATTTTTTGTATTTAAATAATAAATATATTTATTATTTACACTATAAAACAATGTGGACCACTAAATTAACCCTATAAATATTAATGTTCCAATAAATCACTTAATTCAACAAGTTAGCAATAAAGTAGATAAACCTCATGTAATGATAAATCTAAGATAAAAAATTTATAATATTAATTTGAATTTGAGAAATAAATAAACATAAGTAGATTTTTAAAAAAACATCCATATATATTTGAAAAGTGTGCGAAGGATCTAAAGTATTTCTCATTTATAAAATTTCAATGAATATATTTATAACAAACTATGGGTCACCACCACATCTCAAAAGTATTTGGATGAAAAATATAAAGAAATATGTTTCTAAAGAATATGAATAAAGAAACTAAATATTTTTTTATCTTTAATAAAAGTATAGAACTAATATATTCTTTGACGCTCCAAGTACATTTGGACTTATCATGAGTAAATTAAGTCTCAATTACACTTTTGTTTTGCATTAAATTCTAGGGTGCATAAATGGGATTGGATTAATTCTTCTCTTTCCTGAAGATGGATCTAATAGAAAGATCCAAAACATAAAAAATTAATTAAAGTCATTCATACTTTCAATTTTGGCATAATAGTGGTGAGAATTGAGTGTCTAAAAAAACATGTCATCAAAATATTGGAAACATTTAAACATAATAGATTAATGGATATGAACATGTAATATTTGCTTGAATATATATTGAAATTCATTATTGGCAATATGATTTTTTATTTTGGAGATCATGTTATTACAACAAAGCACATACTCACTAATAGGCTCATTGGGTATTTACTCGAGTTTTAAAATTTGAGGAAAAGAGACCTTCTCACTAGTATTGATATATGATGCGCAGCTCTGATTGCAACCAGGAACTCAAATTGTGAAACCTGCAGAGTCCATAGTTTTAAGCCTTCTTGTCTGCAGAGTCCATAGATTCTTGCCTACAGAGTCTGTTGCCTGCAGAGTTCATAGATTCTCGCCTGCAGAGTCCGTAGTTTTGATGCCTGTATAGTCTATAGATTCTTGCCTCTAAATAGAAATGACCCTTTAGAACCTTCACATGACTTCACAACGACCCTTCAAATTTTGGAACGACCAGCATTGGTATGCAACCCAACAGTCATATGCGACTCCACTGGAAACTCAAATGCCCAGCAGTCATATGTGACCCAGCTGGAAATGTATCGAATCATACACTTTGTTATACAGCACAACCAATTATTTTAGAATCAATTTCATTCAAATGGGTGTTCAACACAGACCCAATACAGACTCAACATTAAATTGATCTAGAATTGAATTTCTCACAGGTTCATTCAAAATCTTGGCTAAAACTTCACGGGTTCAGTCAAAATCTTGGCTTATCAATAGCCAAAAAAATAAAAAACAACAGCATCGATTTATGAAACACCAAAATCATCTCATGACAAACAAGTAGTCAATTCCATATAACCTCAAGATCGACTTGCATCAAACAAAAGAATACCAATTTTATTAATATAACAAGAAACATATAACTGGTGTTGTTCTGCGCTTTGCAGAACCTCCTTTCACTACACCCCCCTCTCTCTACTCTTTAATTTTCAACATACAAAATATATATATCTCTCCCCTGTTTTTCATGAAAATCCTCCTACACCAAAACCATATTTCTAAACTTGGATGCTTAATCCTATCCTGGGCATCTCATAACAACCTCCTAGGATGGACAAAATAGTTCTCCTAATATAGAAGAATCAATTTGCCTAATAGGCTTAAAATCCACCAAGTTTTAAGATATTGGTTTTGTTTTATTTGAAAATAGACAGATTAGAAAACTTTAAAAAAATAAAGAATTAGCGGGAAACTAAAAATATTAAATAAATTCCAAGCATATTGATGCTCCTACATCATTCTTCCAAGGAGAAAAAGAAGTATTCTTCACTTGTTGTTTTCCTGCATCACTTCTTTTATACTTGTGCCCAGCTTAAGGATGTCATTGGCAGTCAACCATGTTGCATCTTCAGCTGGTAGATTCTTCCACTTAATTAGATAATGGAAATATTCTTTATCCCTTGTCTTTTTAGCCACTTTCTTGTCTAAGATGCTTTCAATCTCGTTTGGCACTTCCTTTGGCAATTGTTGCTCCCATTGGATAACTTCATCTACCCCTGTTTCAGTTTTTTTGGCTGGTTGTCCTTCATCTTTATATGGATATAGATCTACAACATTAAAGATTGGAGAAATTCCAATTCCTTTTGGTAATTCTATTTCATATGCATTATTTGAAAACTTTCTTATTACCTTGCATGGTCCTATTTTCTTTACCTTTAGCTTGTTGTATTCCCTTTTTGGGAACCTCTCTTTTTTGAGATGAGCAAGAACAAAATGAAGAAGTTGTAGTAGCTTATGAAGATACCCCAGAAGAAGGTGAGTCTCTTTTGATGAAAAGAATTTTTTTAAAGCCAAATAAAGAAGTTGTAGAACCACCTCAAAGGAAAAATTTATTTAGAACGACATGTAAAAGCAAGGGGAAATGCTGTAAGGTCATCATAGACAGCAGAAGTACTGACAATCTTGTGTCAACTGAGATGGTGGAGAAACTAGGCTTGAAGAAGGAGGTACATCCTACACCTTATCAAGTCTCTTGGCTACAAAAAGGACACAAAATCCGGGTAAGTGAACAATGCAAAGTAGATATCCAGATAGGAACATATAAGGATCAGATTCTATGTGATGTCATGCCCATGGATGTATGTCATATCTTGCTTGGAAGGCCTTGGCAATTTGATAGGAAGGCCATACATGATGGAAGGCTGAATACATATATGTTTGAAAAGGATGGGATCAAGCATACACTCACACCATTGAAAGAAGAGGTTGCTACTGTTGTTGGACAAAATTATAAAGTATTGATAATCAGTGGCAAAGAGTTTCTACATCAAATGAAGAAAGAAGAGGTAAACTTTGTTGTAATTGGTAAGCCAAGGAGTGTAGTCATTAGTACTAAGTTGATTGATTTGCCATTAGAGATTCAATATATGTTGAATGAGTACATTGATATTGTGGTAGATGATTTACCTAATGAATTACCACCATTGAGAAGCTTGGTAAGTATGCATCCAAAACAATGGGATATTACACTTGCACAAGCTGAATTTGCCTATAATGATTCTCCTAACAGAAGTACAGGATTGAGCCCATTTCAAATTATGTATGGAATGCATCCAAGGGGTGTGTATGAGTTAATAAATCTAAGTAACATGGAGACAAGGAGTGCTGATGCAGAAGAATTTGCCAATGCCATGCCAAATTTACATGAACAGGTAAAGAAGAAACTTGAAGAAAACACCATCAAGTACAAGCTAAGGGTAGATCAAAAGAAAAGAGAGGTTAGTTTCAGTATTGGAGACTTTGTTCTTGCTCATCTCAGAAAAGAGAGGTTCCCAAAAAGGGAATACAACAAGCTAAAGGTAAAGAAAATAGGACCATGCAAGGTAATAAGAAAGTTTTCAAATAATGCATATGAAATAGAATTGCCAAAAGGAATTGGAATTTCTCCAATATTTAATGTTGTATATCTATATCCATATAAAGATGAAGGACAACCAGTGAAAGAAACTGAAACAGGGGTAGATCAAAATGAACCCATGAGAAATTCAATTCTAGATCAAGTTAATGCTAAGTCTGTATTGGGTCTGTGTTGAATGCCCATTTGAATGAAATCGATTCTAAAACAATATGTAAAAGTGGTTGTGCTGTATAAAAAAGTGTATGATTTGATACATTTCCAGTTGGGTCGCATATGACTACTGGGCGTTTGAGTTTCTAGCAAAGTCGCATATGACTGTTGGGTTGCATACCAATGCTGGTCGTTCCAAAATTTGAAGGGTCATTGTGAAGTCATGTGAAGGTTCTGAAGGGTCGTTTTTGTTTAGAGGAAAGAATCTACAGACTCTATAGGTGTCAAAACTATGGACTCTACAGGCGAGAATCTACGAACTCTGTAGGCAACGGACTCTGCAGGCAAGAATCTACGGACTCTGCAGACAAGAAGGCTTAAAACTACAGACTCTGCAAATTTCACAATTTGAGTTCCTGGTTGCAATCAGAGCTGCGCATCAATATAAAATTGAGATAAGAATTCATTAACCAAGAGATTGAAAGTATGTACCAATTGGAAAGGAAGGTGATAAAACCATTGCATGGAATAATCCTTAAGGATCCTAGTAAAATGCTTTGTTATTGGCCAATAATCATAGGAATAATCTAAGCATGATGAATGAAAGGATCTAAGATGTTGTTTTGGATTACCTTTACCATCATATGGTGTAAGCTTAGGTGAAACACATATTGTAGGTAAAATATGAATTAAAATATCTAGGGCCAAAGGGTTGTTTAATAATTCTTAATAATTAGCCAAATGGCTTGCTCTAGAAGAATCTTGTTTTATTTATAAAACATTGGCTTGAATATCAAGAATATTTTTTATAATCTCTTGATTAATAGGTATAGGAGATTGAATACATCTAGATGTTATCACTTGAGTAGCAATCCTAGGAAGAAAAAAATTATGTTGTGTAGTGTAAAAAGATAAAATTTGTCATAGATACTTGACAATGCTAATTATTGACACATTCTAAACCACATGACTTGTGTACAAATACATGACTCTTATTCATCATTCCACTAATCCATTTATCTATATGTAGGCTTAAACCTTAGTTTTTCATTATCACTACATAAAACATTTCAATGCCAAATGCTCAAGCTATCTAAAATCACCATCATAAAATACCTAACTCTAAACTCAAGTCCTTGACCTCTCTAGACAAGTCTATGCCAAGAGGATAAAGGCATAATATACCATTGTCCATTTAAGCTAGATGCATTCCATGCCAAATAATGTATAATTTTCAAATTTGAAATCAATATTTTGGGTCTTCCTGCACATTTCACATGGTTGGCTAAATGCAATTTTCAACATATTCTCTATATGTACATGTCAAGATTCATCAATTATCCCCACTTTCTATTCACTTAGTATAAATATATATACTTTTATACATTGAGAATTTTTTTCTTATTTTCTCCAAATTATGCATTATTCATAAGGAGCAGTCATAAGCTAAGAGGCTTGTAAAACAAGTCAAGAATCATTATCAAGTATCTACGACATGTTATACATGAATACATATGGCGAAAGGATAAAATATTTCACACTCACTCTATGTGGGATAACTAAGTGAACTTGATTTCCCACCTTAAATACATAGGCAATGATCAATCATCAAGGGGGTGATTGAAGTCAACTCAACCCATTACACTCCCCTCTTTTTATTATAGTTTTTCAAGTTATAAAAGTACCTTAAGGGTTTCAAGGACAAGACAAGACACATAGTAACTTATACATGGATAAATATTAAGTGTGATATATCATATTTCTCATCATCCATAGGTGCAATGCCATTAGTTTGGATGCATGATCAACCCAAACATATCCACAATCAATGAACTTGAGTGCATTGTGCTATTGTCTACCAATTGCAATCCTGTCTAAATTCATTTACTACCTCTACTTTGAATATATATTTTTTAGAATCCTAATTTATCTATTATTTATTTATTTCCACCTATCATAGTCAACACAAATAATTCTTTGGTTGATGGATTTAGGCACACTACATCACTTCTCACCTATAACAAACATGTTTAGATCTTATTTTTGTTCCTAATTTAGAAACTAAGACAAAAAATTCACCTATTACTTTATTTTTATATTTAAATAGTTATAAAAATTTAAAAATATCATTGTACGAGATAATTATATTCATTTGAGTGCTTTCCAAAAATAGTTTTTCTATTTTTATCTATTTATCATAATTAGAATAGTTTTTTCAGGTTAAAGGGGGTATTTTTTTAACTAGGGTCCCTAGACCCTAGAAAAAGTATAAACACAAAAATATCAATATTCTATCAAATACCTACAAATAAACAAGACCAACCAGGCCTAAAAATAGCTAAAACATAGCCCAAAAACAAAAAATAAGAATAACCAAAGAACTAGTCTAAATCTAAGCTACCAAAAACATCCTCCCAACAAGATTTCATCTTTTTGAGGTTCATATCAATCTAAAGCAATAATTTATCTTGATCAATTCCATACTGAGATCCATTTCTCTACCCATTCTTGCCCTTCCCTTTACCAGTCACGCTGGGCTCAAAAAGCTCACTAAGGTGAGCTAACAGATTTTCAACATTCTGTATGCCCTCATACATTATGCTTTGATACAATTTACTAAAAAAATATTTTATTGTGAAGATTCTCATTTCATTTCTCTAACAAATCCACCCTAAAAGTTAAACTCTGAATTTGTTGGTCTTCCTCCCTAGCTAAGAAGATGTGACTCATCCTTACATTTTCTTATTGCAATAAATTAACCTTGCCCTTTGGCTCTGTGATCTCATGCATAAACCACTGCATAATAGATTTTTTTAGGTTGAGATATTCTAATATTTTGTCTAAACTCTCCTTACCTTTGATCAATGTAGCCAAATTATTAAATGCCTCATTTTAATCCTTCTGATTCTTATAAGTCTCTCCTTTCTCTAGAGGAGTGTAAATAGGATCCCTGATCTCCTTCTTAGTTATTTACAAAATTTGATCCAATTTGGTTCACAGTTCTACTTCATTTTGAGTCTCCCTAAAATCTTCACTACCTTTTTAAACATAAAAAAAATTCCCCACTCCTTTACTATGCAAATCCTAAAGAACCTAGTTCCTTATTTCCCCTAATTGAGGCTTGTAGGGTTCAAAGAATTTCAAAGTCTTTTATTGATGTTATCTTACTAATTTTGATTCTTTTCATCATCATTCTTAATAATATTTTCCATATGTTTCTTAATATTATTATATACCCTACTCAGACTCCCCAGATACTTGATCCACACTTTTTAATTTTTTTTGATATCAATAGGCCACTCCTTTGACTTTTACTTCTAGGTTTGTGATATTTCTAAATTGATTTGATTCATGCCCTTAAAATATTTTAATATGAGGTAGATCACTCCCTTATGTCGAGGCGCAGATTAGTTTCCATGTTTGAATATCATTATTGACACCTCCATAGATTTTAGGATTAAAAAAGAAGACTAAAGGGCACATCATGGCTGAAATGAATCAACATTATAAAACAAGGACAATATAATTACATTATACCTACCTTCTAATGTGATGTACTATATTAAATGAAAAGACACCTATAAAAATGGCTTGGGCAAGGATTTCCTATCAAAACCATTAAGTAGCTGCTCTAATTGTTCTCCTTCCTCTAGAAATGCCTCTTTATCCAATTTGAAACCCCTTGATGTATAGTAACTCTTCATTTCCTCAATTGCCAATGCAGTCAGATGAGAAATGAGTTCTTCAAAAATGTCAAGAGTAAATCCATTGATTGACACTATTCATCATAACCAAAATAGTTAATCATTGTGTATATTTAACATTATGATATTTTCAATTTTACACCTATATATAATAAATAATTCTTAATTCATTTAGTGTTTTAATAAAAAAAGATGGTAATACATATTGGTGAACCAGAGCCTTTGATTTTGTTTTCATTTTTCAATTTAAAATTATTTTTATTTATTTTCTGAGAAACTGTTGTAATGTCCCCCTTTTATAGCCTTCCAACATTTTTGGAAGCTCCAACTTTCTTGGAGAATGATAGCATTTTTGAAATGGAATTTAGTTAATGATATGTGTGCATGGGATGAAGATGAATCGATTGGTTCTTTTAGGGAGCAGTTATGGCATTCAATAAGGATTACAATAAGCATATGAGTGAGATTACTATTCATAGGTACTATTCATGAGTCACTATTCACTATCATTATTCATGGTGATGTGGAAAGTGATGCAGGTGATGATGCAACTAATGAGGTAGCTTGTGGATGATATGGATTGGAGCCCAAAAAGAGAATCTGCATGAGGGAAAATCTGATTTAAAAAGTGGCGTGTAGATTTCAATAAAGGATAGTTTTAGTTGTCTTTAAATGACCCACATTGATTTCTCTCACATAGATGAATAGTTGGGGAATCACCCTTAGGTGGAATAGTATTTTGGCATGAAAGGAAGTCAAACATATTATTAAATCTTGTATGGGAATATTAGGTACAAATGGGTAAGAGGACAAGAATTCACTATTATATATTTGGCTCACATGTGGAAGTGGGGCATTATTTTTGGGGTCACATGGAAAGTGGGTAACTAAGACAAAATAGGACCTAATCAAGTGATTCCACTTTTGACCATTGAAATATGAGGACAATCATCACATTATTTCTCACATTTGTGAAGGTGGGGCATCAAAGTTGGAGTCACATGGGGTGACTAACCTTGTCTCTTTCCTTTTTCACTAAACTTGCACAACAAGACAACTCTTCACATGGGTTACTATGCCCACATGGGAATGTGGTGCCATATTATCTCTCACCTCATAATTATCTCTTATCTCATCTCTTATCTATTTAAATTCTATAAGTAGCATGCTTCTCTTTTGTAAAGACATTTTTGAAAATCATAAACCCCCTATTTTGTAAGCTTGAACCTTGTGTTCAGTTCTTCCTTCTCTTAAGGTTGAAATCCATTAGAGTGCAGATAATCTTGGAGGATGAAAACCCTCATAATAGAACTAGTTATGGTGGTGAAATATCTTTCCTAGTTGGTGATGGTGGTTTCATTCAGAAATCACAATTAGGTTTTAAAGTAGATCTAGTGGTATAGTGTGTGGATGTTATTTTTAGGTTTCCAATGTGCAAGTTGTGTGAAGTTCATCCAGTGGGTGTGTTTTAGCTCATATTAGTTGATGAGTGTATGTATGTGAGAGTTTCATATGTCATGTAATATAAATATTTACATTAATAAATCAAATATATCATTTGGTTATGTTGTTTCCAAGTATGTTTTAGTTTACGTCTATTTCCATAATTGTATGTGGATGTCTAGTTTGATTGTTGATAATAAGTATTGTAATTAATAATTTATAGTGTCATAATATAGGATGTGTTTGGTAATGTTCTATTTCATGCAACTCCATGGTGTGAAAGTTGCATTGTGTATTGTTTAATTGATAATAAGAGTATATGCATGCCAATTTAAGTGTGGGTTTTGAAGAGAAATATTAGATTTGAGTCTTTTATTAAAGGGTTGACTTTGGATTTTATAGTTTTGGGTATTTTTAGCAAATATGCCATTTGGGTTTATTATAGTGGTATCAGAGCTGGTGACCTTACCAACCTATAGGTCTGGTATTGTGTGATGATTCATAGTGACATGGAAACCAAACATTTGAAAAGAGAGCAAAGGAAATTTTAGTTAGAAGAAATAATAGAGGATATATAAGGTACCAAAGAAAATAATGCAATAAAAAAGTTTGATGAGATGGTACAAGGGAAAAATCATCTTGCTAACATGTTTAGCTAGATGTTTCAATTGATGCAGAGCAAGACTACATATAACTGGAAGAATGGAGAAGATAAGACATCTAGAGGTGACAAAAAGGACAAAGGCTAAGTAGTGGAATCTCCAAATTTAGGAGATGTGTTCATCAATAAACCCCTAAATCCCAAGTTCATTCAGAGAGAAGTGATTATAGAATTAAAAACTACATTCCAAGAGGAAGTTTCACATTTTTATGAAGAGTATAGAGGACTTCCAACTGAGATCCGTGGAGCCATGACACTAACAGAGTATATGACTATGAGGAAGACCAAAGGTGCAATAAGGCCAGGGCCCGTATTTTAGTTAAAGAAAAGGGACTTAGAGCATAACTTGGGTAAGATAACTCTTTATAATTTCAATTGATCTGATAAATATACTAATAGAGCTTGGTTATAAAAATTGGATACATACTTGTCTCTCAACCCAATGGTGGATGAAGAAGCTATCAAGTTTTCCACCCTTCATATTGAAGGCATTTTATAGGACTAGTGTTATTATGGGTTGGTTACACAAGGTCATAGCCTTGTCACTTCATATGTAGATTTTACTCAGAGATTCATGGACCAATTTGATAAAGCAAATCTTGAGTAATATTTCAGAGAGTTAGCTTAGCTCAAATAGAAAGATTCAGTAGATACTTATGTATCTCAATTTTAGAGGCTTGAAATTATGGTTTTTTATGTTTCATAGGGTAGATTATCTTAGCTCTTCATTGAGGGCTTAGAGGATCCATGATTAGGTGAAAGCATTAGACCCACCTACCTTATAGGATGCCATCAAGAGAGCTAGGAACATGGATTTTTCTACCCCTAAGGGTAAAACTAGTTCAGAGAATCACATGCAAGAAAATAAAAGATGCCCCTTCAAAAATAAGAATCTCAAATTCAACCTCAAAGGAGCTTACAATCCATAACAAATAAAGAAGGTAAATCCATGGAAGAGCTTAAAAGGAAGAATTTGTGTTTCCAATGCAGAGATCCATGGACTATAAGACATAGATGCCTAGGAAAAGGGAAGATAAATTATGTTGAGGTGGTCTATGATGAGGAAGAGACTGTAGAGGATCAAGATCAATAATGGGATCTCAAGGATAAGGGTACCAATGAAGATACACTTTCTTATTTTTTTAGAACACCAAGGTATAATCCCTTTAGGTTTTTAGGAGTTATATGTGGGTACAAAGTCAAAGTACTTATAGATAGTGGTGATACTCATACTTTCATTAATGAGAGCTTAGTGGTAAAGAGGGATATACATATAGAATAATTTGAAGGCTTTGATGTGGTGATCTCTGATGGTTTAACATCCCTTGTAAGTAGAAGATCAATAATCTCAACATCCTCATTGGTGAGCACATAATTTATGATGATTTTTATGTTTTTGTTTTAGGTGGGACTAATATAGTTCTTGGAGGTCAGTGGTTATATTCACTAGGATAAATTTCTCAAAACTATTAGACCATGGAGTTTAGTTTTTAGCACAAAGGGAAGGAGGTAACATTAAAGGACATTCCTCACTCTCTACCTCATCAATTTACAACTAAGATAATGGAATCTATTAACTCTAAATGTCTCCTCATAACCATAGGTAAGCCCACAAATTTATATATGAATGATAGGAAAAATTAATTTATTGAGGATGTTGGAGGTTTAGTACAAGATAGTATATTTCCACATGATTATGGCCATTAATCAGAGCCTCTTGAGGTGGAAATAGGTAATATTTTTAGTTTATTAGTTTTAACCAGAGTGGTGCAGAAGAAGCAAGGAAGAAAAAAGTTGATGATAGGGGAATCATTTACATACTTGTAGAAGATTTATGTACTTTTGGTTAGAAAATTGCATTGGATTCTAATTTCAAGTGTCATGTATCATAGCGTGACAAACATGAAAATGTGAAAACCACCTAGATTGGTCTAGGATCCTTGAACTTCATTGGGTTTTATATGGGAGGAATCGGAGCTTGAGTTGTGACTGATTGAGGACAAGCAATATTAGGGAGGGAAGACTTATAATGGCCCCTTTTTATAGCCTTCTAACATTTTTGGAATCTCCAAATTTCTTAGAGAATGCTAGCATTTTTAGAATAGAATTTAGTTAGTAGCATTATGTTTAGGTGATGAAGATGAATCCATTAGTTATTTTAGGGAGAAATTATGAAATTCAATAAGGAGTACAAGGAGCATAAGAGTGATTTCACTATTCATAGGAAATATAAATAGGTACTATTCATGGCTCACTATTTATGGGTCACTATTCATGGTGATGTGGAAAGTGATGCAAGTGATGATGTAGTTGATGAGGTGGCTTGTGGATGAGGTTGTTTGGCCCAAATAAAGAGTCTACATGAGGGAAAATTTAATTTGAATAATGGGGTGTAGCTTTCACTAAAAGACATATTTATTTGTACTTAAGTGATCCACACTAATTTCTCTCACATGGATGAATAGTTAGGGCACCACCCTTAAGTGGAATAGTGTTTTGGCATGAAAGGAAGTAAAAAATATGATTAAAATTTGTTTGGGAATATTAGGTTCACATGAGGAAGAGGATAAAAATTCACTATTACAAATTTAGCTCACATGTGGAAGTTGGGCACAATTTTTCGGGTCACATGGAAGTGGGAAACCAAGACAAAAGAGGATCTAACAAAGTGATTCCACTTGTGACCATTGGCATATGAGGACAAGAATCACATTATTAATCACATGTGTGAAGGTGCAGTGCCAAAATTGGAGTCACATGGGGTGACTAACCTTGTCTCTCTCCTTTTTGACTAAAATTATACAACAAGATAACTCTTCACATGGGTTACTATGTCCACATATGTGGCACAATATTATTTCTCACCTCATAAAACTCTCTCATTTCCTCTCTTCTCTATGTAAATTTTATAAGTAGCAGGCTTCTCATTTGTAAAACATCTTTGAAATTCATAAAACCCCTATTTTGTAAGCTTTAACCTTGTGTTCAGTTTCTTCCTCTCTTAAGGATGAAATCCCTTAGAGTGTGGATAATCTTGGAGGAAAAAAAACCCTCATAGGATAACTATTTTTAGTGGTGGAAGATCCTCCCTAGATGGTGATGGTGGTTTCATTCAAAAATCACAATTAGGCTTCAAATTAGATCTAGTGGTGTAGTGTGTGAATGTTATTTATATGTTTCCAGTGTGCAAGTTATGTGGAGTTCATCCAGTGGGTGTGTTGCAGCTTATAGAAGATGCTCAGTGTATGTATGTGAGAGTTTCATATGTCATTTAATAAAAGGATTTCCATTAGTAAATCAAATATATCATTTATTTGTGTTATTTCCATGTATGTTCTAGTTTAAGTCTATTTTCATAATTGTGTGTGGATGTCTAGTTTGATTGTTGATCATAAGTATTGTAATCAATAATTTATAATGTCATAATATAGGATATGTTTGGTAATGTTCTATTTCGTGTAACTCTGTGGTGTGAAAGTTGCATTGTGTATTATTAAAATGATAATAATTGTGTATGTATGTCAATGTAAGTGTGGGTTTTGAAGAGGAATATCAGATTTGAGCATTTTAATAAAGGGTTGAGTTTGGATTTTATAGTTGTGTGTGATTTTAGCAAATATCCCATTTATGGATATTATAACTATGTTCTAATAGTTTTAAAACTCATAAGATCTATCATTTTGGGAAAATACTACACAAGGTTGTGAGGGGTAGTGTGTTAATATGAAATTCATTAGAAAGCCCAATTTAGGGATTTTAGTTTCCACATACCTCAAAATATATAAAAAATGATGAAGATCTTATTTTTTAACCATAGAAGCCTTCATCCTTTGTTATTATAGTGCATCAACAAGAGGTTGGTCTCATGATATTATGATCAATGTACCCATGAGATAGGATAGTGTGGCTAAGGGAATGGTGGAATCCTCTGTAGTGTGTTAATTATTTATGATTTGGATTAGTATATTTTAGAGATTATAGAGAAAACACACATTCAATTAGTTTCACCCATTTTTATTTTTTTATCTTTCTCTTTCACACATTTTCAAGCCACTTAAGAAAGTTTCTTCCTCTTTGCCTCAAAGTAATAGTGATATATTAATTGGAACTCCTATTGAGCATATTCAAATTCATTTAATATTTTCTAAAATAAATAACATAGATACTGATGATAAATATAATGATACAACTCTCCATAATTATTAGTACATTGAAGAAGATGTTAGTGATAAACATTTTAATCAATATAATGAAACTATGCATATTTATAGAGATCATCCTAATATATTCTATATAATTAATTCAAATGAATTTAATAGAGTAGATCCAAAGCAAGTACAAAAAATATTTTATTTTTATCAAGATTTGTCAATGTCTAAAATAATTGGATAGAGTTTTCCAATTACTAATATCATCCAAAATCATACGTCAATAAAAGATAACATAATCTCAATAGATGCCTTTAAAATTTGTTAATTCTAATCTAGTTACTACCATTGTTTCTACCCCTATATTAACCTTTACAATTACATATGTGTAAAAACCCATAGATGTGGTGACATCAATTAGTTTATAATAAATGAACATTCCTATCTCTACAAGAACATTATATACACCTCCCTTGATTACCACTCAAGGTCCTATACCAAATTCACCTAATGCATCATCTCTTGAGAAAATGATTCTAGCATTACATGCTAAAATTTTATACTTATAACTAAGTGTTTCCAAAGATACCCATGTAATGGATTCTCATTATCTACTTTATAACTCTTTGACACCTAAAATAGCCTCTTTTCCACTACTAACTTGTTTTATGGCACCTAAGCTACCACTTTATGAGGTAAAAATTAACCTTGAATAACATATTTGCTTCTTCCATGCAACATGTTTAGATTATCATTACAATGATAAATTACTAACCAATATCTTTCAAATAAGTCTCAAAGACCATGCTCTTTGATGGTTCAATAATATCCCAATTCAATTAGTAAGAGCATTCAACCAAGTAGTAGATAAATTCATAGAGAATTTTTTAATTAAAATTGGTGAAAAGTTATCCTATGTATAAATTTCAAAACTCAATCAAGGGTCAAATAATCCTATTATAAAATATGTCCTTTGGTACAAAACAATGTTTGAAATATGAAAAAAATCTATTGAAGATAATGAATTACAAGACATATTAACTCAAAGCTTATGAGCACCTCTTCATGAATTAATTATGTTTGTTAAATTTTGATCTTTTGATGAGCTATGTCATATAGTCAAAGAAAGACAAGTCAAGATCATAGTATTGAATAACCTAAAGTATGTACCAAATACTCCATCTACTTAAAATGCCAAGTTCAAAATCAATCCAAACTACAAAGGTAAAACTAATGAAAGAAACAATAACAATTGATGTAGTAAAAACATATAAAATCTATTGAAGATAATGAATTACAAGACATATTAACTCAAAGATTATGAGCACCTCTCCATAAATTAATTATGTTTGATAAAATTTGATCTTTTGATGAGCTATGTCATATAGTCAAAGAAAGATAAGTCAAGATCATAGTATGGAAGAACCTAAAGTATGTAACAAATACTCCATCTACTTAAAATGCCAAGTTCAAAATCAATCCAAACTATAAAGGTAAAACTAATGAAAGAAACATAAACAATTGGAAGATCCACCTAGGAGGCAATTTAAAAGTTTACACAAACCTCTTCATATCTTTTTATAAAATTTAATAATTTTTAATCTTACATCTCTACCTGATCCATATGATCTTGATTTGACCAAGCCTCAATCTAAGGGCTTTGATGTTACTGCTCTTATTATTATCATAGATGCATATGTCATTAAATGAACAAATGTTATAGGCTAAGGCATAAAATACAAGATCTCATTAATGATAATACCATCAAGGTAAGCACATCTATAGAGGAATCAATACCACACCAGAATGATAATGCAAAGCTAAAAATATTGAAAAATCCTTTGATGAATCATGATATAGTCTATAATACTAGATAATTTAGAGATAAATCATGTTTAAAATGTGCATACTTCTCCTAAATCATATGGCCATTTAATAGACATAATCATTGGTACTATTGACCATTTTGACCACAATTCAAAATGGGTCAACCCCCCATAGTCAAGACTTGATATGGGGGTATAACATAGTGTCATAGGGTTTTTTGTGGTCTATTTGATGTAATTTAATGCCATTATAACCTTGGTCATGATATATTTTAGTCTTATGTCATTTGGAGTCATATAAGGGTCAAACCGTCATGACATGTCACATAAGAATGAACAGGGCAGTCTGGTTGTACATTTTACAAGTGTGATTAGAAAACCTTTTAAGACAAAAAGACTACATAAAAATGATGCTTTGGTGATAAGATCATCCTCTATAGATTTCATGTTTTTATGATCTTACTATCTCAAGATATAACCATTTAAAATTGAACTAGCAGAGATAGACATGCATAGGTACATCAAGTTCAGGCTTTGAGAACTAACCGTTTAAGTTCAAAATATCTAAAGGATACTGAGCTTTAATGAAAATATACAAAGTGGTAAAATGGAATATAATCAAGCTAAGATACATGACATGCGAGTGCTTAACAGTTTCAAAAATTGACCATATTAAGGATTAATGGCTCACATTGAGTCATGTAGATAAGATCAATGATCCTCATTTAAAGACTAACACCTATATACAATAGAGAACGTAAATCCATGCATATAAGATTTAATAGTGCATGTGAGGGTCAAAGAGTCAAAATATCTTGAGAGTGAATACATTCATGCCAAGTGTCACAATTTAATTGAATAAGCAAATCAATGGTGGACATTTTATCTTATTGGCTAGGATCAATGGCATGCTTTTAACTAAGCAATTAATATCAATGGTGTACATTGAGTCAAAGGTCAAGGAGCCCAGATCAAATGTGAGACTGATAAGTGGCACAAGATTGTTAATTAGATGGGTTGATAATAAGGTCCATAGAAAGCACACAATGCTACCAAATGTCATAATATCTTATGCCTGGGTCACAGATCAATGGTTGACATTGAAAGTCGAATCAAAGAGAATCCAAAGGAGATCGACAGAACAAATTTAACCAAATTATAGATGAATAAGATGAGGATATGTGTCTAAATGATGACAGGCATAGTTTAAAATGGAATGAGTAATGTGGTAAGGGAATGCCACATAGGTATCCATGTAGGATCAAAGGATTGTGTAGCAAATAAAGTACCTCAAACTCATATGCTAGCATTAAAGCTAATTTGAAATCCAAGATGAATAGTGACTAAAAAATGTGAAGAATGAAGTCCAAAAGATAAATGAATGATTGAAAATGGTAAATATAGATGTTTAGAAGATAGATATCAGTTAGGAGAACATATATTGACTATCATAACATGTTTCAACCTCCCTTGGATAGTACATATGTGTCAAATCTCCTAGTTTAGGTTCAAATGCTCAAGAGATGATCCATGATGAAAATAGTTTCTTGAATAAGGAGAGTCCTATGCCACATTTCATGAAGTTTCATGCTTTGGAGGGCCACTTGTCCTATCAAAATTTTCATGGTCTATTTCATATTCATTCTCCTACATGTTTAAATTCTTTCTCCCAGCATGACATGTATTAGTGACCCTTGGTTTTCATTCTTTCCTCCTCTCTCTGAAATTCTATAAGTAGCTGCTATTTTGGCTCTTTAAAAAAAGACCACACCATGTATGGTGAATCCCTATTAGTTTTGACATTATAATTTACCTTAGAAAAATAAATTTAATCAATTTTGAATTCATATCTCATCTTATCAAAGTGTGAAGAGATGCATAGTGAATAATTAAGTGATATCTATTTATCCTTGTTTTCTCTCAATCCTTCCATGTTTGATGCAAGTGACTTTAGCCTAACAAGTCATATTAAGTGTTATTAAGTGTATGGATTTGTTTTAAATGTAAAATTAACCTTATTGTCTAAAACTTATCTATGGGTTCACTTACCTTGGATAATATTCATACATCTCACCTTCATATTGAAATACTAATGCTAGTGCACTTTAGGACTCTTAGGCTAGTTTTGTAGGCACTATCTCTTTGTGAAATAATTATAATAGTCTTGTGGAATAAAATATTGGTGTATCACCCCCTTATATTATTTTCCATTCATGTAACCTCTAAATTTTTTCCCACAAGCAAATAATTATCATAGGTGAAAGCATTTCAAGATACATTCAGGGAGCTAGCCCTTAAACCTAGAGGCTCACTTCCACTATAGGTACATACACATACCTAAAGGTGTTCCCATGTTTCAAAAATATAGAAGAGGCTTTAACACCATCTTCTAGGTGAAATATTTGGTGACAATAGTTTTGGAATGCTCGGTGGGACCCATTATCTTCAAGACAACTTATCAAGGTGAATGCTCATCTTGACAACATCACTACAAATTGGTGTACTACTCAGCATTTGGTAACTTCATCAAGGTAAATCTAGTTCAAGACCACCATTTTGTCATAAAATTACTCTTATAATTCATGGTTCTCACTAAGTCATCATCTAGTAGAGTGTCAACCCCATTAATCCACCTATTCATCTTAAACTTCCTCTTGAAGTTCAATACCCTCATCCTAATCTTCCCTTTGAAGAACCAGTAGATTTCGATAGAGAAGTGTTGGGGATAAACCAACAAAGTTGATTACTATTATGAAAGTAATTAAATATGGAATTAAACTAGAATGATAAGTAACTAGAATCAGAAACAACAAAGAATAAGAGATACAAGAAACCACCATGAAAACTTGTATTAAACTCTTTACAGAAGGAATTAAAATTGAAGAAACTTCTTTTCTTCCACACCTCTCTCAAATGTATAAATCTCTTTCTAGATCTCTTTCCCTCAAGAGTTCTCTCTCTCAATTACAATCAATTCCAACAACCTAGATTGATTCACATATACATGTATTATACAGTACTGTTCTACAATAACAGTTGTGTCCGATAAGCTATGAAGATCTAATCCTATATATAATATTAGGAAACATGAGCATGCATTTACAACCATTAGATGCACCTCCTAATCAAGGGCTCAAATTAGTCCTACTGAAGATAGAAATGTGGACTTAAGACTAACACTTAATCCTATCATGTAAACATTCTGTTCTATCCACGAAAATAGATTCTAGATGCACAGGTGACCGACATCAGTCCCCGCCTGTCTGCACTTGACCAATGTCAGCTGATCCATGACCGATGCTGGCATCTCTCAATCAACTCCTGAATGACGTCGGTCACTCCTGACTGACACTGGTGATTGTGTAGTTCTAACAACTTTTGCACTCGCTCATTTGGTGAAGCTTTTAGCTCCACAACTCAATAATCTCCCACTTGGAGATAAACAGCTGCACCAGTACCTATATAACAACATCTTCTAGCTTCTCCATCTTCAAACTCAATCATTGAGACCTACAAAAGTTGAATGAAGATTCAACTTCTAATTTGTTATCAGCTTGGTTAACATATCAGCAGGCTTCTTATCTATATGGATCTTCTCCAGCTTCAACTCACCATCTTCCAATACCTATCTAATGAAGTGGTACCTTAGCTGTATGTGTTTGGTTCTTGAATGAAAGGCTGAATTCTTAGCCAAATGAATTGCACTTTGACTATCATTGTATAGTCTGCAACTCTCTTGCTCCTTTCCTAGCTCTTCCATGAACCGTGTCATCCATATAATCTCTTTGCTAGCATCTGTGACTACAATATATTCTACTTCTGTAGTTGACAAGGCAACAACCTTCTGCAACTTTTAAATCCAGCTAACCACCATTCCACCAATAGTGAAAACATATCCTGTGGTGCTCCTTCTGCCATCCAAATCACCTGCCATATCTGAATCTACATAACCATGTAGAGAAGTGTTTAACCCACCCTAGCAGAAATGCCTACTGTTGGTCCCTCTCAGATATCTGAGGATCCACTGAACTACTTTCCAGTGTTCCTTCCCTGGATTGGCCATATACTTACTAACAACTCCCACTGCTTGGGCAATATCAGGCCTAGTACAAACCATTGCATACATTAAGCTTCCAACTGCGGAAGCATATGGAACTTTATTCATGTAATCTACCTCATCATATGAATTAGGACACTGTTCTTTACTCAACTTAAAGTGTCCAGCCAAAGGTGTGCTTACCGGTTTTGCATCCTACATATTGAACCGTTTCAACACCTTGTTCACATAATCCTCTTGAGACAAAATCAACCTGTGATTTTCTTGTCTCTCTTAATATTCATGCCAAGGATTTTCTTTGCTGCTCCCAAATCCTTCATGGCAAATGTGTGAGCTAATTTCACCTTAAGCTTAGAGATATCCTGCATGTGTGATCCTACAACCAGCATATCATCTACATACAACAACAAAATAATATATCTACCATTATCCAATCTCTTAAAATACACACAATGATTAGATTGACATCTACTATAGCCATGCTCAGTCATAAACCTGTCAAATCTCAAATACCATTGTCTAGGAGCTTGATTTAGACCATACAAGCTTTTCTTCAATTTGCACACAAGTTTCTCCTTACCTTTGACCTCAAATCCTTTCGGCTGATCCATATATATTTCTTCATCCAAATCTCCATGAAGAAATGTTGTCTTAACATCAAGCTGCTCAAGATGCAAATCCTCAATAGAAACTAAAGACAATACAATCTGTATAGAAGTCATTTTAACAACAAGAGAAAAAATCTCACCAAAATCAATACCTGGTTTTTGTACAAATCCTTTCACTACCAACCTGGCCTTATATCTCATCTATCCATTCTCACCTTCCTTCAATATGTAGATCCATCTGTTCTTCAGTGTCTTCTTTTCTACTAGCAACTCAACCAAAACCCACATTTGGTTCTCTTTCAAGGAATCAATCTCTTCATTCATGCCTAGTTCCCACTGATTCTTGGATTCCACCTATATTGCTTCATCAAAACTCTCTAGTTCTCCACCATCAGTAAGCAATAAATAGAATAATGAAGGGGAATATTGAATTAGAGGTTTACTTACCCTTTCTAACCTCCTGATGGGCGTCTAAGACTCATTCACAACACAAATTCTCTGACAGTGACCGACCTCGATCACCTCTAGGCCTGTAACTGACTGACGTTGGTTCCACATTACCGACCTCAATTCCTGCCTGACCGATGTCGGTCACTATATGACCGACATCAATTCCTATATTGCCGACATCGATTCCTTCTTAACCAACATCAGTTCTTGTGTTTTTCTATCTGTGATTATTTCTGCCTGCGAGCTCATTTTGGATCGTCACCTCATCCAATTCTCCATTGCTCTGCCCAGATTGATTCAGCTTCTTGAGCTGATCACTATACATCACTTTTTTATTGAAAACAACATCACGGCTCCTAATTATTTTATTAGTTCCTAGATTCTAAAACCTGAATCCAAAATCTTCAGAGCCATAACCAATAAATGTGCACCTCATAGACTTAGCATCCAGCTTCTTTCTATTTTCCTTATCAACATGCATAAAAGCTTCACAACCAAAAACTTTGAGAAATGATAGATCTACCTTTTTACCTATCCACGCCTCTTCTAAAATTCTACCATCCAGAGCTGTAGAGATTCCTCTGTTAATCAGGTAAACTCCAGTATCCATAGCTTCTGCCCAAAAATCTAAGGGTAAACTAGCATGTAACCTCATACACCGTGCACGCTCCATTATTGTTCTGTTCATCCTTTCAGCAACACCATTTTGCTGAGGCATCTTTGGAACCATTCTTTGCCTACATATTCCATGCATATAACAATACCAGTTGAACTTATTGCTATAGAACTCACCACCATTGTCAGATCTAAGGCACTTCAATCTCTTGCCTGTTTCATTCTCAACTAAAGCTTTCCATATCTTAAAAGTGTCAAAAACATCAAATTTCTTCTTTATACAATAGATCCATACCTTTCTTATAGCATAATCTATGAAAGAAACATAGTACTTGATCCTTCAATAGAAGCAACCTGAGCTGGTCCCCACATGTCTTTGTGAACAAGCTCTAACTTGTGCTTCTTCTTTGTTGATCCAGTCTTGAGAAAACTTACTCTCTTCTATTTCCCAAAAATACAGTGCTCACAAAAATCTAGATCTATGCTTTTGAAATCTGAAAGCTTACCTTTTGACTTAAGAATTGTCATTCCCTTGTCACTCATGTGGCCAAGCCTCTGGTGCCACAACTTTGCATCTACATCTAAAGTAGATAATAGTACAACCCTCATCCCCTAACTTTCCTACAGAAATCAGATTCCTCTTCAGGCTGGGAACATGCATGACATCTCTCAACACCCATGTGTTGCCATTCTGCATTTTTAGTTGCACTTTTCCTTTGCCAACTATTTTGCAAGGCTCATCATCCCCTAGATAAACTATTCCAAAATCTCCATGGACATAGTCACTAAAATATTCTCTATTTGGGGTTGCATGAAAAGAGGCACCATAATCTAAAACCCAAGATTCTATATTATTATGCAAAGAGAATATAAGAGCATCTTGTGCAACAATACCTGCAACTTTTGCTTCTTCTTTACCTTCATGCTGATTGTCTTCCTTTAGTTTTGACTAGCAATCTTTGCTTATATGCCCTATCTTTCCACAATTCCAGCAGGCTATCCTCCTGCCATTTCTGGATTTGGATCTACCTCTCATCTTTGACTTAGACCTTGATCTCCCTTTCTTGCTCTTCTCTTTTTTCCTTCCCCTACTCTCAAAACTTAAAGCGTTCCTTGATGTTTCCTCTGTGCTTTTCTTACGAATTTCTTCATTCAAGATTACACTAACAACATCATCTACTTTTAAAATATTTGAAGCAGATGTAGTATTACTAACTGCCATTACCAAGCTATTCTAGCTTTTAGGTAAAGAGCATAAGATTAATAGAGATTTAATTTCATCATCAAATACTATTTTGACTGAATTTAATTGATTTATAATTCCATGGAAATCATTTAGATGATTAGATACAGATCCACCTTCCTGCATTTGCAAATTAAATAACTGCTTCATAAGATATACCTTATTTGAAGCTGAGGGTTTTTTATATAAATTTTCTAAAGTAGTCATTAACTCTACCATTGACTTTACCTGTGATAAATTAGATATCACAGTATATGCTAGACTCAATCTGATAGATCCAAGAGCCTTTCTATCAAGAACTTCCCATTCTTCATCTTCCATGTCCGTGGGCTTCTTTGAAACTCCACCTCACGGTAAGTATAGATCTTTTTGATACAGACAATCTTCTATCTACATTATCCATAATTGGTAATTCTTGCCATTAAACTTCTCCATTCTCAGTTTACTTTCTTTTGCCATTGCTTCTCCCACTCAAACATAAACCCCTGAGTGACCTGTAATAAAAAACACTAACCAGATTTGAACCACCTGTTAGTCAACCTGAGCTCTGATACCACTTTTTAGGGATCAACCAACAAAGTTCATTACTATTATGAAAGCAATTAAATATAGAATTAAACTAGAATGATAAGTAACTAGAATTAGAAACAACAAAGAATAAGAGATACAAGAAACCACCTTGAAAACTTGTATTAAACTCTTTATAGAAGGAATTACAATTGAAGACACTTATTTTATTCCACACCTCTCTCAGATATACAGATCTCTTTCTAGATCTCTTTCCCTCAAGAGTTCTCTCTCTCAATTACAATCAATTCCAACAACCTGGATTGATTCACATATACATGTATTATATAGTACTGTTCTACAATAACAGTTGTGTCTGATAAGCTATGAAGATCTAATCCTATATATAATATTAGGAAACATGAGCATGTATTTAAAACCATTAGAGGCACCTCCTAATCAAGGGCTCAAATCAGTCTTAGTGAAGATAGAGATGCGGACTTACGACTAACACTTAATCCTATCATGCAAACATTCTATTCTGTCCACGAAAATAGATTCTAGATGCACAGGTGACCGACATCGGTCCCTACCTGTCTGCACCTGACCGACATCAGCTGATCCATGACCAACGTTGGCATCTCTTAGTCAACTCCTGACCGACGTCGGTCGCTCCTGACCGACGCTGGTGACTGTGTAGTTCCAACAACTTCTGCACTCGCTCATTTGGTGAAGCTTTTAGCTCCATAACTCAATAAGAAGAAGATATTGAAGAGATTGAAGATATTTAAGAAAACATGGCTATACCTCATGATTTCCCTACCATAAATACTAAAAATCCAATCCTTATTCAAGTTTATGATAAAATTCCCCCTAATGACATAAAAGGTGTGCCTACATTCAATGGTGAGAGTCATGTTACAGCTAGTGAACACATTAGGGATGTTTCTAACTTTTGTAGTTTCCATAATTTTAATCAAGATAACATTTACATTAGGCTCCTTTCCATTTCCTTTAGAGAGAAAGATCTTTATTGGTATAGTAATCTATAAGGTGGATGTATCACATCATGGGAAGATTTTGGAGTGTTGTTGACTTTTAGATTTGAAGATGAAAGTGGCCATACCTCTCTTATACATCAACTTAATATGATAAAAATAGGCCCTAATGAAGCAATGCATGACTTCAATGAGAGGTTTCAAAATACTTGGTATAAATTACCTCCTCTCATGAGGCCACCTACTATTTTTTTCTTCCCTACTTACTTGAGAGCCATTGGTACCAAAATTGCTATCATGCTTCATTGCATGGGTGGTTCCACTCTTCCTGAAGCATATGAACTTGCCATTAAAGATGAAAATGGTCTCATCTAGGATATAAGGTTGCCTCCTAAGGTTTATATGCCTCCACTATCTTGTGCTTATGCTAATACTTTAGATGTGGCCCAAATTCCTAATACTATCACCAAGCCTAGAGCCGTTCCTAAGAAGGAAGATAATATCATGGATAAAGATGAAGAAATTCAAATGATAAGAGCTCAACTTAGGCAAGATAATATACAACCAAGTTCCTATCATAATAATTATTCATATTAGCAATAATATGGTCAAAAATTTGGAAGAGGAAGAGGTCAATTGTAGCCTAACTCTAACATGCCTACCATTGTGTACAATCCTAACTCCACCACAAATATAAAAGAGATGATACCTATGCATAAGAACTTGGTGTAGGGATAACATTGGAAACAAGGATAATTTATGGATGCTAATGAGAATATTGATCAAGCTCTTATTTCTCAAGGAGGAGTTACTCCCCTCTTATCAGCTAAAGATGAAGTGATGTTGCAAGTTAATGAGGGTTGATAGTCTTAAGGATAAAGCTTCACCATATTATTGGTGGAAGAAAATTTTGTACTCAATAAAGGAGCTTCTATTGTATATAATACCAAAGCTAAGAGGAAGGCTCTAGGAGGTGGTAGTAGCATACCTATAGGCTGATCCAATCTTCTTGCAAGGCATTAAGGCATGGTTATAAGTGTGACAATTCCAAAAGCTCCTACAACTCCCTCAAGTCAAAATGTGGTAAGGTTTGTTTAAAGTGCCTCTATTCCTCAAGTTTCAAGTAATTATTTATCTCAAAGGACTCAATAAAATGTGATTAATAATGATCTAAACATAGTGGATTCCTTAAAAAGTGCCAAAGCATTTATCTCCTTGTGGGATATCCTTCATAGGCCTAGCCAAAAAGAGTTATTACAAAAGCAATTTCCCACTATTCATACCAGTCTTTCATCTTCAAATTAAATTAATAGTCATGCTATACTTGTAAATGATCCTCACACTATTTTTGAACTACCTACTCTGATTGAGAAACCTCTGCCATTTTACCTCACTCTCATAATGGGTGATAAATTGGTTCATAATTGCATAGTTGATAGTGGAACCTCTACTCTAGTCATGCACAAAGTTGTAGCTGATAAGTTGGGCCTAAAATATGAGCCTCATTATTGAGCTTAAAATATGGCTCATCATTGACATGTTATTTCCTTCAAATTATCTCTCGAAGGATATTATCTTATACAAATCTTAGATTCTTAGATAACTATTACATGGAAAATAGATATTTGTCTTGTTTATATTAAACCAAAGACCAAATCTTTACTTTGTCATTAATGTCTAATATATATCATGTTTTAGTGATATTTTGTGTGAATAATGCTTAGGAAGAAGACACAAGTGATGTACAGTGAACATTCCATTTTGATCTCCACCCATCAGAACTACGGACTCTGCAGGCTTGTTTCTATGAACTCTGCAGGCTCGTTTCTATAGACTCTGTAGGCTCATTTCTACAGACTCTGTAGGCTTTTTTCTATAGAATATACAAGCTCATTTATATGGAATCTATAGGATTTTTTATATGGACTCTACTGGCTTATTTTTATGGACTCTGTAGGCTTATTTCTACGAACTCCACAGGGTCATTTCTACAGACTCCGCAGGGTCAATACCAAAAATTTTGTAAGGATAGTGGGAAGCTGGAGACCAAATAGGATACAAAAGAACCATTCTAGCTAGAATCACATAAGGAGAATAACCACGTGCTATTTTGAAGGACCTACTTTTGATAGATTTATATATAATCAGATTTTAGGACTATTATAGGATAGGATATTTATTTCATCAAAATAATTGGATCTCTTGGAAATCCAATCTCTGGATAAAGGGATCGACTCGAAGTCCTATTCTTTTGCATCTTATTTTGAGTTGATTGTATTAGTATAAAGTGTAAGACTTTTGACTATATAAAAAAAGGGAAAAATAAAAGATATAGAGAATTAAGAATTAGATAAGCATACAAGTTTTCAATCAGATTGTAATTATTTCATTCCTATGAATTAATACTTCAAGTTTCCAACACTAATAAAGCTTTGTTCTTGAGTCTGAGAGGAGCAAGGGCCCACTCTCCTTGGAACCAAGAATTGTGTACAGTATTTATGTTTTGTTTTACTAGTTATAATATTGTTACTATTGGCATTTGTTTATAAAAAATATCAAAACAAATTCATAGTTTAAAAAGCACATTTTCTCACTTCATTTCTTTTCTACACAAAGTATCTTTTCTTTTATAGTAGAAGTGTGAAGCAAATTTCCTTTCGTAAGTAGGAGTGTGAATTTATTTTCCCTGCAAACATAAAAGAGGAGTGTGATCTTTTACTTATAGCAAAAGAGTGGATTGATTTGAGTTCTTTCTTTTTCAGCAAAAGCGTGAATCAAGTAGTTTAGTCAAAGTTAGAGTAGGATCACAAACACCCCCATAAGCAGACTTCTAGATCTACCATCCCATACCTTACTATAGATAGCGTTGGAAACTGGCCATGGTTGATAAGACACCAATTGAATATTGGTTAAATGGGGAGTTAGATGACACATCATTTTTGACACCGTTGCTGGGGAACATAAGGTGTTAGTAAGGTAATAATCATTGATCTAGAGTAAAAAAAAAAATTAAGTTATCATAAAACAAAAATAATTAATAAATTGATGTACCATCCTAGAGATTCTAAAGGATGATTTATTCCAAAGTTTCCACCAAGAACACAAGTGGACACTCCTTCAACATCTTTGAGTAGTGAACCAAAAGATACAAGTGAAACCTATTTTCAAGAATCTTCTGAAACTCAGATAGGAACTAGGCCATTGCCATACGCAAGCCCCATAGGACAAATTCCTCAAGATCAATCTATTATAGGAAGAAATTACTTAGAGATTGCCAAGGACTCAGAAGAAGCATTTTAGAGATCCATAGCTGAATAAAATTTTGAGAACTTAGAACAACCTATAATTGAGACCACAAACATTCAGTGGAAAGATCATCCCAGTTTTGAAATATCATCAGAAGAAGAAATGGCTCACCAACAAAATCAACAAGTCGCAAAACTAGGAAGAACTTTCTCCTTTCCTATTGTTGTAGTACCTAATGATCAAACCCCCATAAAAAATGTTTCACCAGCTAATCTGCCAAATTTCTAGAGACGATCTACAAAAGAACTTGATCAATTCCTATTTAAGTTTAAGGTTCTATGTCAAACTTATGATTACACAACTGATAGCTAGAAATTAAAACTATTTAATTTTACACTTAAAGATGCAGCTATGAGATGGTTCATGGGTTTACTTGGAGATTCTATTAGAACATGGGATGACATGAAAACACAATTCTTAAACAAATACTAGGATTACTGCCGAGTGTGAGAAAGAAAAGAGGATTTCTTCAAGATCAAACAAAATGAGGATGAATCTTTAGAGGATTATTTGGATAGATTCATGTTCACTCATAAAAGAAGCAATTATCCACTCACTAAAGACGTTCAAAAATTGGTTTTCTTGAAAGGATTGGACAAAGACACTAGAGATGCTTTAAATTTGATGGGCGGAGGAGACATAAATAAGTTGGCTTTGATCAAAATTTTGAGCTTTGTACCAATTACTCTCGAATAAAACCTAAAATTAAGAAAGGAAAGTTCAAGAAATATAATGAAGTGGGTAAATTAATGGAAGAATTTGCTAATCTCAAAATAAATATTTTGGTTATACTAAATAGTACTTTGGATGGCCTTCAGGCTAAGGCAAATGCAATAAAGCCTTTAGTAATCTACTGTCCTAAGTGTAGACAAAAACCTGACCTTAGATACTACCCTCTAGATAGAATTAATATTTCATCATGTGGGATCTGTGATGCAATAGATCATGATACCAAATATTGCACCCTTTTGCCTATTTTAAAGAATCAAATGAAAACAAAAGTCCAGTCCACTGAAGAAGTAAATTATATTCAAAGATAAAACTTTACTCCATGAAACCAGGCTCAAGGACAATTTAGTGTAAGAAATCTAATTAATCCATGGATGGCACCGTGGAATGTTTTAGTTCCTTCACCATTTTGGAATCAACCCCAAATTCCATCAATTCAAAATCCATGGGCAGGACAAGATTGGATGTCAACACCTCCATGGATGGTGCCACAACCATAGCAACAATGGGTACCACAACATCATTGGATGCCACAACCATATCAACAATGGAATCAGTAGTGGAACCCACAGTCACAATTCACCCAACTGAGAAGACCACTTCAACAACAAACCATTATGCCACCCCCAGTTATTCAACAACAAGGACAAATTAATCAACCCTCAATGCTTGCACAACCAATAGTGAATCCAAAAAATAAACAACCAGCACCTGTTTATGTCAATGAATAGGAAGAAACAATCAATGTGGGAGCTATTGAGTGCTTAAACATACATTTAAGATCAGGAAAAACTATACAAAAACCTCTAGTACGCATTTTTGAGATACCTGATGGAAATGAATAGATAGAATCATCTCAATTAAGCACTGGAGAAGCTAAAATCAAAATAAGCCCTAAAGAAAACAAAAGAAACACTACTACACCAATAGTTCCTTTTCTTGAAAGATTAAGTGAAACTGATATCAAACCAGACTCAAACTGAGTCCATGAGTTGCAAAAAATCAATATTGAGGTACCCCTTCTACAAGTTATTAGGGATATACCTGAATTAAATAAGATCATCAAAAACCTTTGTATTAAGACACCTAGGAGGAAGGTAAAATATCCTAGAACCATTCATGTTGATGGAAAAGTTACTAATTTATTAGCAAGAAAATTATTAGTTCCAAAATATGCAGATTCGGGAAGCCCAGTGATCACAGTCACAATCGGAGGAAAAGAAATTCCTAACGTCTTGGTAGATTTGGGAGTAACAATCAATGTCATGACAACTGATACTCTCCATGCATTATCTCTTATAAAAATGCAACCTACAACTACCATTCTTCAAATGGTGGACCAGTCAATAACAAAACTAGAAAGAACTATCGAAAATGTTGAAGTATTAATAGAATCTTGGGAATATCCCGTAGATTTCATGGTCTTGCAACCCAAAATAAAGAATCTAGGATATCCTATAATCCTAGGTAGACCATGGTTGGATACTATAGCATTATTGATTGATTTCAGATCATGAGACATGACCATTTCCAATGGGTTAAAATCCAAATGCATCTCTTTGTATCCTCCTGCAAAACCATCAACAAATTACATACAAGAACTTTAGGTGGATGAATTAGATAACACATTAAACAACATTTACTCCTTAGCCATGATCAAAATCAAAAAATTATTGGAAGAATTGAATGGAGACATATACCTAGAATTTATGGACTCTACCAGTCCAGAAACTACAAACTCTGCCAGTCCATAAACTATGGACTATGCCAGTCTAGAAACTACGGACTCTACCAGTCTAAAAGCTACAGACTGCCTTAGTTTAGGATTCTTGGGTCTGATGGAAAATTTTGAAACCTCCACTTCTACTTTTGCTAGTACTTCTTCATCATATGATCATAGACTGATTCAAGAAAGTGTGTAGAAATTGGTAGAACAACAACAAACTCATTTCTTAGATGCATTTCATTATTCTTTAGCAAGACTGGTTTCTCCTAAAAAAGAGTTTGTTGATAATGTAACTATGTTTCATAAGCTACTTCATCATCCATGTCCTCTAAACTCATTAATTAGTGAGTTTAAGCAAATAGAATCTAACTACCCAAGTACAAAACCTATCATGGTATTACTTAGAAATTATTTGAACATCAATAGTTGGTTGACAAATGAAGAGGAAGATCAACTCTTTGCAGTATTAGAAAGACATATCAAGGCTTTTTATTAGGATTATACCGACATGAAAGGAATTCACCCCATCATATGCACTCATCACATCTACACATAATCTGTCAAACCAGTTAGACAACCACAAAGAAGAATAAACCCATCACTAAAGGAAATAGTCAAAACAAAAATCCAAAAGTTGCTAGAAGTTGGGTTTATTTACCCCATTTTAGACAGCCAGTGGGTGTCACCTCTGGTAATTGTGCCCATTAAAAATGGAAATTTAAGAGTATGTGTGGATTATAGAGAATTAAACAAAACAACATTAAGGGATTACTTTCCTTTATCTTTTATTGATCAAGTTCTTGATAACTTGGCAGGAAAGAAATATTTTTCCTTCCTGGATGGGTTCAGTGGGTACAGCCAGATAATGGTAGCAGCTGAAGATCAAGATAAAACTACATTTACTTGCCCTTGGGGAACTTTTGCTTATCAAGTACTTCCATTTAGACTCTATAATGCTCCAACAACCTTCCAAAGATCAATTTTGGCAATCTTCTCTGACCTTATAAATGATTGTGTTGAGGTATATGTGGATGATTTCACTGTTTATGGTGAAACTTATGAAGAAGCTCTTACCAACTTAGAAAGAGTATTGATTAGATGTGAGGAAAATTAATTACCTTTGAGAAATGAGAAATGTTTGTTGATGATGGATGAAGGAATAGTCCTGGGACACCATATTTCTACAAAAGGCATTCAGGTAGGTCCAAAGAAAGTTGAAATAATTTCCAACTTGCTCATTCCACAAACACAAACTGAAGTTAAGAGTTTTTTAGGACATGTTGGTTACTACAGACACTTTATAGATAAGTTTAGCCAAATATCTACCCCTATGTTTGCCTTGCTTACAAAAGATAATACATTCGAATGGAGTGATAGTTGCCAGTAGGCCTTTGAAACCATCAAAGCTAAACTTGTTACTACTCTAGTATTAAGAGGACCATATTGGACTAAGCCATTCTATATATACACAAATGCTTCCAATACAACACTAGGAGTAGTTCTTGGACAAAAAGATGAAGAGGGTAACATGTATGCTATATATTATATTAGCAAAAATATGACATCTACTGAAAGAAATTACACCACAATTGAGAAGGAATTCTTAGCTGTAATTTATGCAATGAACAAATTTAGACACTACATAATAAGCTATAAGGTATTTATCTATACAAACCATTCAACTATTAGATATCTTACCAAAAAACCAATTGTGGGAGGTAGGATTATTAGATGGCTATTGCTCTTACAAGAATTTGATGTTACTATTATAGACAAACTAGGGAAGTCTAATGTGGTTGCTGATTTCTTGTCAAGATTGAACACTTCAAGTGAAGAAGAACTAGTGGAAGATGACTTTCCAGATGAACAATTATTTTCTATTTTAGCACAATCTCTGTGGTTTGCTAATATAGCCAATTACCTTGCCACAGGGAAGTTTCCTTTGCACTTTTCACAAAAAGAGAAAAAAAATGATTAATAAAAAAAAGTTCTTTTAAATGGATTAATGGAATGTTATTTAAATTTGGACTTGATCATGTGTTTCACAAGTGTGTGACAAATGGTGAAGCTTATAATATCGTCAGAGCTTGTCATGATGAACCAGGAGGAGGCCATTACTTAGCTCAAAGAACTGTACATAAAATTTTGGGAGTAGGATATTATTAGCCTCATCTTCATCAGTAAGTAAAAAGTTATGTCAGACACTGTGATGCTTGTTAGTGAATTGGACAACCTACTCTTTCAATAGAGATGCCCTTTCACCCTCATCCTTAATTGGTTTTACAACCATTTGAGAAATGGGGAATTGATTTTATTGGTCCAGTGGATCCTCCTTCCAGAGGAAAAGAATATCTTCTAGTTTGTACAGACTACGTGACCAAGTGGGCAGAAGTAGAAGCATTAACTCATGTAAGAGAGGAGATGGTAGCTAATTTCTTATATTTCAAAATCATATAATGATTTGGTGCTCTAAGAGAGATAATCTTAGATCAAGGACCGCAGTTCATGTCAAACATGATAAAGCATTTTATGCAAGTGTATCAAACTCAACATATAAAAATATCTCCATACCATCCACAGGCAAATGGACAAGTTGAAGTCACCAACAGAGAACTAGAAACCATTTTAACCAAGGTTTTTAATTCCAATAGAAAGGATTAGGTAGATAAGGTATCATAAGCTGTTTGGGCCTATGATACTACTTGGAAAACAACAACTAGAGTTTCACCTTATGAATTGGTTTATAGTAAGAAACCTTTATTCTCTGTTGAATTTGAATTACAAACTTTGAAAATAGATATAGAAGTAGGAATTAAGTTACAAGAAATATAGAAATCAAGACTCCTACAACTTAATCAACTTGATGAAATGAGAATGGAAGCACTACAAAGAACTGAACTGGTACAACATCAATGAAAAGTTTGGCATGATGCAGAAATCGAGCAATAAAAGTTTTAAAAAGGAGATTGGGCAATGTTGTTTGATTCTAAATTTCAATAGTTCAAAGGAAAACTACAAACAAGATGGTTGGGACCTTATGAGATTGAAGAGGTCTATGAAAATGGTTCTATTAAGCTAATACCTATCGATGCCAGTAGAAGAGCTCTGTTAGTCAATAGACATAGATTAAAGCTCTATCAAAAACCTCTTAATAAAGATGAATTTATTCAAAAAGTAAAGGATCAAGTAGCTATTCTGGAAAGCTCTACTTCTTCTAGTGAACATGCTCCTTGATATCCAACCAAAAAAAAAATAATCAATAGTGAAAATCCTTTTAGGGACGCTATTGACAATGCATGCCCAAAAAACTAGCTTGTTGGCTGGCTATGCATTGTAAAAAGATCTTTGGCTAGAAAACTAGTAATGGCTAGCCAAAGGGCAAAAAAAACCAAATTTTTTTTAAAAAAAAGGAAAATTTCATCATGACACTATGATTGGTCATCTCCATGCAGTAAACTAATTCATGCGAACCTATTTGTGTAGGACATGTGGTGAGCAAGGATAACATCTAAGGTTAAAGTAAGTAAGACATATTTCATTTCTCTATGTTTAGTTAACTAATTATCTTCGATTTGATTAAGACCTTATTCTTCTGAGATGGCCTAGATTTGAATCTTTTGAAATGTAATGACACATGCCATAATGAAAAAGCATGCAATGAAGTTGCCAAAGGTGTATAGATAAGTGTGCAGCTTTGATATCATCAATTGAGTCATCAAGTACCATAATGATGGGACATCATAAGAAAGGGGTTTTAAATGAAGAAATGAATTACTATCACCATCAATATGACATGTCATCATTTTACATGACTTGTATTGATGAGATCAAATGGTTGGCACACTCCGTAGAAATGTGCAGTGCCTAACTGTATCACATCATCATACAACACTATAGACTCATGTAGCTGTAGCATTTCAAATGCACAGTTTCCTTTCTATAGACTTGAATAGAAGCTAATCCTCAAAGCCTTTTGCATATCGACTTCAACAATAGACTGATCTATACCTTAATTGAAGGAATCAAGCTGACTATAACTCCACATAAAAATGGGATAGAAGACTAGATCAGAGCCGAAGGATCCAGCAAAGTTTCATAAAGACAAAGCTTCTATAGCAGTGTTTAGAGCCAATGGCTAGCTACTTTTTATTAAAAATCTCTAGGGTTTTGATGAAACAATGGTAAGTGAATTTATTACCAATCTCACCCCTAAATTTTCAATTATGAAAGGCATTGTTATTCTTGTTACAACTCAAATTATAAGCCAAATTATAGAAGTTCCAGAAGAAGGAATGAGAGCCACAGACATAGTTTCATTTAGTGATTTAATTAGTCAGTTTAATGGTAATAGGTAGATTGGAACTTCATGTTTAGTAGATTCCAAGGGAAAATCAAAAGGGATTAAAAAAATTCACTTCCTGAACCTTGGAAATCTATAGCCAAGTGGGTACTTAAATATATCATTTTTGAAGGGAAACACAGTCTTTTAGGGGGGGACACTATGAAAATGTTAATACATCTTAAGCATGGGAGACAAGAACCTCAGTATAGAATTAACCTCCCATCTTTATTTTATGGTGCTCTACAAGTTATGTCTACAACCCCTACTGCTGCTCTTAGGCATCATGGCCTTATTCAGCTTATTATCTAGCATCATTTCCTTCAGCAAGGTCAAGAGGTCTGGGAGGAATTTTAGAATAGTATAGCACAAGAAACCCCAAATATACCATAGGAACACTCATCTCCACCTACCACATCAAATTAGAAAACAACACTAAGAATAAAATCTTAGACTATAATCTCCACAAAAATTCCTTCTTCTTCTTCTTCTCCAAGTAGAATCACAAAGTCTCAAAACCCTAACATTTCAAGGTCTCCACAAGAACCTCATGAGTCTATAGCACAACCAGTGCCTTTGATAGGAAGAATAAAATTGAGATGGAAGGTTGCAACAGACATTGAGATGACCAAGGGTTTGGTGGTTGAGAAAGAAACTCAACCAAGTGTAGCTCAAAGAGTAACCAAAAGAAGGAGAAGGCTCATTTTAACAAAAGAGGATGAACAAGAAATTGTAGATATTTTAGATAGTCTTAAAATGGTGTCTCATCCCCCATACATTAAAATATTCTTACACCTACAGATATTGAAGAAAATCCTATTGAAAGGAACTCTCCAATCATATTGGAGGAGACAAATCTAGAGGAAGAACCACACACGATAGAGGAATTAGGTAGGGCAGAACAACCACCTATTCTAGTTGAAACTATAAAGGATAAAGGGAAAACTATATGTACTAATGAGAAAGGTGAATCATCAAATCTAAATGATCTTATTATGCAGCTAACTTTGCAGCTTTCTCAAGCTCAAGCTCTTGAACAACAACAAATAGCTAACATTATTGACTTGATCAGTCAATTGCAAGACAAGGACCATCTCAACTCATCTTTGGTGTAAAAATTAGATACAGTATATGTTGATCATGCCATATAAATTCATAGGTTAGAGGAAAAAATAAAAGAACATGAAGATGAATAGATTGATCTTTGGCTATATGTAGAAAGTCTGAAGAAGGAAAATAAGAGGCTGCAAAATTTGGTGAATTCTTTCGAAGCACCTACTGTTGAAATTTCTCCCCCCAAAATATTTGTTGACCATGGTTGTCAAATAAGTGAACCAGGTATTCCTCCCTTGTAAATTCTACATCAAATTGAAGAAAAATATTTTGTACTTAAATAGAAAAACAAAGATGTAACTTCTTCAAACAAACTCTTGGAAAATGAAAAAAAAAGAATTAGAGGTTAAAGTCCAAGAGTTAGAAGAAAATTTACAAGATGCATGCAAATTAGGAGAAAATATTTTGGCATGTAGGAATCCTTCTCCTACATACAATTTGTTTTTATTTGAACAATTTTATAGATGGCAGCTTCTGTGGATCTTTTGTCATCTTCCTTATAAAATTTTGAAGCCAACAACATTTTTGGAAATTTTCTATAATGCTGAACCTAATCAGCAGGATTTCCTTTGTGAATTCTATTTGCATGACTTGATTCTAGGAGATCATGAGCACAATAAGTTTTTGATAAATCTTCATGTAGGAGAAGTTCAACTGAGAGCATTACATTCTACATTAAAAAATTAGATAGCATGGAAATGCATATTTGAGGACTATAAAAATCATGCTAAGACTATAGGATTATGTGTTAGACCAGCCTTACCTATTCATAGATTGATTAAACAAAATTTTCACTATGCTTTGTTAAATGATGAGGTTAAGACACATTATTTATAGACTCTATATGATTATACTATTTCTTTTGATTTGTTTTCAAGATAGAATTTTAATTCAGTAGTGGCTGCAAGTGTAAATAGATGGGACCAAATTTCAGTTCCTCTTAAAAGGTGAGAATTTATGTCCCCAAATAACTTAAGATGGAGTATGAGGAGAGCATCCTCAATTCTAGAAATTTTAATAGAGGTAATCAACTCTGGGGGAGAACAAAAATAGATTGGCATGAGATATAGACCTCCTTTGCTGATCATACCTATTCTAGGATGGTAGAGTTGGGCTCCACAATCAAAAGAACAATTCAATATATGGAAATAGATGATTTAAACACATCAGGGATTTACCAGTAATTTAGATAGACACATAACATATGAGTTTGATGAATATGATTTGAGTCAAAGTGTAGAAAGTAGAAGCTAGATCTATGAACACTAATACATGTTTGCAATGGGACTTGCAAAAGGTAAAGCTTGGGGAGATGATGAGCTCAAAATATGGCTCATCATTGGCATGTTATTTCCTTCAAATCATCTCTCGAAGGATATTATCTTATACAAATCTTAGATTCTTAGATAGTTATTACATGGAAAATAGATATTTGTCTTGTTTATATTAAACCAAAGACTGAATCTTTACTTTGTCATTAATGTCTAATATATAACATGTTTTAGTGATATTTTGTGTGAAGAGTGCTTAGGAAGAAGACACAGGCGATGTATAGTGAACATTCTATTTTGATCTCTACCCAGCAGAACTATGGACTGCATAGGCTTGTTTCTATGGACTCTACAGGCTCATTTCTATAGACTCTACAAGCTTGTTTCTACGGATTCTATAGGCTTTTTTCTACGGACTCTACAAGCTCATTTCTATGGACTCTGTAGGATTGTTTCTATGGAATCTGTAGGCTTATTTTTATGGACTCTGTAGGCTTATTTCTATGGACTATGTAGGGTCATTTCTACAGACTCTGCAGGGTCAATATCGATAATTCTGTAAGGATAGTGGGAAGTTGGAGACCAAATAGGATTAAAAAAAACCATTCCAGCTAGAATCACATAAGGAGAATAATCGCCTGCTATTTTGAAGGACCTACTTTTTATAGATTTGTATATAATCAAATTTTAGGACTATTATAAGATAGGATATTTATTTCATCAAAATAATTGGATCTCTTGGAAATCCAATCTCTGGATAAAGGGATCGACTCGGAGTCCTATTATTTTGCATCTTATTTTGAGTTGATTGTATTAGTATAAAGTGTAAGACTTTTGACTGTATAAAAAAGGGGGAAAATAGAAGATATAGAGAATTGAGAACTAAGCATACAGGTTTTCAATCAGATTGTAATTATTTCATTCCTATGAATTAATACTTCAAGTTTCTAGCACTGATTAAGCTTTGTTCCTTAGTCCGAGAGGAGCAAGGGCCCACTCTCCTTGGAACCAAGAACTATGTACGGTATTAATGTTTTGTTTTACTAGTTAGAATCTTGTTACTATTGGCATTTATTTATAAAAAATATCAAAACAAATTCATAGTTTAAAAAGCACATTTTCTTATTTCATTTATTTTCTACGCAAAGTATCTTTTCTTTTACAATAAAAGGGTGAAGAAAATTTCCTTTCGTAAGTAGGAGTGTGAATTTATTTTCCCTGCAAACATAAAATAGGAGTGTGATATTTTACTTCTAGCAAAAGAGTGGATTGATTTGAGTTCTTTCGTTTTTAGCAAAATCATGAATCAAGTAGTTTAGTCAAAGTTAGAATAAGATCAACAAGCAACCCCATAAGTAGACTTTTAGATCTACCATCCCATACCTTAATGCAGATAGCTTTAGACACCGGCTCTGGTTGATAAGACACCAATTGAATATTGGTTAAATGAGGAGTTAGATGACACTCATCACTCATAGCAAATGAGTGCTCCAGCTAGATGGTACACCTTCTAAGACCATAGGGATGATAAAAAACTTGAAGGTTTTCTTTCATGATTATCTTAGCTTTCCTATCCTTCAAGATATAGTTATTGTTAACATCCCAACTCACTTTGACATCTACCTATCAAGATAATTTACAACCAAGATTGGTGGATATCTCTCAGCTGATTGGTCATAATTATTATTTAGGAAGAGTTATGGGATTTAAGTGACCATTAGAACTCAACCTATTTTAAGGTTTCACATTGAAGCTTACGTTGAAACCAATTCTAACTTGAATTGCATTATTCATGAGAAGGAGGAATCTAATGTGGATGATGGTGCTTTTAAACTTAAGGGAAATTATGATCTATTTTTGGATGAGTATAGTGTAGATGCATATGGGCATGATCCTTATGCATACTTTGAGCAAATTGATCTTGGGACTTACATCATACATGAGGAATAATTTGAAGGAGATGAGGTAAGTGAAACTATATGATGATCATAGGTTGATGAATCTAATTGAGCACCATAGTGGGAAGAATGATGTTTTCATTCTTGCTATTGATGAATATGATCTTGATGATGACACTCATGAAGAAGAGGAGGATGACTTATGTCTACGATTCGAGGCCATATGTCAAGAATTTGACAATATTGGTAATATTCCTTCTTCTCCCAATAAATGTATGTTTGATGTGTTTGTTGATGAAACTAATGAGTAGGATCTTAGGTTTTATATAAATTATGAAAGTAAAGGGCATGTTGATAAGGAAGATGGACATCAATCTGCTATTTAAAATCCTGTAGTCCTAGAGGGACCTAGTGGGGTCAAAGTAGAAGTTGTGCTGCCTAAAGAATAGTTATAATATCTATCTTGTATTGAGCCATGTTCAAATGGGTTGGATCATAAATAAGAATAACTTGATACTCCCAAGAATCAATTATATCATGTGTAAGAAGACATAAAGGTTGAGGCAGCTATCATCATTCATATTCTATAGTATGAGGAATGTATATTAGATATGGAAATGATCAAGATGATTAAATCTATAACCAAGGATCTTAAAAAGAATGAAATATCATTCATGAAGGTCCTAGACCATTAAATTGTATACCTAAGAATATTCAAAGGTGATAGGCTTGTTTATCACCTACATATGCAAGTGATTGGTGATGAACATGATCCTCATACTAGGCTACCTTTATGGAGTGATAAAGATGCCAGGGGAACCATTTTTTAACCTAGTTGAGGAATGATAATGTGTGTCACCTCAATATGAGGTTTCTAAAATATTATAATAGGTGTGTCTTTTCTTTTAGTTGTGTTGTGTTCCCTAAGTGTTCTAGTTGAACACATGTGTGTTTATTTTGAGTTTGTCTCATTTTGTGTGCTTTTCCCTTGTGTTTTGTGTGTTTTCAAAGGTAAATTATGTGTCAAACCTATGTACATGTGACTCCATATCCCAATGGATATGATTAGGTAACTAGTCATGACATAACAAGCATACCACCTTTGAAATTGCCAAGAATATCAACCATTTTGACCATAAGTCAAAATTGGTCAACCCCCTATAGTCAAGACTTGATATGGGGGTATAACATAGTGTCATAGGGTGTTTTGTGGTATATTTTATGTCATTTAATTCCATTCTAACCTTGGTCATGATATAGTTTAGTCTTATGTCATTTTGAGTCATCTAGGGGGTCAGACCATCATGGCATGTCAGAAAGGAATGAACATGGTAGTCTGGTTGTACATTTTACAAGTGTGATTAGAAAACCTTTCAAGCCAAAAATACTACATAAAAATGATAATTTTGGTTCCAATATCATCCTCTGCATATTTTGTATCTTGATGTGCTTTCTATCTCAAAATATAAGCATTTAAAGTTGAACTGGTAGAGTTATGCATGTACCAGGACGTTGAGTTTAGTCTTTAAGAACTAACCGTTTAAATTAAATATATCTAAAGGATCCTAAGATCAAAAAAAAGATACCAAGTGGTAAAATGACATTCAATCAAGCTAAGATCCATGGGATAAGGGTGATTAACAAGGTCAAAAAGTGACAAGATCAAGGATCAACTACTTGCATTGAGTCATGCAGATAAGATCAATGATCTATGTTTAAAGACTAGGACCTAGAGCCAACAGACTATGCCAAATCATGTAGATAAGATATAATAGTGTGAGTGATGGTCAAAGACTCAAAATATCTTGAGAGTGAATATGCTCATGCTAAGTGTCATAATTTATCTGAATAAGAAGATCAATAGTATGCATTTGATCTTAGAAGCTAGGATCAATGACTTACATTTAATTGAGTAACTAAGATCAATGGTGTACATTGAGTCAAATTTCAAAGAGTCCAGATTGAATATGATATTTATTAAGTGGAATGAGAGTGTTAACAAAGTAGGCTAACAATAAGATCCATAAAAATCATGCAATGCTACCAGATGTCATAATCTTAGATGCTTGGGTCATAGATCAACAACTGATGTCAAAAATCAAATTTAAGAACCTCCATTGGAGATAGATAGAGAAAATTTGATTGAATTATAGATGGAAAATATGAGGCTATGTGTCCAAATAATGATAGGCATACTTTAAAATGGAATGAGCAATGTGGCAAGGGAATGCCACATAGAGCTCAGTCAAAATCTGAGATGAACCATGACTACCAAATGTGAAGACAAAGTTCATGAGATAAATGAATGACTGTAGATGCTAAATATAGGTGTCTAAAAGATATCTAGTAGTTATAAAAACATATTATGAATGTCATAACATGTTTCAACCTCCCTCGGATAGTATATATGTGTTAACTCTCCTAATTCAATTTTAAGTTCTCGATAGATGATCCATGATGAAAATATTTTCTTGAATATGCAAAGAGAGTCCTTCACCACATTTCATAAAGTTTCATGCTTTAGAGGGATACTTGTCCTATTAGAGATTTCATGGTCTATTTCATACTAATTCTCCTACATGTTTAACTTCTTTATCTTAGCATGACACATGTCTTAGTGACTCTTGGTCTTCATTCTTTCCTCCTATCTCTAAAATTCTATAAGTAGTAGATATTTTGGCTCTTTGAAAAAAGACCACACCATTTATGGTGAAGCCCTACTAGTTTTGACAATGTAATTTACCTTAGAATAATAAATTCAATCTAGTTTGAGTTCATATCTAATCTTGTAAAAGTGTGCAAAGTGATGTATAGTGAACATTTAAGTGATATCTATCTATCCTTGTTTTCTCTCAATCCTTCCATGTTTGATGCAAGTGACTTCAACGTCGTAAGTCATATGAAGTGTTATTAAGGGTATGGATCTATTTTAAGTGTACAATTAATCTTAGTGTTTTCAACTGATCTATGGTTTTACTTACCTTGGATAATATTCATACAACTCACCTTCATATTGAAATACTAATGATAGTGCACTTTAGGACTCTTAGACTAGTATTGCAAGCATTGCATCTTTGTGAAATAAGTATGATAGTCTTATGGAAGAACATATTTCTATATCACCCCATTAAAGTAGTTTCCATTCATGTAACTTCTAACTCTTTTCCTATAAGCAAATAATTAGCATAGGTGAAATAACTTCAAGATACATTCAGAGAGCTAGCCCTTAAACCTAGAGGCTCACTTCTATTATAGGTATACCCACATACCTGAAAGTGTTCCCATGTTGCCCAAATTTGGAAGAGGCTTAAACACCCTATTTTAGGGTGCAAGGTTTGGTGATAACAACCACATTTACATGCACATTCCCATAATTCCTAATAATCACATTTGATAATAGTGAAATAAATGATGATGATTTAGATATACATGCACTATTTATTATAGCGTACATCAATAAACAACCTATTCATAATGTCATTATTAAAAATGGGTCAAGCAAAAATGCATGCATAATGACACTACTTTATATCCATAGATACACAAAACAAGATATACAAGGTACATTAAGAGTAGTCAAAACATTTAAAGGTAATATGTATACATAATATTTTAAAACTTTATCAATTATTGATGCTTTCTCCCTTAAAAGAACCCATCAAATATCAATCTCTCTAAGTGCATTCCTTAAAAGGTATACTAGGAAAGGGGTGGTCAGACTATTATTGCTTCACAATATTGTTGTACCCTATAACACCACTTGAAACCAACACAATCCTCTCCTATACACTTCCCTAAGATTTAAAACCTCCCATAAACACTCCTACAAGTAATTCACCACCTCAAATAACCCTTACCTAAGCCAAAATCCCTTTTTGTCATTTATTAAACAAATCCTAGATCGACCCTATTATTAAAAATAAACACATTATGGGACCAGGTCAGCCCCAACTGACCTAATCCAGGATCTAATTTATTTTTAAGAATGTGGTCGATTGGGTTGACTCTATCGACTAAAAGTCTAGAAGGGTTTAGGGTTATATTTTCCTATACAAACACATCCTTTTCACCATTCATTATAGAGAGATAAAGATAATAATAATTTGCACATCTACTTATCCATCATTCTAATTGAGGAGTCATTTTCTTAGGGTTTTACCTTTGGAGAGAATAATATTGTCTTATGAAAACTTGGGATTCACTAGGAGGTCCTTGGCTAAACTATAGTCCATTTTCAATCCTTAGTTTCTTCCACATAAACAATAACCTCTTGTAAAGAACCATTAGCCAAGGGAGATATTGAAACTTGGTGGGTCCATCTTCAAGGTAGGTATTCCTAACTCTTGGTCATGTTTATTAAGTAGATATATTTGCATATGTTAGCTTTCTCTCTCCATACATTAGGATTACCTCTAAATTGACTTGATTAGAGTTCTTATTCGCATGTTTACTTTCATGTTTATTACCCCTATTTTATGCCATATGATTTGGTGAGCACTAGGTTATCTTTAACTTTATAATTTACTTTGAAAAGAAAACATAGGACTTAGCTAAGGTTATTATGTGGTATTGTTTGACTAGAGGATTTGGAACCCTCTCTAGTGATATTTTATGGTAAATGACCCCTTATTTAGGTCTAGTGAATCCATATTGATCATGACCATGATTGTCTAAATGTATCAACAAGCATAAGGGATAGTCTAATTTATCTTATTTGAGATATGATTGATTTATAGATTAGTTTCACTTTCCATTGTATACTTCTGGTGAACTCGGCGTGAACTAACCCTTGTAGGTTTTATTTCATGCATTCATTTATTATTTATTTAATTTTTACATTACTAGATCAATATATTAACTTAGTCTAACATTTTATACACAGGTTTAACACACAGTTGCTTCAATCAACTTTATATTTCTTTGTGTAGGTCTTCTTCAACCATAGTAACTAGATCGATCAACTCAACTCAATTTTCTTATTCAACTACAGGTTTTCAAATTTAGTCAACCTAGTTGAATCTATTAACCATTTAAAATTATTCATCTAGATGACATAGTATAAAAATAAAAAATTTAACATCTTCAAAAAATCTTAGGTTCATTTTTACTATCTTAGTCATTTCTTTTTCTTCATTACAGTCCTATTTTTCATAGTTTTTAGTCTATAAAATTGTAACCCTAAAATGAACTATGTTGACTAGATTGACATATTTCTATAGATTGATTTATTTCCCAAAAGACTCAGTCAACTAGTTTGATTGTGTTCCTCTTGTTCTTGCTTCAATAGACATAATTGACCCAATCAATTCTGTTATAAAATATTTGCATACTTAGTTACTTGAATCAAATTTTTAATATTTAGGCAAATGAATTAATTTATATTGCTAGTAATTAATTCACTTTTCATTTTATTTCTTGATTTCTTAGAGTAAAACCCATAGACTAAATAGGAAGTTTTAATTTATCAATTTATTTGTACTATTTTTCTTTTTCACACACTTCCAAATGACATTATATCAAAAAACATAAAACATACTTTACCCAAGGTCTACCTACTTGGATTTAATCACCAAGGGGGAAGCCAACTTGGTTTTCTAGCCAAGTATATATATGTGGTCAATGGTATATATTAGAATACCACTCGTCATCCTTATAGATGTGAGATTGTGAAGTGAGGGGGCAGGCTCCAATATTAAGCTAGTATCATCACCAATATAGATCCCTTTCAACCTTAACTGCCTAAAACTATCCTTTGATTTTATATTTCCTTAATTTAACCAACTCTCTATCATATTTATTTATAAAAATTATAATTTAAAACATTTAGGAATGACCACATATATTAATATTTATATTTTTGCTGCTTTCTCTCTGATAATTCTATGTTATATTGTAAAACTTTTATCAACTAACATTGGTACAAGGTTTGTGTTGTGTGCCATAACTGGACCGATTTGTTTAAGCTAGTTGGTCATGTGTTTATTTCAAGCATTCTACAAATGACATAGTCATCTAGAGTCACAATTGTTAAAACCTATCTTTACCTTCAAAATATCATCGATCTTCTTGATTATGTATCATATAATCTTTATTTACCCAGAGAACATAGTCACTCTATTTGACCCTATTTCCTACAAGATTCTTACCTTCAGTACATAGTCAACATATTCAAATATGTGTCTTTCCAACTCCCTCAGTTTCACCATCTACAACACATAGTTGACCATTTTGACTATGTCTTTTGTAGCCTATTTTATTTACTATCTTACAAGACAATGTTGACTAGTTTGACTCTGTATCTTACTAGTTGATCCTCATTTATAAATAAGTTTATAGTTTCCCTCCATCATGAATTTATTATTTGATAATAATACAAATTTTAATCAAACAAACATGATGAGTTTCACCAATTCTAATAGGTTTTCTAATATGTATCTTGTGGCACCCACTATGGAATAAAGTAATGTCCATGTTGCCACTCGCACTATCAACTATGGAACTCCTCCCCATTATTACTAGACATTTAACCCCTTATTATCACTAGAAGATGAGCATGACTTATATTACACAATTGAAATTCTCTTTTTCATTAATGAAAACCCTCAACATAGAGGAAAATATCCTATAAACATTTATAATCTCATGATGGGGCCTCATATAGGACAACCCCATTAACCTTCCCCTAAATTTTACCAAGGAATTGGGGAAAGCCCATTTTTGTCATCCTAACCATTCCCATTTATTATGTCCCCTACCCATACCATGACAACACCCTCTATGTCTTATTCTACCTCCATGCCAAGTATTGATACCAACATGGAAAGTTTAAATTCTAGTGGGGATCTTCAAAAGACACATAACCATAACCATGGTACTAGTGCATCTCATGCTACTAAAGCTTATTTTTATACTAGTGTGGTGCATGCTACTAATTCATCCCACACTCAAGCTCTTAATACTAACACTAATGCATCACATGCCATATCCACTAGCCAAAATTCTAAACAAACTAACTAGCTTATATTATAAATGCTTAAACAAATGCATACTTTTAAAAATAATAATTCCAATCAAATTATGAAAATGAAAAATCACCTAATACATATCCAAAATCAACCCCATTTGTTTCATGGGGAGTGAAAAATCCTAATGCCCCCCCACACCCCCTTAGGTATTCACATGGTAAACTTATACCACAACCTCCACTTGTCTACAAAACCATCAAACATTTACAAAATAAACCTCTAGTAACTTAAATTTCTAACATTGACATAAGAGGTATCATTCCCACCATTACTTAAATGGATCTATGGATCCCACCTTGCATTTGAAAACATTTAGAAACCTTTACAAAAATTGGGTTAAGATTAATAATTTTTTTGCAACTAAAATTTTAGCTAAAACACTTTTAGGAGATGCTTTAGATTGGTACAATTAATTGAACACCCACTCTATTACTATCCTATAAGACATGGTAAACTAACTAGTTCAATAATTCCAAACTAGTGATATTCCTAAAACTAACTTAGCTCATTTTATAAATTGTAAGCAAATTGAAACAAAAATGGCACAAGTCTTCATCAAACGATGGAAAAATTTGTCTAACAAATCTAACCATAATATGGTGGATGATAACCTCTTCCACCTATTTACTAATTCTCTCTACCCCAAATTAAAATATCATGTTAGGACCCTTTCTCCAAAAACTTTGGAAGAGTCTCTCGAACAAGCTAAATGACAAAATTTTCTAATGCATCAATTTGAACCATCTCAACCTATGATGAGAACTTGTATGCTTATCAAAAATAAAAACTATCACGTAACTAATGATGGTGTTACAAATAATTATAACACCATACACACCATCCAAGATATTTCTCCAAATAACACCATAGAGTATGTTCCTCCCCCTAAAAATAATTCCAATCAAAATCCCATATTTGTTCAAAGTAATCACACTAATGTGCACAAACCATTGTCCCTAAAAAGAATTTGACAATGTCTCCCAAGACATCTACCGTGAGATATTTACACCATTCATCCTATGAAATCATGGTATCATCCAAATAAATTATACTGGTTTCATGTAAGTCAGGGTCATTCTCATGAGACTTGTAGATAACTATGGAATCCTGGTATGGATTTTATTCTTGGTCCTAAATTTGACCACAAATCCCTTATATGAAAGTGTCAACAAGATTATGACATAGTGATCAAAGCTCATAAAACATAAAATAAAAATCAAGATTTAAACCAAACTAATGTTCATCTAGCTATCTACAAATATCCCCTTCCTAAACACCAAAACCAAATTGAACAACCTAATACTACTATAAACAACATTGAAACTCTTATAGAACTGAATACTAATGATGAAAACATGGTTAATATGACTAATATGAGAAGGGTAGTTACTTATATATATTTAAACCCACCACCTACACATCACACCTCTCCAACATTCCACATCTTTCAAAACACTTCCCCATCCCATCTCATAGAATTGGGTCATGAGGAACCAATACCCATACAAGCATCACCTCCAAAAACACAAATTGATAATACCTATCATATTCTTGATATAGCTTATACTCAACCATGTGAAAACACACCTCAAAATTCTAATGGTATTTATTATACTCAACCACAATAAATACCTCAACCAACCATCACATCACCTAAAGACAATCAACCCACTTACAACCAACCTAATCCAATCATACCCTATCAACACAAGTTTGATTATACCTCTAACACTCCTTTCTAAGAGATCTTATACAATTTTAAACCTATATCTAACAATCCTCTCATGGGTTATGATGAATGGGATACTATTGTTGAACTTTCCCATATCCCATCTCGAATTTCCTTCCTAGAACTAATGAGAACTTCTCCCATCATCAAAATCAATTAATGCAACTATTGTTCAAAATGAACATACCTTGTCCTCCTCTTATAGGGTGAGAAGCTACCTTATCTAGATTCAAAGATAGCATACTTCAACAATGTGAAGAGATGTCTATCCATGTTGATGAAACATTTTACACTTCCCTCTCAATTAAGTTTCCTATAACTTATATGGTTCCTGATGAGATATTGCTTTTGTAAATGATCCTCATTTATTCATTAGTGTCTAAATAGGCAACATCCAAGTTTATTTAATTGATGAATTTTTTGACACTTGTGTTGCATCACTTGAATTTATTAAAGCCCTTGTATATTTCAAATATAACCTCAAATCGACATGCAATACATGCCAAGGCTATGATATAAGGCAAATGACTCCTCTTGCTTATGTTTGGCTTCCCATTACCATTCTTCCTGTTACTATCCATGTGAAATTTATGATATTTAACTTCCCACTTTCATATAATATCTTACTCTTTCAACCTTGAACTCATCACATGAGATCAGTTTCTTTATCTACATGTCAATGTGTCAAATTTCCTCATAATGGAGCTATCTACAAAATTCAAGGAGATACAAATCCTTAGAATTTTAAACAATTTATAGAATGTGGTGTCTTTAAAATACCTACCCTTGAACCTTTACATAATATTCCCTTTTGATATTCGTAACACTTCAACAATATATTTAAATTCACTTGAGGTTATTGATGAGTCTAAAATATGACTCATTATTACTATCAATTTTCTTCAATTATCTTCCATTACCTCTCCTCTAGAATGAATAACAAAAGGATATTAGGCTTGTATCTAATCATAGTGTTGTAAATGGATGCTTTATCTTACGTAATGTAAATAAATAATAAGTTACTAATTCTGTCATTTAATTCTAACCCTTTACATGTTTAGTCTCTCCATTTTTCATGTATACAAATGATATAATAATCTATAAGGAATAAGAACCTTTTTATTGATCTTCTAAAGAAACTTATAGAAAAGATTATGACATTTTGGTAAGCTACAAACTCATTAGACACTTTTTTGGTTCATTCAAGTCTTCTCTAGATTGAGCTACAAACTTATCTAGTAGCTAAAGACTCACAATTTGCTACTACATACTTGCTTAGTAGCTATGTACTGACCCAGTCTATAGCTATAAACTCATTCAAGGTTCGATTTCATTCATCAAAGCATTTCACCAAGCATATAAACCTCATTATGTACTTATTCAATATCTAAGTTCCTTGAAGTAAGTTGCTACAAAGTTGTTTCAGACTCTACTAGAGTTACTCTGGACTCTAGCAAAATTATTATGGAGTTAGTCCATACACTACCAAAACTACTCTAAACTCTTCCAGTCTAGCTTTTGAGTTTGAAAAACTAAAAATTTCCATATTTAAATATTATTTTAATCACTTAATATTTATAGTATTACTATGAATAGTAGATATCTAAGTAGACTTTCTATATACATCAGTCAATGTAAATATATCCATAATCTTTTAAAGGCAAATCGATCTAGTAGATATGCAGTGAATTTTGTAATAGATAGATCTTCCATTTCCAAATTGTCAATTACCTATTCTAAAGAACCATTGAAATTATGAAATTTGTCTTGATAATAGAAGATTAAATACTAAAATCTAGGGATCTTTTTTTACAACGTCATATAAGTAGATCTTCATGTCTTGATAGAAAGATATATAGAAAATAGATAATATTTCTATTCAATTAATATTCCAGCATAGTTACAGTTAGATTTATCTAATCCATTTTGATTAATGAAGAAAGATCTAATTTCAAAGTACTGAGTCTTATTTGATTCCTATTCCGAAGGCAAGCAAGGGCCCACTCTCTTCAAAAACTAATAATGTATTTCTATATGGTATTTTAAGTATTTATAGTTTTCAGTAATTATAAATCTATTTCATTTTCACAACAATAATTATAAGTAGAATTCAAAACCTATAGGAAATTATCTTTCAGTTCTAATAATTAATTCAATATTGCAAAATAGTGTGTTTACTTTTAGTAGATTATTTACTTTCAGTAGATTATTTACTTTTAGCAAGTGTGTTTATTTCAGTAGATTAGATTATAGAGTGTTTTAATCTACAAGTGTGTTTCTTTATCAAATAATCAAATCCTTTATAAGATATATTATATTAGACATTTATAAATTCAACAATCCACTAATCATATTTGTAAGACCTACAAACATAAACCTTGTTGTAGACAATTTTGGACACCACCCTTGGTTTGAATGGCATCAACAGATAAAGTTTATTAAATGAAGGGATTAATGACACCCATCATATTTAGCACCATTTTTGAGGACCTATAAGGTGTTATTAAGACAACCCTTATTAGTCTATAGTAAAAACCAAAAATATTAAAAAAAACCAATAAAAAATAACAAAAATAATTTATGAACCGACCTAGAGATGCTAAAGGAAAGTTTCTCTCTAAAGATCCTGAGTTAGGACTAGAGGAGGAAAGAATCAAAGTTTTAATTGAAAAATATGAAAGCATAATTAAAAAAAATTGAATCATGCTTAGATTCATCACCATAATTAAGATCATCCTCACAAAGAATCCTTGTAAGAAGACTCACATTTGGGAGATCTTCTCATATAGGAAGAATTAATCCTAAGGATCCTTTGTCTAGAATAGTAGGTTCCAGACCTCAATCTTTACAAGATCAAGATTAAATAAATTGGATCTCTAATACAGGTTGGGAAAAAACATAAACCATGGTTGATAACCAAGGAAATATAGAAAAACTTGAAGAAAACAAAATGCAATTACAATAAGATAGAACATTTTCCTTTCCTATAGTCATAGATCCAGTAGATCAAATTGCTATGAAAAACATTTCACCATCAATTATACCAAATTTTAGGGCTAAGTACTTAGAATATCCAAACTTATCTATTTGAGTTCAAAGTGTTATGCAAAACTTATGATTACACAACTAATAATCAAAAACTCAAATTGTTCCCTTCTACACTTAAAGAAGCAAACATGAGGTGGTTTATGGGACTTTAATGTGTTTCTATCAATACATGGAGAGATATGAAAACTAAATTTCTTGATAAATATCAAAATTATTGTAGATTAAGGGACAAAAAAGAATATTTATTCATTATCAAACATATTGAATAATAAAGTCTGGAAGATTATCTGGATAGATTCACATTCACCCACAAACATAATGGTTATCCACTCACAAAAGAGGTAGTGAAAATGGTCTTTCTTAAGGGATTATATGATGAATCTAGGGATGCTTTGAATTTGATGGGTAAAGGAGAATGATCAGAAATTGGGTTCTAATAATGGTTTCAAGTTAGAGTTTCAGTGGTGGCACACTTAGAGCTCTTTGAGAGCTTTTCAATGCATTTTTCGAAACGTAAATATGAGTTTGAGAGCTCCTGTTATGGCCATTTGAAGATTGGTCAAAAAATATTACTTGCAACATTTTACACGTGTTTCAAGGTGGTTTCAACATTTGGACCTATCAGAGGTTGACACTTGGAAAATGCTAAGGTTTGTAAAAAAAATTGGTTTGATGACATGTCATGTCATCAACATGCCATGTGGCAACATGAGATAAGCTCTTTGACCAAGGTGGCGAGTCACAAGGGAGCTGAGTTTTTTAGCAAATCAACAGGCCTGCCTGAGACTTAAGGAACCATGTGGCTAAAGCCATGTGATAAGTGGGTGGCCAAAGGACTATTTCAAACCTTCCCCATCTCCAAAGCGTAGCATGTGGGATAAACCATGAGAGAAAATGGTGCTAAAAGACTTTTTCAAGCCTTGCTTAACTGCTCAACCCACACATGTGGGATAAAGAATAAGTCAAAACATGCCCAACAAGGAGGAGACCAATTCAAACCCAGTCAAAGCACCTAAAAGAAAGGGCTACCAATTTTGAACTCTTGACCTATCGCCCAAAAGGTTAATGCCTTGACCACTTTAGCCACGGAGTTCGAAGTGTTATAAAATGGACTAATTTCCATTTGAAGTTAATCAATTCTAAACTGTGTTTTATTTTTAAGAGGCTGAGACTTTGTAAAAGCTTTGGGAAAGCTTATATAATGGATTTTTCTCCATTTTATGGCCATAATACATAGTATTAAGTCTCTTTTTTATCCAATTTGCATATTGGAGGAGTATTTTTCATCCCATAGAGGAGATTTTTAGGACTTTTGAAGCAACTTTGTAGGTGTGAAGACTCACAGAATTCGAAGGTGTCGGGCTTGATTTCAGTCACGGTGAAGGTGAATTCTTGCATTGAGATATCAGCTTGCAGGAAAGTTGTTTATTGTTTCCAGGTGTTTGAAGTGCCCTTAATGGAAACAGTCCACTCCTTTAGAGAACCCAGAGATGTAGGCATCAATTATTGAGCCAAACTCTGTTATCACGTTTCATGTTTTGGTAAATTGTCATTTGATGCATGATTTTGTTTCAGTTTGCTAATTTGATTTTAATTAATAAATGAACTCATTGAAAATTATAACAAAATGTTATTAAAAACTAGTTTAATTGGTAAATGGAAGTAACAAGTCTTTTGACAACTCCATTCCATCTCAACAATTGAGAACATTTTATGCCAAACATTTTGCAAGTTCTTTTGAGTTTTTTGAGAATTTGTTAAGTTTGAGAATTTTTAGTATTCGTACTTAAAACTTCACTTTGAGTTGAATCAGTGTAGTTTACAGATCAAGTTGGTATTAGAATAGTTAGAAAGCTAGGTTAGCTTTTGATTGAGTTTTGACAGTTGCTTTCAGTTTATTGGTTATCCATATCACTTGATTAGATTGCAGTGTGCAGTTGTGGAATCAGTGTGTTTGTAGGAAACCATGGGCAAGTTGTCACATAAAGCCAAGATGGAAGAGCTTGAAAGCATCAATATCCAAATTTAGGATGAGAATGCATTCCTGAGATGCAAGCTCTATTCCCTTGAAGAGCAAATTGCAAGTTTAAAATTAGAGCTCGAATCCAAGGATGAGCTCTTGATTATATTGCAATGTGGTGAGTGTGAAAAGGTAAAGCCTTCAACTTCAGATGCAGAGACTATGAATAAGTGCACTGTAAGTTTTTCACCACAAGAATCTTCATCTTCTTCTACCATTTCAGATTCAGATTTTAGTAATATTATTTTTAGTGATTTTGAAAGATACACTAAGGGCATAAGATCTAAATTGTTGTTTAAAATGGGTTATAATGGAGGAGGACTTGGTAGAGATAGCCAAGGTATAGCTAACCCAATTTAGGTTGAGCATAACCCTCTTCATTTAGGTTGAGCATAACCCTCTTTATTTAGGTTTAGATTATACTAGTGTCCAGGTGGATGATGGAGAATTTTCTTCCATGGTTAAAGGAAGATGAGCTTCCAATAGCAAAGGTTCTAGGCCACTAGTTCAAAGGTGTAAAGGTAAGCGAGGTATTGAGATTCCACCTCCTGATTCTTACACTAAATCTTCTGATCCAATTGATACTTTTAAGAAGTTTGGATATAATGTACAGAACATAATGAAATCATTTCCACGCACTTTTTGTGGGATGAATAACCATAGTGCTAAGATTTGTTGGAAATAAAAAGCTTTGTTTAAGTAGATTGCATGTTTGAAAGACCATTCTCATGATAAGATGGGAATTGGCAAAAGGGGACCCTCACCTAAGAAGGATGTTTGTACTCATTGTAAAGTGAGTGGACATAGGATCGATAGATGTTTTAAGCTTCATACATCTTCACATTCAAGTAATGTTAGAACTAAGATGATTTATCAACCTATTAATAAGGTCAATGAAGTTAAATCAATCCATAATGTTGCTAAGGAATCCACTAAGACAATTAATTTCACTAGGAAGAAAGAAATGGTTAAGTGGATTATCACTACTTTCTTTTTGCAAAGCATGGTTAAAAATTCACCTAAGGGAATGAATAAGCTCTGATAGATGTAGATTAGAGTTGGTGGGAACACTTCAAGACAAGTTTACCATATGAAGTTTTTCAATTCTCATTTTTTGATAACTCTAAGTTTTTGAATCTCCTATTTATGCTATGTGAGTTGTCTAGAGGACTTGAACTCATTTGATCAGTTGGGGATAATAGTAGAATGCATGTTATAGGTTGAGATAATTCATTGCAACACTTATTTGAATGCTATTTTGAATGTATTTATTTTTGCACATGGATATATAGATGCATTGTTAAGACCCTATGGGCATGTTTAGATGTTAGGCAACATACACTTTTGGTTGTTTGCATTTGCTTAGCATATAAGTCCCATATCAGGGCATTGTATTACAACATGTCCACAACATTTATTGTATGTTGTTGGCATTATAAACTTGTCTTGTAGTTACATTGGGAGTTGTTTCAATTTTTGGTAATTCACTGCTTTACAGGATGTGACATTTGGGTAGGTAGTTTTGGTATGTTGTAATCACTTTGGCAGTTGTAGATTCACTTACTCATGCCTTTAGATTAGGCATTTTTATAGTTTGATTATGAATCAGTTTAATGTAATTGTTTATACCTCTTACTATGATTGGGTTCTATTTTCATGGATGCAGTAGACCAGTTTGTAGTTTCAAGGGATATTGGACTTTTGGAGACCAAAAGCCTTCCAATGGGGAGGTGTGATCAGAAATTGGGTTTTGATAATGGTTTCAAGTCAGAGTTTCAGTGGTGGCACACTGTAGATCTCTTTGAGAGATTTTTGATGCATTTTTTGGAATGTAAATATGAGTTTGGGGCTCTTGTTATGGTAATTTGAAGATTGGTCAAAAAATATCACTTGCGACATTTTGCACGTGTTTCAAGGTGGTTTTGACATTTGGACTTATTAGAGGTTGACACTTGAAAAATGCTAAGGTTTGAAAAAAAAATTGGTTCGATGACATGTCACATCATCAACATGCCACATGGCAACATGAGATAAGCTCTTTGACCAAGGTGGTGAGACGAAGCAAGGTGGCGAGTCACAAGGGAGCTGAGCTTTTTAGCAAATTAACAAGCCTGCCTGAGACTTAAAGAGCCATGTGGTTGAATCCACATGATAAGTGGGTGGCCAAAGGACTATTTCAAACCTTTCACATCTCCAAAGCATAACATGTGGGATAAACCATGGGAGAAAATGGTGCTAAAAGACTTTTTTAAGCCTTGCTTAACCGCTCAACCCACACATGTGGGATAAAGAATAAGTCAAAACACGCCCAACAAGGAGGAGGCCGATTCAAACCCAGTCAAAGCACCTAAAAGAAAGGGCCGATGGTTTTGAACTCCTAACCTGTCACCCAAAAGGTTAATGCCTTGACCACTTCAACCACGGAGGTCGAAGTGTTATAAAAGGGACTAATTTCTATTTGAAGTTAATCAATTCTAGACTGTGTTTTATTTTTAAGAGGCCGAGACTTTGTAAAAGCTTTGGGAAAGCTTATATAATGGATTTTTATCCATTTTATGGCCACAATACATAGTATTAAGTCTCTTTTTATCTAGTTTGCATATTGGAGGAGTATTTTTCATCCCATAAAGGAGTTTTTTAGGACTTTTGAAGCAACTTTGCAGGTGTGAAGACTCACAAAATTCGGTGTCAGGATTGATTTCAGTCACGGTGAAGGTGAATTCTTGCATTGAGATATCAGCTTGCAGGAAAGTTGTTTGAAGTGCCCTTAATGGAAACAGTCCATTCCTTTAGAGAACCCAGAGATGTAGGCATCAATTTTTGAGTCAAACTCCGTTATCACGTTTCATGTTTAATTGTCATTTGATGCATGATTTTGTTTCAGTTTTCTGATTTGATTTTAATTAGTAAATAAATTCATTGAAAATTATAACACAATGTTATTAAAAACTAATTTAATTGGTAAATGGAAGTAACAAGTCTTTTGACAACTCCATTCCATCTCAACAACTGAGAACATTTTATGCCAAACATTTTGCAAGTTCTTTTGAGTTTTTTGAGAATTTGTTAAGTTTGAGAATTTTTAGTATTCATACTTAAAACTTCACTTTGAGTTGAATTAGTGTAGTTTATGGATCAAAGACATAGTCAAATTAACATTCCATCAAATTTCATATTTATGCACTAATTCTTCTAAAACAAAACCAAACATCAAGAAAGGAAAACTAGGTAAATCCAATGAAGTTAGTTGATTGATGGAAGAATTTTCTAATTTAAAAATTGACATTTTAGTCTAGTTAAATACTAAATTAGATGGTCTTCAAGAAAAATCTAATTCTACCACAAAACCTTTAGCCATCTATTGTCTAAAATATAAATTGAAACATGCCCTTAGAGATTGTCCTTTGGATAAAATATAAATATGTGGGATATGTGACAATCATGACACAAACCATTGTAACCATATTTATATTTTGAAAAATCAATTGAAAAAAAAAATCATAGCCCATAAAAGATATGAATTATATATAAAGACAAAATCTATTTCCACAAAACCAGACCCAAAGATAGTTTGGTACAAGAAATCCCATTAATCCATGGATAATACCTTATATTACTCAGGAACTTCAACTTATATGGGGAAAAGCGCAACCATAATGGGATAGTAAAAAATGGATGATTCCTCAACCTTGGATGATGCCTCAATAAACATGGATACCCTAACCATAGTCATAATAATGGGGAAATACATAGTGGAATGCCAATCCATAATTTAACCCCCATGAAAAGTTTTCACTACAACAAGATTTGATGGCACCTCCTACAACTCAGCCTACAGAACAAGTTAATCAGTCCCAATTACCTGCTCAACTGGTGGATAACTCAAAGAATAAACCATCAACTCCTATCTATATAAATGAACATGGAGAAACCATGAATATAGGGGATATTGAACTTGCAAACATTCATCTTAGATCAGGTAGAATAATTCAAGAACCTCCTATCACCATATCTGAACTCCCCAATGAAAATCCAAAAACAAATGCACTTCAACCCTTAGTCAAAAAAAAGGAATATGAAAAAGTGTTAGAAAAGATAGAGGAACATATTACTACTCCTCCACCCATTCCTTTTCCTAATAGATTTAAGGAAATTAAAACCAAATAAAAATCTATTTTGATTTAAGAATTAAGAAAATTGAACATTGAAGTACCCTTATTACAAGCCATCAAGGATATTTTAGGATTAAACATAGTCATTAAAATCTTATGTGTCAAGACACTTGGAAGGAAAAAAAAATACCCAAAGACCATACATGTAGATGGTAAACTAACTTATCTTTTAGTAAGAAAACTACAGTTACCCAAATATGTAAATTCAAGAAGTCCAGTCATATTAGTTACCATAGGAAAGAAAGAAATACTCAATGTTTTGGTAGATTTGGATGCAACAATCAATTTCATGACAACTAAAACCCTAAAAAAACTATCCCCTATGGGGATGCAACCTACCTCCACCATTATCCAAATGGCTAATCAACCAGTTACTAAACTAGAAGGTATTATAGAAGATGTATTTATAATGATTGAATCCTGAGAGTATCCAGTATATTTTATGGTGCTATAACCTAAAACTAAGAAGTTAGGATACCCTCTCATTTTGGGAAGACCTTGGTTAACTACTGTAGTAGCATTAATTGATTTTAGATAATGGGATATGATTATTTCAAATGGTCTAAAATCAAAATAAATATCCTTATATCCCCCTACAAAAACTTCATTAGATGTCACTGAAACGCTTTGGGTAGATAAAATAGAACAAAATAAGAACAATCTTTCAGCCTTGGTCATGATAACCATTTAAGGACACATGAAAAAATTAACTGATGAGCTAGCACAAGATCTAAAATAAGACACTGAGCTCATGAGCCTTGATATAGACTATGCTAGTATATCTATTAAGAACTCTATCAATCTATTCACTACAGACTTTGCCAATATGTCTATTATGGACTTTGTTAGTCTATCCACTATGGACTCTACCAATTTGTTTGCTACAGACTTTGTTTGATTCTTGGCTATGGACTCTGCTAGTCCTTCAGTTATGGACTCCACCAAACTTGTTACTCCAAATTCAATTTTTGAACATTCAATATATGACCATAGACAATTGAAATAAAGTATTTAAAATTGGGCAGAAGACACACCAACTAATTTTTTAACTAGATTTCATTATCCATTAGCTAGAATCATTACTCCAAGAGATGTATTTGTAAAAAATGTAAATAAAATTTATCTATTATTACCACATCCATGTCCTTTTAATTCCTTGGTGCGTGAATTTAAACAAGTAGAATCTATCCATCCCAACACTAAACAAGTTATGGTATTGCTAGAAAAAAATTGAACATAAATAGCTGGTTAATCCATGATCAAGAAATGAAAGTTTTTGATGTTCTAAAAAAGTACACTAAAGTATTTTCTTGGGATTATATAGATATGATAGAAATTCATCTAAGTGTTTTTACCCATCACATTTACACAAGCTAGTACAAGCCAGTTAAAAAACTACAAAAATAAATAAATCAAACATTAAAGGATATGGTAAAAACTAAAATTGAGAAATTATTGGATGTAGGATTTATTTACCCTATTTCAAATAGCCAATGGGTTTCTCCATTGGTAATCATACCAAATAAAAATGAGAAATGGAGAGTGTGTGGATTATCGAGAGCTAAAAAAAGCCACTATGAGGGATTATTTTCCTCTTCCTTTTATTGATTCAAGTGTTTGATAATTTGGTAGGAAAGAAATAATTTTCCTTCTTAGATAAATTTATTAGATACAATAAAATAAAAATGGCAATTGAGGATCAAGACAAAACCACTTTCACCTACCCATGGGGTACATTTGCTTATAGAGTCTTACCATTTCATCTTTGTAATGGCCCAACTACTTTCCAATGAGAAATTTTAGCCATATTCTTTGATTTGACTAATGATTGTGTAAGTGTAAATGAATGAATTCACTAATCATGGAGATACATTTGATGAAGCCTTACACAATCTTGACAAAGTCTTAACAAGATGTGAAGAACATGAAATATCACTAAGTCATGAGAAATGCTTGATGATGATGGATCAAGGCATAGTATTAGGAAACAACATCTTTGCCAAGGGAATCCAAGTGGATCATAAGAAAATTGAAATAATTTTCAACTTGCCTATCCCAAATAATCAAATTGATATCAAGAGCTTCTTAGTCCATGCTAGTTTTTACAAATGTTTTAAATAAGACTTCAGTAAAATTACTGCCCCTATGTTTGATTTGTTGGAAAAGGATAGTGAATTAATGTGGAGTGATGATCTTAAAAAATCCTTTGAATCCATTAAACAAAAATTGAGCTCTGCACCAATGGTAAGAGGGCCCAATTGGGAAAAATACTTTCACATTTACACTAATGATTCTAATTATGAAATGGGGGTAGTTTTAGGAGAAAAATATGATAATGATCATATGTATGCCATCAATTATATTAGTAAAATTATCACACCAACTGAAAGGAATTATACAACCATAAAAAAAAATTCCTTGCTACAATTTATGTCATCAAAAAATTAAGACACTATATTATAGGTTATAAAGTCTTTATATACATAGATCATTGCACTGTAAGGTATCTTATGAATAAAACTATAGTAGAAGGAAGAATCATAAGATGGTTATTAATTTTATAAGAATTTGATATAACCATCATTGATAAACCAAGAAAATTTAATGCGGTTGCAGACTTTTTGTCTAGAATAAACAATGTAGGTAGTGAAGAACAAATTGAAGATAACTTTTCAGATGAACAACTATTTTCTATTTCAGTAGAATCTCCATGGTTTACAGATATAGCCAACTATTTATCCATAAGGAAATTTCCTTCTCATTTTACTTGAAATTAAAGGAAACATTTAATTAAAGAAAATTATTATTTCAAGTAGAATAATGGCATATTATTTAAGTATGGACCTGATCATGTGTTTTGTAGGTGTGTAGTAGATAATGAAGCATATGACATCATTAGATCTTGTCATGATGAACTAGGAAGATAGCATTATTCAAAAAAAGAACATGCACAAGATCCTAGGAGTAGGATATTATTGGCCTTCCCTTCATAACCAAGTAAATAATTATATCAGACAATATGATCCATGTCAAAGTATGGGACAACCTACACTATTAGTAGAGATGCCTCCTCATCCATAAGTAGTATTTTAACCATTTAAAAAATAAGGAATAGATATTATTGGTCCTGTAGATCTTCCATCTTAAGGAAAAGAATACTTCCTAGTATGTAAAAATTATGTCACTAAATGGGTTGAAGTATAATCTTTGACCTTTGCTAAAGAAGTAGTAGCAACAATTTTTTTGTATTCCAAGATTATGTAATGGTTTGGTGCATCTGGGAAGATAATCTCAGATTAAAGACCATAATTTATGTTTAATATGATCAAATATTTCATGAATTTTTACCAAGTAATATTAAAATATCTTCTCCTTACCATCCACAGTCCAATGGCCAAGTAAAAGTTACCAATAAAGAGCTAGAGAACATTCTAACCCAGATAGTCAGAAGTAATAGAAAATATTGGGTAACTAGAATACTGGAAGCAGTATGGGCTTACAACACACCTTGGAATAAAAGCACTAGTTTTTCACCTTATGAGTTGATGTATGGTAATAAACCTTTTCTTTTCATTAAATTTGAGTTACAAACTTTGAAAATAGTAATGGAAGTATGCATGATTTGGATAAGACACAACAAGATAGAATTATTCAATTAAATAAAATTGATGAGATGAGGACATAAGATTTATAATAGATAAAAATGATGCAGAATTAGAGGAAAATATGACATGATTCCCACATCAAACCAAGAATATTTCAAGAAGGATATTGGACACTTTTATTTGACTTTGAGTTTTAACAATTTAAAGGCAAGTTGAGAATAATATGGTTAGTCCCATTTCAAATAGAAAAGATATTTGAGAATGGATCAATAAATTTTTTTCCAATAGATCAAAATTAGAAAATTTTGCTTGTCAATAAACATAGAATCAAATTATATCAGAAACTTGTCAATAAGGAGTAGTTTTTTCAAAACATCAGGCATGAAGTAGTTTTCATGGAAGGACCTAGTTCTTCCATGATAACAACTACATGATGGTAAATTATATAATATAGATCAAGGAGACCAATTGTTGGTATTATTATTAAAAAAAATTTAAAAATATATATATAAAAAAACTGAATAGTGAAAATCCTTTTCAAGATGCTATTGATAATGTTGATTTAAAAAGTAGCTTCCTAGCTGGTCATGCATTGAATAATGAGCCTTAGCTTGAAATTAGAAATGAATGGTCAAGAAGAAAATGATAATACACACACACACACACACACACACACACACACACACACACACACACACACACAAATTAAAAAATAGTAAAAAATGACCAGTTGTTTTAGACAATAAAATCATTGAAGTATTTATTAGTATACATTCTTAAAAAGACTAATTCATGCATTTGTTCTCTATTTAGAATCAGTTGGAAAGAAATGAATGAAGGATAAGAGTATGATTTAGTAAGTAGGGAATTTTATTTATCTACATTAGGTTAATATGTATTTTTTGGTTCATGTATGTTTATGTTTAAGAGAAGGTTTGGGAAGAAGACGTCTTGCAGGCTGTCAAAGTAATAACCAAATAAAAAGAATTTGATGACATAGAAAGGTCATAAGTGAAAGGACATGTAATAAAAAAGAATGGCATGTCAAATAATAACAATATTTGATGACATAAAGAGGTCATAAGTGAAAAGACATGCAATAAAAAGAATATCATGTTAACTTTATTCATGTGTACAAACCACCTACCAACTCATTCTGCAATACCTTGAATAATGCTGATGAATTGATGGTGCACAAGTTTTATAAGTGTGAAAGTACATTAAATATTTTTCAAAGATAGTGTTATTTAACCCTTCCATGCTGTATGATGATTATTCTAAATTATGTCAGTAGCCACCAAAATAAAATATCCATTTGAATTTCTTCTTTTCATTTTCATTGTGTTATTTTTTTTATTGGCACTGACTGTTATACCTAATAAACCACCCTAAGATTTAAATTTTTTTCCAAAGCTACCATAAGACATAAGAAATGCTCTGAACTTGAGTCTGTAGCCAGATTGATGACTAACATCATTTTTTTAGTAAATTTTGAGGAGTTTAGCTGGGTACCATTTTTGCAAAAAATTAAAGGGCATGATGAAACTTTAGTGAATGAATTCATTGCCAATATAATAGAAGACTCCATTATAGTGAGAGGTATTAGTATTCCAATATCTAGCACAATCATAAGTGAAATTTTTGGAATTGTTGAAGAAGATAAGAGAATACTTGAATTAACTCCTTTTTCTAAGTTAATTGCACATCTCAATGGAAATGGACAACTTTCTATTATATGTATACAAAACCATTAAGGAAAGGCAAAATGGATCAGTGGAGAAACCCTAATTAAACCCCAGCAATCTATTTCCTTTTGGGTTATGAAATATTTCATGTGTGAAGGGCAATGCAACATTTTAGGGTGTGAAGTAATGCATACCATACTTCACCTCAAGTATGGCCAACAACAGATTCAATATAGGGTTAAACTTCCCTTATTCATTTATGGAGCCATTTAAATTTTGGGAACTAATTGATCATCTCCTCTCCATCATCATAGTCTTATCCATTTGATTATTCAACATCATTTCCTTCAACAAAGTAAATTAGTATAAAAGAATTTTTAGAAAACTAGATTCAATCAGTCCTTAGCATCTATTTCAAAATCTTCTAAAAAACCACCAATGCCCAAGGCAAAAGAAGAGGCTTCCTCTTCCAGGGTTAGGGTTTTATTTGGTGAGAGATGAGAAACCAAATCATAAACTGCACATGTGATTGAATATAGTTTTCAACATACTCTAATAAAAATAAAATTAATACCTAGGGTTTCATAGTCTCATCTAAACCTTGAATCCAAAGATATCCCTTCAAAAATAACATAATAGGTACCCAATACAATTGGAGCATCACAAGCCACTAAGGATACCTATGCAAAGGAGCTTAGTTCATGAGGAGATATAAAATTAATATTGGCACAAAATGATGAGGAGATAGAAGCAGTTGCCACTCTTGATAGCCTTTAGATAATCACCATTATTTAATTCACCAACAATAAAAAAAAACAACACTTCATGAAAAATATGTTACAACATATATTCTTGAGTCAATAGTAGTAGCTCTTGATGAATAAGTTATCACAACAGATATTCCTGAGTCACCAATAGTAGTTTCTAATGAAGAACCTACCCCAATAGATATTCCTACCGAGGAAGCTATTTAGAAATAAAGTATACTCACAAAATAAATTTTAGTACAAGAAGAAGAATCCTCTCCATCTTATTCAAATCCTAATTTAAGACTAGTGCTAAATAAAGGGAAAATTAGTATTATCTCTGAGGAAGAAAAATAATCTAGCTCCACTAGAGATCCAGATTTACAACTCATCTTTTCACTATCTAAGGTTGAGGTCATCATCAAATAACAAGCTATAGATATTTTTGATCTTTTAGCTCAGCTAAAACATAAGGATTTACTCAATTCTTCTTTGACTTAAGGATTAGATAATTTTAAAAACAAAGCTTTGGATCACATGACTAAAAACAAAAGGCTTGAGAAACAAATAACTCATTTTGATAAAGTCATGGTAAATTCTTGGATATATATCACTGAATTAGAAGAAAAAAACTTGTTAAAACATCAACTCAAGATTTCTCAACAACAATAAATTTTTATGCAAATTTCATCTTCTTCTTTTAAACCGTTATTCGATCACCAAACTATTGTTTCTCATATTGACTACCTAGACAAATGGAATTAGGTATGTTTTGAGTTTAGGGAACTCAAGGAGTAAAATAAAGCTTTATAAAATGAAAAAAAATAATGAAGGAAAACTTAGAGCAATAGAAACAAAAAACTCATAAACTTGAAGTAAATCTAAAAGTTGCATGTTAGATAGGGGAAAACCTTCTAGCTTGTAGAGCTCCCTCTCCCTCTTATAGCCTATATTTACAAGAATAATTTTAAATATGGTAGCTATTGATAATTTCATGTGATTTACCTCACAACATTTAATATCCTCCTATGTTTCTAAACATTTTTTAAGAATCCACTCTAGAACAATAAGATTTATTATGTGAGTTTTATTTGTGTAATATGATAGTAGGGGACTATAATAAGTTTATGGTCAATCTATATGTAGGAGAATTTTAGATAAGATCTCTTCTTTCTACTTAGAAAAATTAGATCACTTGGAAATCCATAAATGAAGAGTATATAATAAAATCTAAAACTATAAGGCTACATATTAGACTTGCTTTTGCTAGTGCAAAAAATTTATTGATTAACTTCAAAAATACTTATTTGATAAATCCAAACATTAAGGATTATTACTTGTAGGCTTTGTATAATAGTAGTGTATATTTTGATCTATATATAAGATAACATTTTGATGATATATTTACAGTTAGTGTCAGGCATTGGGACACATTGATAATTCAATTGAAGATAAGAGAGGTGATGTCTCTAACTAATTTAATATGGAGATTACGAAGAGCACAATCTATCAATGAATGATTGTTGATATCATTAACTCAGGAGGTGAACAAATTTGGGTTGGCATGAGATTCAGACCACCACTTCTTCTAAATCCTATTCCACCATGGCATAGATGGAGTCCTAAAACAAATGAAAATTTTCAAAATTGGCAACAAATGGTGCAAATATATCAAGGTTTCATTAGTTCTATGGATAATCACTAGGTTGATGAATTTTACATATATGACCTCAACCAACGTTTATGAGATAGAATTCAAAGTTATGAGAGAACAAGTAGCAGTTGAATTTGCAAAAGAGACTTGAAAAAAGTAAAGCATGGGGGAAATGATGAGTCCAAAATATGATTCATTATTAATATCAATTTTCTTCATTTTTCTACCATTACCTCTCCTCTAGACTTAAAAATAAAAGGATCTTAGGCTTGTATCTAATCTTAGTGTAGTAAATGGATAATTTATCTTACTTAATGTAACTAAAACCTAAGTTACTAATTTTGTCATCTAATTCTAACTCTTTGCATGTTTAGTCTCTCCATTTTATGTATTTATAGATGATATAGTACTCTATAAGGAATAAGGACCTTTTTGATGATCTTATAAGGTAGCTTATAAAAGTGATTTTGAAATTTTAGTAAGCTATGAACACATTGGACACTCTTCTAGTTCATTCAAGTCATCTCTGGATTGAGTAATGGACTTGTCCAACAACTACAGACTCTCACAGTCCATTGTTATGGACTCACCCATTAGTTACAGACTCACCCAGTTGGTAGCTATAGACTCATTCAAGATAAAATTTCATTCATCAAAGAATTCCACCTAATCTAGAAAACTTGTTGAAAACTTACTCAACATCCATGTTCATTGAATCAAGTTTCTATGGAGTTTCTCTAGACTTTACTAGAGCTATAAAGATGCTCTGGACTCTACCAAAATTGCTATAGAGTTATTCCAAAATATACCAAAACTTCTCTAGACTCTTATATTCCATGTTTTAAACTTGCAGAACTAAAAGATCCATACTTGAAGATTGTTTTGGGCACTTACTATATATATATATATATATATCAGTTAGTGTAAATATGTTCATAGTCTTTTAAAGGCAAATTGATCTAGTAAATCTAGGAAATCATTCTTAGTAGATATGCAGTGGAATTTGTAATGGAGGGATCTTCCTTTTCCAAACCATCAATCACCTATTCTGAAGAACCATTGAAATTAGGAGATTTGTCTTGATAACAAAATATTGACTACTAAGATCTAGGGATATTTTGTTACAATGTTATATAAGTCGATCTTCATGTCTTGATAGAAAGATATATAAAAAATAGATAATATTGTTATTCAATTAATATTCTAGCATAGTTATAGTTATATTTATGTAATCTTTTTTTATCAATGAAAAAAACTCCAATTTATAAGTATTGAGTCTTCTTTTATTCCTATTCCCAAGGCAAGCAAGGGCCCACTCTCTTTAAGAACTAAGAACATATTTTTATATGGTATTTATGTATTTATAGTTTTTAGTAATTATAAATCTATTTTTTTTAGAACAATAATTATAAGTAGATTGCAAAACCTGTAGGAAATTATCTTTCAATTCTAGGAGTTAATTCAAGATTGAAAAATAGTGTGTTTACTTTCAACAGATTGTTTACTTCCAATAAGTGTGTTTACTTTCATCAGATTGTTTACTTTTCATGTGTTTTTTGTATCAAGTGTGTTTATTTTAGCAAATTATTTTACAAAGTGTTTCAATTCTACAAGTGTGTTTCTTTATCACATAAACAAATCCTTTATAAGATATATTATATAACACATTTATAAAGTTAACAACCTCCTAATCATATCTGTAAGACCTATAAACATAAGTCTTGTTTTAAAAAAACTTTAGAAACTACCCCTAGTTTGAATGACATCAATAGATAAAGTTGATTAAACGAAGGGATTAATGACACCCATCAGTTATAATGGTAATCCAAAACTAATTGGTAATATCCCACCTAACTCTTAGACTTTGATGATGATAAGCCAAATGAGATAAGCCTAAAGATTAAAACTTATGATATTTCCTCTCACATCATTTCTCAACTTCATATTTCTATTCAACCTCAATCTTGTTAGCAACCTTTTGATGACATCTCAGTTACCTTGAACAAAACTAGACACTCCATTCACCATGCTTCTTCAGATGATAAAATAATGCCTACATGTACCATCGACCTACACACACATGACTATGATGGTAGTTATGCTTTAGATGACTCATTTTTAGTTGGATTCATCTAGGCTATAAATTCTAAAGTTTTTAGATATTATTCTTCTTTATTTCAATCTTTTCATTCTTCTTCTTTAGTTCCTTATTTTATAGAACCTAATATTATTTTTCTACTACTATTCATAGGGTAGAGGTGGAACACTCACATAGTATGCCTCCAATCACAATGGATCTCCTCAAGAGTATACTCATGGATCATGCCATAATATTATCATTTCACCATATATCATTATCCTTACAATTTACTTCCTCTAGAGATGTTAGTCATTGTACTTAGACCATATGCACAACCAACCTTGCCTATAGATGAACCTAGTCCAATTTCCATTCTAGATCCTCCCTTCCTCAGTGATGGTCTTCTTCCCTTACCATATCTTGATCCCTTAATTGTACAATGGGCTGATCACCCTTATTGTGATAGTCATAGAGTTGCTAGTATTGGACCAAATATTTCCACCTATATCAACAACCTTAGTGATCTATAAACTCTACACTGTTATCGTACACAAAAAGATTATCTACGAATCTTTTTGTCAAACACTCATTTTTTTGAAATAATCAAAGGAATTGAAACAATGTTTGACCTTTAAAAACATTTTTTCAAGGTTGATTAAAAGTGGATTTTGATACTAAATGATTTAAAGTTACAAGTTTATTCATTAATCCAATCAACCATTTCTAAACTTGAAATATATTAAATCTCCATTTAATTATCATAATTAATTAAATTTTCTTCCAAAATGATTATTAAATAAATCAAATGTAGAAAATAATGCAAAAATAAACAACTCATGACAATAAGGTTGATAAAGGAGTTCACCTGCTACTCAGGCTATATCTCTAGGTTCAATTAAGACACGAACCATTCCATTTCCATGAATTTAAAGTACATAGATAAAAATTAAAATTGTCAAATGGATCATCTAAGATTTCATAAATGTTATTAATAAACCTTTGAAAAGTTCTGGTACGCACTGATGAACTTTCCACCTTCTTCTTGCAAATGCAATCTCGCATTCTTGAAGTTCTCAACCAAAAGTATCACTTTGGGGCTTCAAAAAGTAGATTAAAAAAAATAAAAATAATGAAATCCACATATATTTGGAACCATGTTAGAGTATATAAAAACTCTCTAGTTTACTTTGAAGTCTAAAAATTATTCTAGATGCTTCAAAAATGGTGATACATGCAAACTAGTCCTAAACTGGCCATTACATAGTCTACAAAACTTCACTTTGAGGCATTAAAAATGGCATCAAATGACCTCAAATCTAGGCACTCAACATATGGATGAAACTGGTTCAGAGTCTATAATATTTAATTAGTTTACTTTGAATCTTAGAAATCAATTTAAGTGCCTCAAAATTGAGGGAGAGTGCAATTAGGTCCTTTATGCCTTAGCACAATTAGCTGAAACTTAGTGTTCAAATGCCACCTTGGTTGGTTTATATAGTGCTTCAACCCATGGGTTCAATATTGGGTCACTTATCATTTTAATTTTTAGGTCACAAGGTTGAATCCCATCAATGTCACTTTAGTCCCACTTTGAGAAAATTGGGGATTGGTTTGGCTTTTATAAGCCTTGGCTTGCATGGCTAAATCACCAAGTAGCATTTGTTAGGCATGTGGATAAGCTTGAATTGTTGGCATCTCCTATGCTAGTTACAACATGCTATGTTGGGAATTTAGTTGTAAATCCATGGTATTTGGTTGTCATTCTATGTATGGGCTTGGTGGTCCCTCGACCATTTGGAAATGGCATTTGTTTGGCATTCCATGTACAAGTTGGTGGATCCTCGACCATTTGGAAATCTTGAACCTTCGGCCCAAGCTTGAAAGTTGATAAATCAAATCCATACACTATCAAAGATTAAATATGAAATCTACCCAATTTTTTTAACATGAAATGAATGCCATGTGTCACATCCTCATTGGTCTATGTTTTTGCCACATCTTCACTTTGACCAAGTTTGACTGCAACTTTGACCAGTCATAACTTTTGCATATGGACTCAGATTTTGTCCATTCAAAATGCATAAAAAATATTGTGATGATATATACACCATGGAACTAGTTTTAAAACATTCCATGATCATCAATTTTTCTAGTTTGACTAGCTTTGATCACTTGTTGACCCAAACTTTGACTAGCTACACTAGGAGCAAACAATATTTATTTCTTGAGTTCCACATACCATTAGAAAGCTGTTGACAAGACCTATGTAATGATAGTGATTTCAAGATCATTTGAGATCATTCCAAAAATGACCTCTGGATCACCTAGGCTCATCCTTCTACCCATTTAGTTAGTAGACCTCCACAGTCTACTAATAGACATATTTGTTGCTTTCATGGGACAAATAACCATTATTCTACCCACTATCAAAAAATCAGGTAGTACATCAACACATTATAATCAATCATTTCCCAACCTAAAAAAAAGACCGTATCTCCTCTTAATCTACTACCTAAGTACATCCCTAAATATAGGGACATATATTATCTTTGGAACTAGTGTTATACTCATCACACTAATCAATGTCACATACTTCAACACCATCTTAGAGATTTCCCATGATCCACACCAACACTAATAATTCATCCTCCTACAGGTCACTCGTGCATGAAGTTTCTTCTTACTCTATTAGTTGTACATCCTCCTAGCATCATAGATACCATTCACATCGAGATACTTATTCATCATATTGATTATCCCACATAGGCAATACCACATGAGCATTAATATTATTATGATACACCTACCTTTTTAGTAGAGTTTATATGGAAGGAAGTCTTTGCACAAATTTTCATGAAGATTTATGAGACTTTAACTAGCATCAAAATTTAACTACATACATATGTTTTGAATGTTATGGATAATATTTATGGTCAAATATATCAGTATCTATAAACATGACATGGTGTCCTTTCACATTATTTCTATTACATGATTTGGATTGGATTTGTGATCCATTTATCTATCTTATATCTTTGACTATGTGTCAAACATGATTTCACTTATTATTTTACATGGACCATTATATTATGCTTTGTGTGTTTTACATCATTTCATTCTCTTTCAATTTTTCTTTTGGCTTATTTTCATTCTTTTCATGAATGCAAACTTATGCTTATGGTTCCATTTCTTTCATGGATTCCTTTACTTTATCTATAATGATTATTTGTTATCTTTCATAGTCAAATCAAGATAAATTATTATTGTGACTTGGTTATATAACCCTCATTCCCTTAGTCTTTTATCTTTACCATATTATTAGTTATAAAACAATATCTCTCATTTTAATACTCCCAAACACTGATCTTTTTGAACTCCCTTTTTACCTTATTTCCATTCCACACACTAAGCATACATATGATTGAAACTTGAAATTACATATTGGTTCATAGGTAAGCCTAACTAAGTCATATATTAAGTTACTTATTCTCCTGTAACCAAAGTATAAAGCTCATTCATGTCTATCACTTTTATCACTCATGTTGGTTATTCCAAATCCATATGGAGGAGGAATCACAAAATGCATAAATTTTTTGAAAGCCAAATAATTTAAACAAAAGGAAATGTTTCAAAAGGTAACATACAATTCAAAAGTCTAATCATACTAAAAGATGTGATTTATTATTTCTAGCACATCTCCTATCTTTAATCGAAGCTCAAACTTGATAGTTGGCCTCATAATAGAGTCGAGGTCTATTAAGGTGTGGTAGGCTAGTATATTGGGATAGAAGAATAAAATAATCTATAGTGATACCTAATTTCTTAGATAAGTACCCAATATTCATAGTAGATCGAGGGATCTGTAAAAAGTCCTGAGGAATGGAGAACATGTTGTGGGAAGGTAGGTCCATTTTACTTTCCTTGTTCATATAAACTTCATGAGTTGATATTAGTATTCCAAATATTTTCTTATATATCATTTTTCATATTGTGAGCAGGTAACCTTTGTATTTTGATGGTCACTAGTATCTTAGTTTCATTCTTTCTTAATTAGTATGCCTCATGTTTACTAAGGTTTTCTCATAAATGCATATGTCATGCTTTTTACATTTCCTATTTCATTAAAATAATCCTAATATTTTATTTTGATGAATATTGTTCTATTAATTGATCATACCCCCTAGGGTTTTCCTTTGTGAGTTACATTTTAAGACCATGGATAGGAACACACATTCTTTACAAAACATTTACTTACCTCTCCCATTATTATCATTCATCTCATTGGTGTTCACCTTGTTAGTTCCAACGTAAGACCATGGATAGGCTAGGCTCTCCTCACAAATTACCACATTCAACCATATTTAAATTATTCCAACATTTATCTCCACCTCATTGGTGTTCTATTTGTGAGTTATAGTTTAAGACCTTGGATAGGACCAATCTCTCCTCACAATAAATTCCAATACCAAAAGTTCATATTATAACCCAGTCACAATAAAATTATATACTTGAAATTTGAGATAATTTGTGTTACATTATGATTTACACATCATTTACATAATTTTTGTCTTGATTTAGTATGTTTTATACTTATTTCATAAACATTTCACTTTTATATTCTTATTTTGCAATTGCATGTATGTTTAAAATCATTTAATGAAATTTCTCATACTTCCCATCTTGATATAGTATGATTAATTGATTCCTACTTACATTTTGTTTTTCTTTTCATACTTCGCATCTTGATTTAGTATTATTAATTATTTTATTATTTGTTTATTTTTATACATATTGGTTTTCACACATTTACCACTTTATTATGAATTTTCATACTTCCCAACATGATATAGTATGACTTTTATTTTGTTTTAATTCAGTGATTTTTTTTATATGGATTGAAAACATCTGTCACTCATTACTTTACCATTTTGGTTTATTATATTTATTCATCTTTTGTTTTTACACATTTCCCATCATGATATAGTGTGTATTAAATTTTATGATTATTTATAGTTTTTTAAATCTTTTTTACTTTTCTTTTTAACCATGCATGTGTATAACATAATGTTATAAAATAAAACTTACATCACATATTTTCCATAACATATACAATAAAAGTAAAATACATGTGCTAGAAAAGAAATACCTACATCCATCTACCAACAAACAAATTACAAATCATAGACCAAAGAAATAACCATATATATATCATGAGTTTGATACTATCTACACACACACACACACACACACACACACACACACACACACACACACACACACACACACACACACACACACACACACACACACACACACACACACACATACAATAGTTACAGTTCTAAAGTTGTGCTCCATCATGTCTATCCTGTGGTTAAGCCAAGCTACCCAAGGATGACTGTGACTAATCCACCTGAATGGTAAGTTGTAATGAGGTAGTTCAGGATATCAAGCCATCAATTTGACCCTATAGATTGGACACCTGGGCCTATACATGTACAAGCTATATAGTGTTCACCATATGAGTGGCTCGCTCATATGCCAATGCCTACCAAGCTTGGGCCTCTCCATATCCCACTCCAATATGTGGTTGTAATCCATCTCCATACATTTGTAGTTTTTGATCAACCTCCCGCACTAGTTAAACTATCCAGCATAAGTTAGGGAAGATGGTACCACAAGGTCTACCAAAGTGGATGGATTATAATGTGATAACACCCCATCCAAAATATCATGGTGTGTGGCCACAATCATGTCTCCCCATTTAATATATTCTATAATAGTATATACAAAACCAAAAAAATAAATATACATAAGATCTCATGTATATATATCTCAAACCATATATCTATCATTATTTATCATAAATAAAAATACAACTAGTGATGTGTTAGAAAATTATTAAATTAAAGTATTTATCACAAGTGATAGTGTTATCAACCATGGTCTCCCCATCAGCTTGACCATTAAGCACTTCATCTATTAGTTTCCTCTTCATAATTAAAAATCCTAGAGTCACTACCCATGCTTGTCATGGTCCCCTCCTTAGCTATCTCTCTATAGATTAGTTATGTCTAGTGGCTATCATAAGATCTCCATGTACATTAGCTCTCTCCTATGTCTACTCTAATCAATCGCACCTTCATCTTCTATAAACTCAAAGTAGTAATTTTCGCCCTTGTTATCATCATGTTACTAGTTTTGCCTATCCCACATCCACATCTATCACATCCTCTCCACCAAACCTCCTCACCTCTTGATGTAATGCCTAACCTACCCATTGTTAGGTTGTGGAGCTAAAAGCTTCAACCAATGCAAACATGGAGGAGGTTGCTGAGTTCCAAGTAGACCGGCATCGACAGAGTATGGTGCAGAAGCCAACTGACTGTGGCACGTGTGGACTGAAAGCAACCGACATCGGCAGGAGGTCAGCCAACGTCAGTCACCTCCAGGCAGACAGGGACCGACGTCGGTCACCTGTGCGGTTCCAAAACTGCTAGTTCATGAACAGTTCGTTAACGAACTGAGTGTTTTCATGTAAAGGGCTAATTATAGTCTCGAGCTGCATTTCTAATTATTGTAATTAGGTGTCTAATTATTGTATGCATGGGATCTATATAATAGACTCATAGGTTGTATTGTAATTAAGGATCTAGGATTCAAGGAAGAGATTCTTTAGAGTGCAAAGCAAGGAAGGCAAGGAAGGTCCTTCCACAAGTGTAAGATCATTAATTTGTAGGTTGTTGCAAGATCAAGGAGAAGATCTACATGGTAAGTTAGATCAGTTTGAATTACAGGTTGTTGCAAGCTCATGGGAGATCTACTTGAAGTACTTTGAGTGCTTGGTGTACTGGCAGTGTTATTATTGACTAGTTGGAGAGGTGAACACCAATTCTGTGTATGAGTTGTGTGTTGGGACCGTTTTGGTAAGAGAGTGAACTCTTGATTGAGAATAGCTGTACACTTGAGGTGTGGGAATCCTCTGAGAGGTGTGGAGAAGAAGTGGCATCTTCTTTATTGTATTTTCTTTTTGTATGAGTATTAATACAAGTGTGTGTATTGTCTCTCATATTCTGTGCTATTTGTGAATTCTAGTTACTTATTCAATCTGGTATAATTCTGTGTTTAGTTTCTTATACAAGGTAATCATATTGTGCTCTTATTGGAGGAGCAAGATCCTAACAAGTGGAATCAGCACTGTTTGTTGTTCTAGATTTCCCAACAAGTGGTATCAGAGCTTTTGGTTGGGTTTACTAACAGGTTGTATCAGATCTGGTTAGTGTGTTGATTACAGGTTACTCACAGGGGTTTCTGTTTGAGTGGGAGTATAACAATGGCAGATGAAAGTAGACTAAAAATGGAGAAGTTTAATGGCAAGAACTACCAATTATGGAGGATGCAGATAGAAGATTATCTGTATCAAAAAGATTTGTACTTACCATTGGGTGGGGTTGCTAGCAAGCCCACAGATATGAAGGATGAAGAATGGAATGTTCTTGATCAGAAGGCTCTGGGATCTATAAGATTGAGTCTTGCATCATCTGTGATTTCAAACTTGTCACAGTGTAAGACAATGGTAGAGTTGATGGAATCTTTGGCAAATTTATATGAAAAACCCTCTGCTTCGAATAAGGTATTTCTTATGAAGTAATTATTTAATTTGCAAATGTTGGATGGTGGATCTATACATAGTCATCTTAGTGATTTCCATGGTTTGGTAAACCAGTTAAGTTCAGTCAATATTGATTTTAATGATGAAATTAAGGCTCTCTTAATCTTATGCTCAGTACCTGAAAGCTGGGAGAGTTTGGTAATGGCAGTTAGCAATATTGCATCTGCTTCAAAAATATTAAAATTGGATGATGTTGTGAGTGTGATCTTGAATGAAGAGATACACAAGAAAAGCACAAGTGAATCATCAGGGATTGCTTTGAGTGTTGAAGGTAGAGGAAGGCAAAGAGAGAAGATCAAGCATGGGAGATCAAAGTCAAAGATAGGCAGGAGATCCAAATCTAGGTATGGCAGAATAACCTGCTGGAAGTGTGGAAAGCAAGGGCACTTAAAGAGAGATTGCAGATCAGTTATAGATTAGCATGAAGGACATGAAGAAGAAGCAGATGTTGCAAAATATGTTGCACAGGATGCTCTGGTATGTTCTTTGGATAAATTAGAATCTTGGATTTTAGATTCTGGTGCCTCTTTTCATGCATCCCCAAATAGGGAATTTTTTCATGAGTATGTCCAGGGAGACTTTAGAGAAATTTATTTAGGGGATGGTAAGCCTTGTCAGATTGTTGGCAAAGGGAAAGTGAAGCTGAAATTACAGACAGGCAACACATGGGTGTTGAAGGAGGTCATGCATGTCCCATTCCTGGAGTGGAATTTGATTTCGATTGGAAAGTTGGGTGAAGAGGGTTGCACAGTAACTCTCACAGTGGACTCTTAGAAGGTTACCAAGGGTGCACTTGTTGTAGCTAGAGGTAAGAAAGTAGGTACGCTTTATCTATCTACTTGTATTACTGATTCTCTTTTTGGGTTATCTACTTCAGTTGTAGATTCAAAGATGTGGCTTAATAGGCTTGGTCACATGGATAAGAAGGAGATGCATGGTCTTGAGTCAAAGGGTATGCTTTTGGATTTGAAAAGCATGGATCGAGATTTCTGTATGCAAAAGAAGAAAGTGTCATTTCTTGAGAAATCTGATGTTAGTGACAAGAATAGGAAAGCCTTGTTTTTCAAGGAGAAGATGACAGATAGGTATCAGTCAAAGGGGCTGAGGAATTTTGAGCAGAGCAAGGGTGATTTGGACAAGGTTTTGTTCCAAAAGGAGCTCATGGGAAAAAGTCATTTCTCACAAGCAAAACACAGAAACCGACGGCAGTTAGAAAACTGACATTGACGTCCAGACAGGGACCGATGTCGGCTATGTGCAGACTGTTGTCAGTGACTCAAGATAGGTATAAACTGGTGTCGGCTAGGGAAACTAATGTCGACAGGGTGGCAGTCGCATAGAACTGACTTCGGTTAGATGCAGACTGAGATGTGACCAGCATCAGTGATTGAGATGGATTTTGGGCAAACAACAAGCTGTCAAGGAGTCTCAAGCGCCCATATGGAGGACTGAAGTGGTAAGTAAGTCTTAAATTCATCATTTCCCTTCTTTACACTACTTGTTTCTCACTGATGGTTAAGAACTAGGAAGTTGTTAAAGAAACAGAGTAGGTAGATCCAAGAAATAGTGGGAGCTTGGCATGGATGAGGAATGTGATTCCTTGGAGAAGAACCAAATAGGAGTTTTTTGGTGGAGTTGTCAGCTAGAAGAAAGCACTGAGAGACGAATGGATTTTAAGGATGAAGAAGAGTGGAAATAGACATGTGAGACAGTAGGCCAGAGTATATGGTCTTGAGTAAGCTGCAGGTCAATGGAGGTTTGGCCATTGTGTTTCTCTTTACCAGGTTGGATAATATTAGCTACATTATCCTATTATTGTATTATGTGCTTGTTGTAGAGTCACATATGCAGGGAGTTGCTGAACTAAAGGTAAAGCTAGTTCAGAAGTATGTCATGAGGAATATGGGAGCAGCAAGATTCTTTGGCATGAGTGTGTTTTAGGGACATGGAAGGTCACAGGTTGACTTTGTTTTAGGATGATTGTGTGAAACCAGTTAGCACGCTAATGGTTGGACAGTTCATAGAACAGGGTCCTGATTCACATAATGAGGTTGAGTACATGTGTACTAAACTTGGGTTTTTTCCAAGCAGTGGGAGCTATCAAAAAGTTTGGAGCCAATCTGAGAAAGACACACTAGAGGGCAGTTTAGTGGATTCTCAGGTATTTGAGAGGGACCAGTAGTAGGTGCACTTGCTATGCAGGGTCAAGTTTCTTTTCTACATGTGTTTGTAGATGCGGATGCGACAGGTTACTTGGATGACAGGAGGTTCACCACAGGTGTTGTGGTGGTTGGTCTTCAAGAGTGATCTTGAAGAGGGATACAAGTCAGGAAAAAAATTAGATGGAGTACAAGTATAGGTACAGTTGCAGCTATTTATCTCCAAGTGGGAGATTGTTAGGTTATGGAGCTAAAAGCTTCAACCAATGCAAACATGGAGGAGGTTGCTGAGTTCTAAGTAGACCGGTGTCAGTAGAGTATGGTGCAGAAGCCAACTGACCAAGGCACGTGTGGAATGAAAGCAACTGACATCGGTAAGAGGTCGGCTGACGTTGGTCACCTTTAGGCAGACAGGGATTGACATCGGTCGCCTGTGTGGTTCCAGAACTGCCAGTTCACGAATAGTTCGTTAATGAACTGAGTGTTTGCATGTAAAGGGCTAATTATAGTCTCGAGCTGCATTTATAATTATTGTAATTAGGTGTCTAATTATTGTATGCATGAGATCTATATAATAGACTCATGGGCTGTATTGTAATTAAGGATCTAGGATTCAAGGAAGAGATTCTTCAGAGTGCAAAGCAAGGAAGGCAAGGAAGTTCCTTCCACAAGTGTAAGATCATTGATTTTTAGGTTGTTGCAAGATCAAGGAGAAGATCTACATGGTAAGTTAGATCAGTTTGAATTGCAGGTTGTTGCAAGCTCATGGGAGATCTACTTGAAGTACTTTGAGTGCTTGGTGTACTGGCAGTGTTATTACTGACTAGTTGGAGAGGTGAACACCAATTATATGTGTGAGTTGTGTGTTGGGACCATTTTGGTAAGAGAGTGAACTCTTGATTGAGAATAGATGTACACTTGAGGTGTGGGAATCCTCTGAGAGGTGTGGAGAAGAAGTGGCATCTTCTTTATTGTATTTTCTTTTTGTATGAGTATTAATACAAATGTGTGTATTGTCTCTCATATTCTGTGCTATGTGTGAATTCTAGTTACTTATTCAATCTGGTATAATTTCGTGTTTAGTTGCTTATACAAGGTAATCATATTGTGCTCTTATTGGAGGAGCAAGATCCTAACAAGTGGAATCCGAGCTATTTGTTGTTCTAGATTTCCCAACACCAATGGTCTCACTCATCGAGGCCTAATAAAAAGTATCTCAAAAGGAACCCCTATGCTTCCTCTCCATCTTGTCTCTATCACATGTCTTGCCCAATAAGTAGGAACTACTAGAGGGGCCACTAGATATGGTAAGACTAGATTTTTGGGTTTGTAATATACCGAATGTGGCTCCACCCATGAAGTATAATGGTCTATGATTTGAATGTGTGTTAAAATGGTATAAATAGTGGCCCAAGTTGGATATAGTATATTTTGTAGCCTAAAATTTCACCCTAGAGAATTCAAGTAGACCTCAATTTTAGGATAACATGGAAATATCTCCCTTCATAGACAAGCCACTACAAGAGATAAATCTCTAAGTTTGAAAGGGCTAGCTCCCTTGATTTGTCTCTTAGGCTCACACTACACTAAGTTATTAAATATTGGGGTTGAAAAGGGAATAAGGAGACATAAAATAAACCTATGCTAATGAATTTCTACACCAATATAACTCCACACAACACACTTGCATCTACACTTAAGAAAGAAGACAACTCAAACTAAATTCAACCCTATGTCCTTATAGCATAAGTATTTCTCATAGAGGTAGATTTCCATGCCTAGATAGAGATGGGTGAATAAGAAGGTCTAATACAAGAAACTACTAGTCCTTTTCACACTTCAAGGCAAAATTGATAAATAATACATTTTATGAAACTTGTTATAAGAGATCTCATTCACACAAACATGCAAGACTAGACATGGAATCAAGGAGGGCATTTTATTTACTTGTCAACCACATAAAACACATAACACATTAAATTAAGAGATTTTAGAAATTAAATAAACTTAGAAAACTTTATTCAAAGGAAAATGAGGTGTCAAAACCAATAGGACATTGCCATACAAAGCTAAAAAGGCTTGAATTTATAGAGCACATGAGAAGAGAGAGATGAAGTGAAGGTGAAAAGTCACAAGACTGGGTGTCAAAATTTAGAAACTAGATATAATTTCCATGGAATGAATTAGAAAATAGTTTAGGAGTTTGATATGAACATGTGTCAATCTCAAGCACAACACCTTCCTCAAGTTGGTATAGACTATTCATTGTCTTGCTTTGAAACTAACTTCATGATGGTGAGGAGTGCAATTGAGTGTATAAAACTACCATATAAATCCTTGAAACATATGTTCTATCTTGATAAGGTAGATAAGAGTCAGTGCATGTCATCTATGCATCCCTAACTGATGGATTCATCTTTGTCATATGTCATTCACTGCATGTAGTCATTCATCACTAATCTCCTAGGAATGTCTTCACACTTATCATCAAAGTGAGTTGTAATTTCTAAAATAAATGCATTGAAGAGGCTTTATTTATCTCAAATAGATATCCTTTGACCTTTGTTATATCAAATAGACCTCAAAATATTCTAAGTTACCTTTCCCACTTTCTCAATAGGTAGTCACATTGTCTTCACTATGCTATATTTTGATTGTCTCACATAGATGTTTTCATGATTCACTATGGTAAGAATTAATTTTTACAAGTTTGAAAAATTCCATGAAGACCTCCCTTAATGGCATTTATCCACCAATTCTCTTTTATACCTATAAAACAAGTTAAAACTAGCAAGAAAACCTAAATTAGGTCTATCCATACAAGAGATAGTATAGACCAAATAGATGCCCAGGAGCCTGAGAGAGTATTAAATAAATACAAAACACTTTTAAGGATAGATTACCCCTTATAGATATAAATTAATTCATTTTTTATTCATCGGGTCTAAATAAGGGTTTTATAAGGGTTTTGAGCTGTTCTAATTCTTAAAAATGGTTCATAAAAACCAAACATTCAATCTCAAAACAAATGACACTGAGACCAAGTGTAGGAGCCTACACAACTACCCATATATCCTTGAGGCGCCATTCAAAGTATACATATAGATATAATCATTTAAAAATGGATCTCAATCTCCTTTTAGGCATTCTAAGTAGGATTTAGAGATATTTGGGTCAAAATGGATAATTTTGGATGTTTATATACAAACCAATGGATCCCACTAGTCCTACAATTTCTCCTAAATGTAATAAAAGTGATTAGAATGATCATGTGATCTTAGAAGTGAAGCTAGACCCTTGTAGGGCTTAGGTCTAGTCTAGGCCTAATAGGCCTAACTACATTTGATTACCTATGACCACCTTTGAATGGTTTCCAATATCTACATATAATTCCTAACATTATTTCATACCTAGATCAACCTCTCAACTCATTTTTTAGTGTCTCTTTGTTTTCCCTTTCATCTTATCATCATCTACATAATATACCTATAGATTAGACTATCTAGAAGTTCCCTCTATCTGAGACAAAACATAGGGCATATCCTTTATTTTCTTGGAAAAAATGAGACTATGGGAGGGTATATAGGTATTGATGAAATTATATGAAAATTTTTAGGGATGGATCACACTCATAGACCTCTCAACTCATCAAACTCCTCAAGACTGGCTATTAGACTAATGACTACAGGATTTGAATTGATTGTAGGTGCCTATTATGTTTAAAACCCTATTTATTTAAATTTTCACCATGTTTATTTCCCTATGATAATCAAATAATAATGTATTGGCCAAGTGTGAGAATAGTCTCAATGTTTTCACCCCTCTTAAATCACTTCCAACCTTTAGACTGTCTCTCTTCACTAGCCTAGACTACTCTATAGAATGAGTTGACTATGTCACCTATGAGCGACCATTTAGGAGAACTAAAAGACTCATGTAGGTAATAACCTATGTCTAACCACTATTATTTTACTCATTTAATTAATATTTAGGTCATTAGATCATCTATACCCCTGTATAGACATTATCATACCTTGGAACCATGCATCATTATCCCATCATCAATATATTGTGGGTCTATACTCATACTATGCATGTTTCATTTAGGATTCTTTTAGGTGCTCATTAGGGCTTGAGTAATATTATATTATCCCTTGGTTCTATATTTAAGTCATAAAAACCCTTCTATAATCATTTGAAATCACTCCTACATTCAAATTGCCTTTCTCCACTAGCATTGGTTAGTCTATCTACCTAGTTAGACTGTAAGTGTTTTTTAGGGTAGAAGTGGAGGTTTCCTATAGGTGGAGACAACTTGAACATTATAGTCACATTATTGAATTCCTCTCAGGTCATAAATATCAACTAATACCTTGGATAATCTCATTTTACACCTTGGAATTGAGCACCATTTTCTATTCACCAATTGCATTATAACTCCATTATTGCACTTTCCAATTCTACACTCATTTGAGCCCTGAGCATCTTTAGTAAAAATGGTTTGAGTTGTAAGTCATTTAAATTGCATTATATTAACCATATCATCATTCGTATGTAAAAATTGTGATCTTTCAAGGCCTAGACTATAAGTGGGAGGCCATTTAGGCATACACAAACTTCATAATCTCATGCCATAGAAAGACATTGTATAAGACAATTACTTTTAGAGAAGTTAAGGTAACAATCTCCTCTAAGCAATATTCCTACTTTTCACCTTTGATAATAGCAATGAAATGGTCATAACCATGTTGGTGACTTGAAAATTCATTTCAAGTCTCTTTCAAAAGCTTCGTCCAACTATGTTACCTTGAGAATATATTCACAACTTGAAACTCCAAAATTCATCACACTCAGACCTTTGTGGCATCCTTATTGCTGTTGGTCTCCATCTACACTTGACTGTAGTAAAATGTTTCACTATTTGTAACATAGTTCTCTTCTTGGAGATGATGGAAGCTTTTAATGTGTTATGACCTTAGAAATAGTGGGTATCTACTACATAACACAATACAACTTTGAACTCCTCTCAAATATTGACATTCAACCTTTGAAGTATACACAATTAGAATGCATACTACCCACATATGATAGTGAGATAATAGGTCCATTGTGAGTTTAAGCTAGGTGACTAATGTGATGAATTGATGTTTAGAAGACACATGTACTGAAGATTATTAATTTCAATTTATTCTTCAAAAATTTACTCCATACTTTCACTTGTAACTGCCAACATACACTCTGTATACCATCATTGTGTTCACTTCTTAGTATAAGGAGTGATTTTTATTATTCCTTGATATCCACACATGTAAACCAAGTGAGAATAACATGAAAAAAAGGGAAAACTCTATAAATAAACCTATAACACTTAAAATCATCAAATAACTGCAAACAAATAAGAAAACCAGAGGCCATGGGGATAAACAAGTAGTTTTGAGAATCAAACATTCTTGGAAATGGTTCATAGAGTAAAGTACACCAAAACTACAACTCTTAAAAGGAAGTAAATTGAGAGTAATACCACCCACAAAAGTCATTTGATCTCAATCACCTCCTCCTGTTCATACCAAAGGAAGATCTGTTGACCTTTCTGACTTGTTTAGGAGAGTGATGGAGAATATGAGCTAGTTTTTACCATTTTGAAGCCTATCAAAACCACCTAAGTGTGGAAATGGATTTAGGGGACTTGAAGGGATATTTTAAAGCCTTCCCACATGCCAAATGTACTTTTATTATCCATACAATTGCCTTTAACTACCTATTTTATAGTGATATCCTTAGATGGATGTTGAATCTCCATTATGTTAGTTGTAGAACTGACTCCTAACACTCAAATAGCATCTTGGATGTTGAATTTATTTTAACATTTGTCTTTTCATGGAGAAAACCATACATTTCACAAAAAAACTCAAAAGGTGGCAAAAAATATGACATAAGGGAAATATTAATACTTAACACATATGACAAAGGTGTAAAACATATTAAATGAACCTAAACATGAATATGTGACCATATTATGACCTTGAAATACCTTATAGGAAGCTTGAATATATAGTGGGTTGACCTAATTTGACCTACGGTCAAAAATTTTCAACATTTTGGTGATTTCCTAAGGGTGGTGAGCCAACTATGCCAAAGACCAGTAGCCTTCTCCTATCCATTAGGATATGAGGTAACCTATACACTATTATTGAAACTAATAAACATTTTAAAGGACAAAAAACACACAACACATAATAAGGAAACAAGAAACAAAATAATAAATAAACTTACACTTGTGTTCTCATGAACACTTAGGGAAAACACAAACCAACTAAAAATAAACACACCTATCCTAGTATGTACAATACCTCAACACTTGAGGTAAGGAACAATCATATGTATAACTTCAACCAAGGTCAAAGATAATGATCCTTGCATCCTTTCTACTCCAAGAAAATATATCCTCATATGGTGCATGCTTGTTAATGAGCACTTGTTTGTGGATGTAATCAAGAGATTTAACATGGTTGTCACTTCTATTGACTATAAGTATGTCACTTTGAGCTCTTAATAACACTCCATCCAACTCATTTGGAGGCTTGTTTGAGATGTAAAATTTCTTGAAGTTTGACATGCTCATTTGATAGTCTTCAAATTGATCATTAGGGATTATTACAACATTCTCAACTTCATCTACACTTGAAATAAGATATATTTGATGTTGGAAGTCATCAATACCATGTTTATATCTACCAAGCACTTCTTGGTTCATCATGGTTGTTTCTTACTTAGTTGAGGTCTGTTCATCAAACATCTCATATTCTACCAAGGGTGTTTCTTGATTGATAGAGATCTAAAGATCTTATTTGTGTTCATTGAGAACATGTTTGACATTAGCATCAGGTTTGCACTCATCTTGAAGGATTTAAGGTCTGCTATCTTCCTCAAATTCCTAAACAATGGCATAGAACTATTTCCAAATCTCATCTATTTATTCTTGAGGTTCATATTTAAAAATGTTTTCTTCTTTTGTAATAAAAATGGATTTATCATTAAGATTGTCATATCTTGACAACGCTGGGATACTCACATCACCATTTACATGTTTAATATAGTTGCATAATGTAACTTGTTCTGTGATGCTATCATGATCTATCTCAAGGACTCCATTAATGTCCTCATGAAGTATATAATTTCCAAGACCAGTTTCTTCAAAACCACCTTATTTAGCTCCCCACTCATCAAGATACAAATTAGAAATGCCATCAAGGAGAGTTAGAGGCTCTTGATTATTAGGGTGATCATCTTATTCAATAATATTGAAATTCATGTTAGAAGTATAAAGCACATAAGGTTCAACATAAAAAATAGAGAGTGTTTTGAATTAATTGTCACTTTTGCATCATATCTAGTCTTAAAATCCATATAGGACCAATCTAAAGTTAGACAACTTCCTATTTTAGTAGTGAACTCTCTAAATAAACAAAGTGCAAAATGAGGAGGGACATATACCACTACAACATCTTGAGAAATGGTGAAGCTAAGACAAGCATGGAGAATGATATCCAAAACTCTAATTATACCAATGGTCTTGGTAGCTGACCCATCCATTTGGATCACTCCTTTGGCATGGGGTTCATACTTCAATTTTAGTTTGTCAGCTACCATCTTGGGCATGACACAAGTACTAGCTCCACTATCAATGAGACAATTATTCACTAAATAATTTCCAATAATGATGGATAGAAATAATGGAGGAGTTTTTTCTAACTTTTCAAATTTTATTAATTGACCTTCACTTGGATTCATGGTGTTTTTCAAGGTTGCCTCTCTTTGGCTAGGCTATTTGGATGTCAAACTGAGTTTAGATAGCTCCTTTTAAAGTAGGTTTGATTGTCTAGGTATAGCCAATGTATCCCACATTGATACATTCACTTGAGACCTCTTCATTTGCTCCATAATGTTAGTGAAAGGACCACTAACTCTTGATTTCCCACTAGAATTAATCATGTTGCCTACACCTTGAGAATTTGGAGGTATGAAAGAATTCCTAACATTCTACTCTATTTCACTTGTGAATTTGGAACAAAACTAGACATACCTATTCATGTACTTGTTTGAACATTCATTAGAGAGCCATTGGTAGTTCCTTGAACTTCTTCAATATCCTTCCTCTTACTCCTTGTGTTTACAACTATATAACTTTTATCCATACTTGGCTGCCCTTGATGATTGGCTGCACATGATACATCTTGTTTCTAATTTCCTACTATAGACCACATTTTATAACTCTTCCCATCAATCACTCTTCCATTTGATACTTCATCTTGAGTCATAACTAGTATAGTCCTCAAATTTTTCATAAAGGCTTAGTTGAAAGCTTCATTGACATAGGAAGATGGATCACAAGGTTGATCCAATGAAGGTTAACTATTATGGTCTTGGGTAAGATTATTTTGATTAGGCACTAGTGTCCTTGAGGTAGGAGTATTGGGTTTATATCCACCATATGGATTTGATTAGACTAGTTATCCTTGACCTTGAGGATGACCTTGGAAATGAAGTCTATTGCCTTGATAATTAGGGTATAATTGATTAGGCTGATAGTGAATTTGAAAGGGCTTGAATTGATAATATTGAATGATCCTCTTTATACCTAGGATCTCTTGTTCATAGCTCTCATTTTTTCAGCCTCATTGGGTTTTCTTGGTTGACTAGGGGCAATAGACTTACTTTTAGGTGTAGGAATAGTAGTAATAATAGGTGTAGGAGTTTGAAAGTTAGGAAAAAAAGGCATGGGAGGTATTTGAGAAATATTTCTAGCCTAAATCAAATAATTCTCTACCCTAATGACCACCTCATAGGCATTAGGCAGAGTGTCACCTCCCATAGATTGTATCAACATTGAAATGTCACTATCAAATACTTTAAGGTAATAAAGGAAATCATGGTGAGTTGTTAATCTTAACAATATTGGGATTCTATCCCTTGTCTTCTAAAATCTTGTGTTGAAGTCTTGAATGACTTTTTGAGGTTCTCTTCTAATGGTGGTTAGCTACTCTGTTAGTGACAAGTTATCATTCTTGTCCTCAAATATTCTTCTCAATGCATCTCCTAGCTCATCCCAAGTTGTGATTGATCCAGGTGAAAATGTTTCATACCAATCAAGATCTTTTCCTTTGAATGAGACATCCAACAGCCTGCTTACAATGTTCTCCTCTATGATGTGATGGATATTGTAGAAGTTAGCAATATTCCTTATATGCTAAATGGATGTGATAAAAGGCTCACTAGTATATGATGGAACACTTTTAAGGGTAGATATGGGAATATCATCATAGTGGACAAGATTTACTAGGATATAGCCATTGAAGGCAATAAAAGGATGGTTCTTTGCCATGGTGGCCTTAGGACTTTGCAATAATGGATGAATCAAGAACTTTCTTATGGGATTATAAGAAAGATAGGACCTCTTTAGATAGGGATGGGTATGATCAAATCTACTTGATTTATATGAATAAGGAGTAATCTCTTGAAATTAAAAATGTATGCCTTTGGTAAGAGACATTATGTTTACCTTAATCATGAAAGAGTGCACTAGTCTAAAACCAATATTGAAACTTTGGAGTTGCCAAATGCTACAAGAAGTGGACTATTACAACTTGTTTTAGATTAAGGTAAAAACAGGTTTTGAAGGGGCCCCGAAACCCTTTACATCAGACAAGATAAAAACCTTAAGCACACCCAGGAAACGAAATAACCTAGAACCTGCAAAAGCTAGACCAGATTAACCAGGAATTTGAAAACAACAGTCAAGAGCTAGACAAACAATAACTATTTGTTATTATTTTTTTTACAAGACCAAAGTTTCATGTCTAGAGGAGGGACCAGAGGCTTAGATTTTTTCCTCTTAACAGTAGTCCAGCCATCCTCTACCTTAGCTGCCTCAGCAACCCAGTCCTCAGAAGGCCAAGAATCATGAAGTCCAGAGGGTGACAAAACCTCAGCAAAAACCTTAAGAGAACTAGCCAACAATTGGCTCCTAAGAGAGTCCTTCAAAACAGGTGGAGGAACCACCACCTCCTCAGTAATTGGTTCAGGAAGATCACATAATCCAATCTCCACCGAACTTTCAACAGGATCAGTCTCCAGCTGAGACTTCTGATCCATTGAAGTAGATTGGATACTCTTTTCATTCTCATTCTCAGAATTAGTCGAGGCTTCCTCAGGTTGTTCTGTAATATAGTGATCATGATCAGCTTCAGCCCACCAAGAAGGTGATCTTCTGGATCTGGATTTCCCTGCAGTGCACCGGGTAGCAATATGCCCCGTCAAGTGACACTTTCTACATCGAAAAGGTAACCCTTCAAAGTCTAACATTTGCATCTAAGAGCCCCTAGGGGAGTCCAGACAAATCACCTTAGGAAGGCCCTTAGAAACATCCACCTCAACCATAAGGTGAGCACAGGTCGATTGGTAATACCTCTTGGTTTCAACGTCCATGAATAAAAATTCCCCTATAGCATTTCTGATGGTTTTAAACACTGATTCATGCCATAGATGCATTGGTAAATTAGGGAGCTGAACCCAAACATGGATCTTGTTGAAAGTTTCTGTAACAGGAATGAAATCCATATGCCACCGTTTGGCGAAGAGAGGGTATTTAACCTGCCAGAAGAAATTTTTGTTGGAAAGAATAGTCTTCCTGTCCTCAGCAATGTGGAATAAAGCTATAAGAAAACCTTTACCACAAGGATAAATTTCAACATTTCCATCGATTAGTGGCAGCCAGGTCTGGGATATCCAGCCATGTAAATCGGCAAGAGATGGCCAGAAGCCACGAAATCTACAAATAGCCGCAGACTTTGAAAAGTGTTCTGCCTGATAAAAGATTGCTTCAATAGTATCAGGATCAAGATTAACCCTGACAGGTTTTAAATCACTTACAGGTGATTCGCTTAATCTCCTAGCAGAAGCTTGACGTTTTGCATCATGAATTTCAGCTTCAAAAGCAGCCACATCCGCATAAGTTCTTCCCTTAGATCCAGGGACAAAACCAAAAATAGGGGAACCATTTTCTAAATCCATGACTGGAGAAGAACCCCCTTCCGCAAAAGAGTGAGTGAACAGGATCCTAGCCCCACTCACTGGTAAAGTTTCAGCCACACTAGTCGCAGGATCAACGGTAGCCTGGACTGGGATGGGAGTTCGCGCTCGCACCTGCGTGCCCGCAGCGTTCAAAATCTCCATGCGCGTGCAGGGAGTAGGGAGCATGCGCGCGCTGGGAGCGTTCAAAAAGTTTTCAGGATTAATTTTTTATTCGACTATTACAACTTGTTATCAAAGCCAACATCTACCTTAAACAACCTTCATAGACATCATATCCCACTGGGATGCCAAAATAATTATAGCCTAAAATTTCACCCTAGATAAGTCAAGTAGACCTTCTTAGTTTTATGACAACATGGAACTATATCCCTTCATGGACAAGCCACTACAAGAGATATATCTCTAGGTTTGAAAGGGTTAGTTCCCTTGATTTATCTCTTAGGCTCACACTACACTAAGATATTCACTATTGGAGTTGAAAAGATAAGAATGAGACAAAATAAACCTATGATAATGAAGTGATACACCAAGACAACTATACACAATACACTTTCATCCGCACTTAAAAAAGAAGATAACTCAAACTAAATGCAACCCTATATCCTTCTAGCATAAGTATTTTTCATAGAGGTAGATTGCTATGCCTATATAGAGGTGGGTGAAAATAAGGTCTAATACAAGACACTACTATTCCCTCTCACACTTCAAGATAATATTTATAAATAATACACTTTATGAAACTTGTTAGAAGAGATCTCATTCCCACAAACATGTAATAGTAGACATGGAAACAAGGAGAGCATTTTCATCACTTATCAGCCACATAAACCACTTAAAACATTCAATTAAGAGATTGAAGAGAATGAAATCAACCTAGAAAACTTTATTCAAAGGAAATGAGGTGTCAAAACTAGTAGGGCTTTGCCATACCAATTGTGGATCCCATACAAAGCCAAAAAGGTTTGAATTTATAGAACACCTGAGAAGAGAGAGAATAAGTGAAGATGAAGGGTCACAAGACTAGGCGTAAAAATTCATAAACTAGTTAAAATTACCAAGGAATGAATTAGAAAATAATTCAAGAGGCTATTGTGAACATGTGTCAATCTCAAAAAAAGCACCTTCCTCAAGTTGGCATAGACCCTTCATTGTCTTGCTTTGAAAGTGCCTTCATGATGGTGAGGAGTGTACTTGAGTGTCTAAAAATATCATAAGAAGGCTTGAAACATATGGTATGTCTTGATATTGTAGATAAGAGGTTAGTGTATGTCATATATGCATGCTTAACTGATGGATTCATCTTTGTCATGTGTCATTCACTACCTATAGTCATTCATCACTAATCTCCTAGGTCTATCTTCATACTTGCCATCAAAGTGATTTGTAATTGCTCAAATAAGAGCATTGAAGAGGTGTTATTCAGATCAAATAGATATCCTTTTACCTCCATTTTATCAAATAGATCTCAAAATATTCTAAGTTACCTTTCTCACTTTCTCACTAGGCAATCACATTGTCTTCACTATGGTATATTCTGATTGTCTACCATGAATGATATCACAAAGATGTTTTCATGCTTCACTATGGTAGGAATTGAGTTTTATCAATTGGAAAAAGTCCTTGAAGACCCCCCTTAATGGCCTTCATCCACCAATTATCTTTTGTACCTACAAAACAAGTCAAAACCTATAAGAAAACCTAAATTAGGTCTATTCGTATAAGAGACAATACAAACCAAATAGATGCCCAAGATCCTGAGAGAGTCATAAAAAAGTCAAAAACACTTCCAAGGCTAGATTACCCATTTAGATGCAAAATCCTTCATGTTTTATTCATCAAGTCTATAAAAAGGTTTTAAAAGGGTTTTGAGCTATTCTAGTTCTTAACAATGGTTCATAAAAACTAGACACTTAATCTCTAAAAAAATGCCATTGATACCAGTTTGAGGACCCTAATAAACCACCCTTATCTCCTTGAGGCACCATGCAAGGTGTCCATCTAGATATAAGCATTTGAAAATGGCTCTCAAGCTCCTTCTAGGCATTTTGAGTAGGCTTGAGAGAGATTTGGGTCAGAATGGCCAATTTTGGATGTTTTTCAGTAAACCAATGGCTACCACTAGTCCTATAATTTATTTTGAATGTCCTAAAAGTGATTGGAAGGTTCATGCAATCCTAGAAGTGAAGCTAGACCCTTGTAGGGCTTAGGTCTAGTTCTAGGCCTAATAGGCCTAATTGCATTTGATTACCTATGACCACCTATGAGTGGTTTACAACATTTGCATATGATTAATAACATTATCTCATCCTCATATCAACCTCTCAACTCATTATATAGTCTCTTTATTCCCCCTTTCATATTATCATCATCCACATACTATACCTGTAGATTAGACTATCTGGGAGTGCCCTATATCTGAGATAAAATAGAGGGCATCTCCCCTATTTTATTGGAAAAAATAAGACCATGGGAAGATATAATAGGTATTTATGACATGTTGTGAAAAGTTTTAGGGTTGGATCACACCCATAGACCTCTCAACTCATCAAACTCCTCAAGACTAGCTATTAGACTAATGACTGCAGGATTTGAATTGATTGTAAGTGCCCATTGTGTTTAAAACCATATTTATTTAACCTTTTACCCTATTTATTTCCCTATGATAATCACATAGTAATGTATTTACCAAGTGTAATAATAGTCTTAATGTATTCACCCATCTTAAATCACTACCAACCTTCATACTGTCTCTCTTCACTAGCCTAGACTAGTCTATAGTCTGAGTTGATTATGTCACCTATAGGTGACCATTTAGGAGAACTCAAAGAATCATATAGGTAATAAACTATGTCCAATCACTATTATTTGAGTCATTTAATTATTATTGAGGTCATTAGATCATCTTTACCCCTATCTAAACATTCTCATGCCTTTGAGCCTTGCATCATTCTCCCATCATCAATATATTGTGGGTCTATAGTCATACTATAAATGTTTCATTTATGATCCATATATGTGTTCATTAGGGCTTTATTACTATTAGTGTATCCCTTGGTTCTATATTGAAGTCACAAATACCCATCTATAGTTTTTAGAACTCACTCCTGCATTCAAACTACCTTTCTCCACTAACATTGGTTAATCTATCTACCCAATCAAATTGTAAGTGCTTTTTTTGGGTAGAAGTGGAGGTTTCTTGTAGGTGAAGACACACTTGAACATTGTAATCACATTATTGGATTCATTTGAGTTCATAAATATCAACTCATACCTGGATAAGATCATTTGACACCTTGAAACTAAACACCATTCTATATTAACCAATTACATTATAAGGCCATTATTGCACTTTCCAATTATAGACTCATTTGAGCCTCAAAAGCATTGTATCTATCTAAACATCTTCAAAAAAAATGGTTTGAGTTATAAGTCATTCAACCTATATTCTCTTGACCAAACCATCATTCATATGTCAAAAATGGGATCTTTCAAGTTCTCAACAACAAGTTGGAGGCCATTTAGGCTTACACAGGCTTCATAATCTCATGCCACAAAAATACACTATATAGGACATAGTTCTTTTTAGAGAAGTTAAGGTAACAATATCCTCTAAGCAATCTTCCTACTTTTCACCTTTGAGAATAAAAATGAAATGGTGATGTTGGTGACTTGAAAACTCCTTTCAAGTCTCTTTCAAAAGATCTATCCAACTGTGTTACCTTGAGAATCTCTTCACAACTTGAAACTCCAAAATTCATCACACTTAGACCTCAGTGGCATCCTTATTCCTATTGGTCTCCATCTAAGATTGACTATAGCAAAAGGTTTCACTATTTGGAACCTAGTTCTCTTCTTAGAGATGATCAAAACTTTAAATGTGTTATGACCTTAGAAATGGTGGATATCTACTATAGATCACATAATAAAACTTTGAACTCCTCTCAAATATTGACATTCAACCTATGAAGTATACATAGTCAAAATGCATACTACCCATAGGTGAGAGTGAAAGACTAGGTCCATTGTGAATTCAAGTTAGGTTACTAATGTGATCAAATAAGGTTTATAAGACACATGTACTAAATATTTTTAATTTCAAGTTGTTCTTCAAAACTTCATTCCATACTTTCACTTGAAACTATTAACATACACTCTACAGACCATCACTATGTTCACTTTTTAGTAAAAGGAGTGATTTTGCTTGATCCTTAATATCAACACATTCAAACTAGGTGAGAATAACATGGAAATGAAGGGAAAACTCTAAAAATACACCTACAACACTTGGAATCATTATACAAATGTAAAAATATAAAAAAATTGGAGGCCATAGGGATAAGGAATTAGTTTTGAGAAGCCAACCTTATTAGCAATGGTTCATAGAGCATAGTACACCAAAACTATAACTATTTATTGGAAAAGGAAGCACATAGAGATTAATACCACCCACCAAAGAAATTTGGTCTAACTCACCTCCTCTTACCATACCAAAGGAATACTAGTTGACCTTTTTGACTTATTTAGGAGAGAGATGGAGAATATGAACTAGATTTTTTCATTTTAAAGCCTATGAAAGCCACCTGAGCATGGAAATGGACTGAGGGGAGCTGAAGGGACATTCCTAAGACTTCCCATGTGTCAAGTGTGCTTTATTTATCCATAAAACTACCCTTAACTCCCTATTTTATAATGATCTCCTTAGATGGATGTTGAACTTGCATTATGTCAGTTGTAGAACTAACTCTTAACATTAAACTAACATCTTGGACATTAGAAAATAGTTTGACATTTGTATTTTCATGGAAGAAATCATACATTTTACAAAATGACTCAAAACGTGGCAAAAAATATGGCATAAGGGAAATATTAATACTTGGCACATATGACAAAGGTGTAAAACATATTAAATGACCCTAAACATGACTATGTGACCATGTTATAAACTAGAAAGACCCTATAGAAAGTTTGAATATATATGGGGTTGACCTAATTTGACCTAGGGTTAAATTTGGTTAATAGTATCATTATCAGTGTAAGGTTGCCACACTACTTGCCCTTGTGTAATAGTCTAAAAAGTTAGGACATGGGGCATGGCATGAAATACATGGTCCTACCTCCATTATACCACTTGAGATAACCTGTCATCGACCACATGAAGAAACCCAACTGGTTGATACATGGGGAACCTCTCATAAATCTAAACACTCATCAAAATGATGGGGCCTATCATCTTCTTCCCCCATCTTAACATATAATACATATCATACATGAGATGTACCCAAATGATAGAACCTAGATCATATAATAAACTTTGATCTAAGATGGACTGACATAAGGCTATTATGTACAATGGCACATTCCCATTTGACTTATGCCATAACACACATGCTATCAAAAGTCCTAATAAGGCCTTATAAATATCTTGAACAACCATGATATACACATCAAACATACTAACTCATAAATAGTGTAAATCCTTTTTGGGCCTATTTCCCAATAATCTAGGGAATGCCTCTCATCCTTGTCTTTGATGCATCACATATTATAGGAGTCTCGATAATGGGAAGTCCAAGGCATGGGAATCCTCTAAGGTGATGCCCACCTTTATAGTATCCCTCTCCACCTCCTATTGGAAAGTGTTGGTTAGTTATTCCTATGATCTTAAGAACATGATGACTAGATCAACACTAAGTGGGATCCTATTCATCTCCATAATACCTCTAAAACTCAAAGAAGTTATTTGAGCCCGATCTACATCTTATAGCTTCTCTAGTAAATATGGTATCCATGATGCATCAACTAGGTACCAAAATCTCTGTCACCTCTACAAAATATAAAACAACAAAGAATATATTAGATCTTAATGTCATAATAATGAAATATGTTCTTAATTTTTTTGAAAATACTCAAAATTAATTACTTGATCATCCTATATTTTTCTACTTTCCTATTTATCACTGTTTTCCTATAGATACTAAATTGGTCCTGTTAGCTCTTTGTCATACTAAGTTGGCCCTCTGCTACATAGTCATTCCATTCTTATAGACACAATCATACCTTTTAATACTAAATCATCCATTTCATATATTTTACATACGATATCAACTCTCTAACAAAGCTTCATTTAATATATTGTATAGGCCACCTCTTGCATATTATATCAACCAGTATGCACTAAGTTGGCCATGTCTTTCTTCTAATTGGGTAAACCCTCTGCTACATAGTTGACCACCCTTAACAATACTAAGTTGGCTTAATACAACATAGTTGACTAAATTGACTTTTCCCACCTTTTCTAACTGAGTCAATAGGATTGACTCTATTCTTATTTTGTGATGACTTTTCAACCATTTACCATAAATGCCTTAGGCATTTATTGGTCTGATCCTTTCCTACCCAGTGTCTCATTTTACCCCTAGTTTACCTAATAATTTTGTAAGGTCATTTTTAGTATTTACATTTTTCCTAACACCTAATTTTCTATATCTAGCTTAATTTCAATTAAAATTTCCAAATTATTTAAAATCAATGCACCACTTACCTGATCTGCACTCACTGCGACTGTTGGGTGTCTTCCATGTCAAAGTTATCATCTCATCACCATGGTCACTTTCTAGGCTCAATTGGGTCTCATAGAGAAATATTTTCTTAGAATAGTAAAAATAACAAATGAATTAAATTTCACCCTATTTATATTTACTATTTAAAATTATTTACCTATCAATTATTTACCACTGTATTCTATTTTTCATCCATAGCTTTGTTTCTACTATATCTTTTTTTGAACCAAAATATGTTCTATAATTTTGACATCTTAGAGAATATTTTCACATATTAAATTTATATTTTAAAAAAAAATTGATTTTTCACTTATTTTACAAGTTTGCCTAATGTTCCTTACATTGGACACCTTCACATTTCTTTTACTTTCTTCCTCTTCTAAAGTACTAAGGCATGTAAAGGTATGTATTTTTTAATTTTGTCCTTTCATTTATCTTATTTGATTCTTAATGTAATTTACTTAGCTCAACATTATGTGTTGCTTTCTTGAAGCACCATCCCATATTACAACTACATGACACATGATGAGCTTTGAGTGGGGCATATGTATACACACAATATTTTTAAAATTTATCCATTATTGATGATTTATCTCTTGTAATAACCCATCAATTTTCAATCTCTCTAAGTGCATGCCTTAAAATATGCACTAAAAAATAGGTGGGTAGACCATTGGTGGTTTACAAGATTGTTGTCCCTTATACCACCACTTAAAACCAACACAAATCTCTGTTATATACTTCCCTAAGATTTTACACCTCCCTTACACACTCCTCCAAGTAATTCACCACCTCAAACATCCCCTACCTAAGCTAAAATACCTTTTTGTCATTTACTGAACAAAGTCAACTTGGGCCACCTGTTAGGTGTGGAACCTGATTGTCTTCCAGGATCAGAGGTTAAAATTTTGATGTTATTTCAGCTAGGTTTTCATCTTATTCTTTGAATCTATGATGGCATGGGGGGTTGTAAGGGGGAATTTTTCTATATTAAAATTGCCTTATTAAATTATAATTTCATAGCCAATCTAGGCCATTGATTAAAGGTTTCTAGATCTAACTCTACAGGTTATGTTTAGGTATTTTTTACCCTAAAATATATTGATATATGACTGAGATATATGTGTGTGAAAGAATAATGAAATATTGTGCACATAGTGGAGGTGGAAAAGGTAGAGAGGTGTAATAGGGTTTGTTATAAGATTTTGTTTCTCCCTTATATTGCTATAAATAATATACTGGGCAAGTTTGGTGGATGTAGCCCATTTTGGGTGAACCAAATTAAATCTGGTGTCTCCTATTATGTGCATGTTTATATTTATTTTTTGAATGTTTGATTAATTTATTTCATAGTTTATCTTGTATGTGATTTGGGGATAGATCTATGCTTTAATTTATCCTAACACCATCCCTATTATTAAAAATAAGAACGTTACGGGACTAGGTCAACCTAAATTGACCTAATCTAAGACCTAAATACTTTTTAAGAACAAGGTCAATAGGGACAAATCTATCATGTAAAACATTGGAAGGGTTCAGGGTTAGATCCACCTATATAAACACATCATTTATTCCATTTTAAACAAACAGAGATAGAGATAATCATCATATGTACATTTTCTTATCCACCATTCTACTTTAGGAGTCATTTTCTTAGGGTTTTACCTTTTGAGATAAGAATCTTATATTGTGAAATTTTGGGATTCACTAAGAGGTACTTGGCTAAACTATAGTCCTTTTTTCATCCTTAGTTTATTCAACATACACAACAACTTCTTGCAAAGTACCATTAGCCAAGGGAGAGATTGAGGCTCAATAGGTTCATCTTCAAGGTAATTATTCCTAACTCTTGATCCTCTTTATTAAGTAGATAGATTTGTATATGTTAGTTTTCTCTCTCCATGCATTAGGATTACCTCTGCATTGACTTGAGTAAACTTTCTATTTTCATGTTTATTACCCCTATTTTGTGCTACATGCTTTGGTGAGCACTATATTAGATTTAAATTTACTTTATCATTTACTTTGATAAAAAAACATAGGACCTAGCTTGGGTTATTATGTGGTATTACTTGACTAGAGGCTTTGTGAACCTCTCTAGTGATATTGTGTGGTAAGGTACCCCTTAGTTAGGTCTAATAGGTCTATATTGGTCATGACCCCTATTGTTTAAATTTACCAACAAGTGGAAGGGCTAGTAAAATTTATCATCTTTGAGTTAGGATTGATTTGTAGATTAGCTTCACTTTCCTTTGTATACAAAATACAAATTATACTTTGGGGTATATATTATTACCTCTCCAAGTTGGAAGAAACAATAAATATTCCATGTTTAGTCTTACTAAGCACATGGGTCCTCAATATGTCATTAAGATGCCCTTGGATATATAAAATTTGAGTAGTACCATCTATAATGCATAGATGTCTTAAATAAATACATTGTAATCAAGTGGTCAAAATTCAAGGCATTCCATATGAGTACCCTCTTATAATCAATGTCAGCTCCTCCTCTCCCACCACCACCACAATGAGTTATGACACCTATTCAAGAGAACCACACCAAAGTTATCAAGGATCCTACTCAAAATCATAGTATACAATTAAATAATGCACTCAATCAATTGTATAATACATATTTCATTATGTAACATATATAAAATCTCTTTATATAATCAGATCAAAGTAAAATGGTATATCTTCCTAAGAATCAAGTCTCATACCAAAGATTCATGCATGATCAAAGTAAATATAAATTCCTATAGTGAATCCTAAGGAAACTTCTAAGATAATCCAACATGTCCTACAATGAACAAGGGTAGTTACACAATAGACTTAAAAAAGCCCTACATCCTCTCTAATTATAAGTATGGAATTTTTTTTATAAGCAATGATCACAACAATTATGATATAACACTTGATGCTTTTTCACACCACACACACACACACACACACACACACACACACACACACACACACACACACACACACACATACACACAATATTCCTCATTAAAATAAATTTAACCTTCTAACACTATGATCCTTTTATTGATGGGATAATAGACTAGTTCTTATTCTAAAATATCAAAAATACCAAAAAATGAAATATTTAAAAATTGTAAAAAAAATATATATATATTAAAAAATAAAAAAATAATTATTGAAAAATAAAAAAAACATTAAAAATATTTTCAAAAATAAAAAAAGGACCTAGGCATGATATGAGATGTTAGTTATTTCTTATCATATGTTATTTATCATATATGTTCATAGATATCATATTATCTTTTATACACACATGAATTTCATGAGGTATTCAAGTGTGATCCAATACATACATTACATATGCATTTTTAGATGTTGAGCATACCTTCTACTCAATGGCCATGCCTATGCTGGGAGCATCTAAAATATACATGTTATAGTACAATAGGTTACATCTATCTATAAACTTAAATATAATATCGAGATAATTATCTTACAAGTGTTTTTATTAATCACTATTGCTTTATATGGTGATAACATGAATATGCTACTTTTTTATATTATAAATTTGATACATATGATTGTAATAGATTAGTTTTCACTTGTTCTATGGTAGTTTGATGTTGTTTACCTTTATTACATAATATTTTTAAACATTGGCTGCTTATTTTGTGTAGTCCTTGGCACTTATTTTCAAATTTATTGATCATCTCTACGAGATCATTATTTAGTATGCGCGACTTTTGAACATGCTCATTTATTGTAGTTGTTGGCCTTATGTGTTTAATATTGATCATGAAACATATGAATATGTCCTTTGTATGTGGCCCTTGACCTTATTTTATAAAATTGTGTGACATTGCATGTTAAACTTGTGTGCTTTCTAAGCTTAATTATTAGTGCCATTATCCTTATCCTACACACTTAGGGCATAGTCTACATCAAATATACTCACATTAGTGCATGCATCATATATATATATATACATATATATATAAAATTTAAGCATGAATTAATGTGAGTCTCTTTAATGCAAGTGTCATTTGAAGCATGCATGAAAAATATTGAATTTGAGGCATACAACTCTCTCTCTCTCTCTCTCTCTCTCTCTCTCTCTCTCTCATATGCCTCAAATTTAATATTTTACATACATGCTTCACATGAAACTTGCATTTTCTATGATGACATACTATCTAATGTGTTGAAATTATACTATATGATCATATCTCTATCACATGATACAATTAACCATTATTTTGAGATAAGTGAATTTTAGGCTACATCCCTCATATAAAAATGGGGACATCGTAGTGGCATTGTCTTAGTGATCAAATCCTCCACAAACAAACAAAAATTAGACTTGGTATAGAATACAAGTTTCAAAAATATAAAGTACATGCTTTCAAAAATTCAAAAGTTAAATAAATAAAAATTACAGGTTGTAAATATAGTTACAATCGATCATATATATGCATAACACTTTATAGCATGTGGAATATTTAGGGGGCTTGATACTCATTCAAAGTAAAAAATTTAAAGTTTCAAAGTTGCACAATTTGAAAGTTTCAAAGTTCAAAGTTCAAAGATCAAAATTCAAAATTCAAAAGAAAAATATTTATTTCAATGCAAATCTATAAAAAATGCAATCATGGAGGGGGTTATGAACACAATTCATTACTTTTCTATCATTCATATTAGAATTTAGATCCATTTACAATGGTGTGATCTAAATCTATCCAAATGATGTACATTTGAATCTAGTGACACTCTATGGCCTTGGCATCACTTATAGAAAACCTTGCATGGTTCCACATTTTTTGAGTTAGTAAACTTGGTACTTTCTCTATTCATGAGAGTTTGGATAAAACATCTTTCAAAATCAAGAGTTTGATTAGTTATTCAAACTAGGATTTGATCACTCTCAATTCAGTGTTGGTTCAAATTCTCCAAGTGCTTTAATAAGGGGGTATGCTTCTCCATCATCAATTATAGGTTACAGGGAAAATAGAATTCACATATATGTGTAATTATTCATTGATCTCTTTTCAATTTCCCAAAGTTAAGATTTTTAAAATTTAAAAATTTAAAAATGTACAAATGACTAATTTATACATTATTGTAGGATTTGATAAATTAATGTGCCTTGTATAATTGATGTATCTAATTACAGGTAAATCATGTTGTACATAAGTAGGTTCAAATTATTTCTCATTTACTCTATCAATTTTGTTACTATAATAAAAGAGGGGGAATATAAAAACATATACATGGTCATTATTACTTGACAATTATAACACTTGGCACATTCCAAACCACATGAAATGTGTAAAAACATGTGATTTTTATTCACCATTCCTCTAAGCCATTCATCTATATACGGTTTGAACCCTTTGTTTACCATTAGCACTACAAAAAAGAATTCAATGCCAAATGCTCAACTGTCTAAAAACACCATTAGATAGATCCCTAACATTTTTATACAAGTCTTATCTAGGAAGACAAGGGAGTAACAAGCTACTATCAACTTAGGTTAGTCATGCCACACTCCAAATAACAACTAGTTTCCAAATTTGAAATCAATATTTTAGGTTTTCTCAAGCATTTCTATTTAATGTTGTTTTTTAATTAGAACTAAATTATGATAAAAAAACTAAACTATTGAAACTAATTTATATTATAGAGTATATAAAACCTAAATATAAAATACAATGATTTTTAGAATTCTAAATGATATATAAATTGCAAATTGAAAACCATATATGAAAACATAACTCAAATTGGACTTATGCTAACTATGTAGGTTGACTGTTGATGAAAAATGACTATAACGATCCATGAACCCATCCAAAAAAATAATTTTAATATATGTTGGAATAAGATGATACTAGGAGGACATCACCACATTATGACCTTATCTTTTGATCACGATTGCATCCTGGTTGACTATGCAATTGATTTTTATATGAAAGCACTAAGGTGATCTAAGAGGGTTTATTAATTGTCTATGTGTGCTGATTTGTCATAAAAAATACCAAAAAAATCCAAATTCTTGTTCTTACTCTTAAACACCATGCATATTAAATCCAAAATGGGGGAATTAGGTAAGTGGAATAACTAATATATCTTTAAAACCTGTATAATCTGAGTGTAGCCTAAATAGTTGAAAAGGGCCTTAGGCTAATGTAGTTCTCCTTTTTTAAGGTGAGTGTGTGAATAAACATTGATTTGAATGATTGAAAACTATTGACCTTGAATTTAAATTAAAAAAATTTAGACTTGGCCTTTGACTATTAGGATAAATCAGAATTCAAATTGGAAATATTAGTTCTATTTTACTCAATATGTAGTAGAATTTTCAAGTGATTGCTAGATGTATTTTTTAATGACCTTTATGTGATTATATATAGGAATAATTAGAATATTTTCATTAAAAATATTTAATAAAGTGTAGGAATATTAATATGAAACATCTAAAATTTGAAAAGTTATCATTGGAGCACAAGGGATAAGAATGCACTAGTAGACAAGGTTGAGTTGTGGCCCTATCTTCCTAGTATGGTCCTATCCCAAAAGGTTAAAGACTATTAAAACATGGCTCACATGAGTTTATAAGTATAATGGGAATGTTTGAATGATGTTATCCATGTTTTGATAAATTTTATAATAGTGAAGTATCTCATATAGATTTTAATTTAACATAATGATAAACATGACAAGCAAGGTAATGATGTCAAGATTAAACATTATAAAGAATTTAATGATTAAATTTGAGTATATACATTTTACTCACTTTATTATAGTGATGTAATGAAGTAAAATTAATAGAGTACAAGAGATGTGAACTTAAATGTGTATACACACTTTGTATTTTGATGACAAGCTTGAATGTGCAAGTTGCTTCAATGCAAAACATGCAATGAAGCCACTAAAATTAGTTATTGCCATTATTTTAAAACTAAAAATTTGAAAATTAAAATTTTAATTTTGAAAAGAGAGAAAGGAAAGTTTACACCTAAAATAATATTCAATCTAATTTCCATGTAACTTGAATGTGGAGAAATGCATGTGTCCCATTGTTGAGGCATTTGGAGAAATGTTGAACTATGAAGAATTGAGAGTGATCAAGTCTTAATTTGAAAATTAGTGAAATACCTTGATTTGGAAACATTATATGCTCAAAATCCCCTTTGAATATGTATATTAATTTTATATAATAAATAAAGGGGCAGAACCAACAAATGTGGCTTACTTATATCACACCATAGATGCTGAGTGTCAATAGACTCAAACATAGTGGGAAAAAGAGTGGAACCACCAAATGTTGCTCACTAAAGTGAAACCATAGATATTGAATATCACTAAACTCTAATGTGGCCCACTTATAAAATTAAAATGAATCACACTGTTGTAGAAATCTATATTCTATTTGAAACTTTTGAATTTTTAAAGAAGTGAAGTTTGAATTTTCCATGTAGAAACATGAACTTGAATGAATATCATGCCCATTGTATCTATAATAAATTGATATTTACTTCCAATTAAACTTGTATCTTTTGAAACTTAAAAATTGTAACTATTTTGTACATGCCCATGCATATGCATCAAATATATGTGAATTTTTATTGAAATAATTGTAAGAATGAGTGCACATACGTGTCATATGCCCCCTAATCTAAAAAATTATAAATTAATATATATTTTTAAGACTATAAAATTCCATAAATTTTAAATTTATTGCTTAGGAAGAATTGAATTATCAATTTAAACCTATTATGATGCCCCCTTTTGAGATGAGATAGGTAGTCCTACAAGTCACTAATCTCAAAAGAGAACTATGAAATATGTAATCATGTAGTATCATATGAACATTTAAATTTTATTACACCATAGTATTGATTATAAAATTAAATTTCATATGAAACATGTGTTAGATAAATATATCATTGAGGAACATAAGTAGTATGTGCATGATATGTATCATGTAAAAAATGTAAAGGTATATAATAGAATAAATGTGTGACATGAATCATGACACCATAGTAAAAAGTAGTGAGAATACAAGTAATGTCATATAATGTCACACATAAGGCCCAAAATCCACAAACAAGGGACACATGAATTTTAAACAAATAAAAAAGGCCAAGAGCCACACTCAAATGGCATGATAATTCCATACAAGCAAGAACATACATAATTTACAAACATAAGGCCAAGGGCCATACAATGACTAAGCAAGTACTAACTTATCATGTAGTAAAGTAAGACCAAGGAAGCGTAAAACAAATGAGAGTAGTATATATCAACCATATGTATCGATGCCATTTTTATAAAGTAGTATATCCATGGAACACAATGTAAAGTATGAGCAAAAAGAAAAACATTTATATGATATATAACTTGACATGGTAGAAAGGTTATGGATAGATAAAACATATTTAAAGTGTTCAAAAATAATGAAGAGATGATCCCAACTTAGCAAGATGTTGGGTAAAAAAGGTAGCCTAACATCAAAAAACCATGTAATAGTATACCCTGTATCACACTCAAATACTTCATGAAAAGTAATGCGTTTTTGAAATATGGAATATGTTATCTACTTAACATGAAATAATTAACATATGTAAAGAAGTAAGCTAGAAGCATTTGAAAAATGCTTGTAGATCCTAATTTTGAATTTTTGAAAATATTTTTGATTGTTTAGATTTTTGAAATATATGAATTTTTTGGATTTTTTTAAAAAAGTAATTGAGTTTTTTTTTAAAGTGCTAAGAATCAGTGTTTGATAATAGAATAAATGGGAGGGATTCAAATAATCTATAGAAATGTGTTAAATCATAGTTTGGAAAGAAGGAAGACAAAAAATATACCCCCAATGTATATGTAAATGAATGATAACAATGTATCACAAAGGATTGCCATATATAAGAATACACATGCCTCCAATAGGAAAGAGGCTATGTATGCTTATGTAAAAGTAGAAAGATTTGATCATGTAAGTGCAAAGGAAGCCATAACATGATAAATATGTAATAGTAAGTAAATGAATTACTAGAAAGGGTGTGCCTTGAAATTGTTGTAAGATATTTTTTTGGATTGTTCGAATTAGTTTTAAAAATCAAAAGGGGAAAGTTACCAAAGTTAAGATAAAACCAAGGGCTAGAAGAATGACTGCATAGGTGATAGAATAATTAGTAACTAAGTGAAAAAAAATAATTTATATACAACAAAAAATGCAAGTAGCTAAAAAATTACTTGATTAGAGGAAAATTCCCATGGAGTTATTACGTAAAGGGCATATTCACCTATTTAATTTTGTGATAAACTGCTAATTATAATAGGATTACATTGCAAATAACTATGTAATCCATTATGTTGTATATATTTTTTAAATAATTCATATCAATCATAATTGTATTAGATGTATTTATTAGGGTATACCATGATTTATCCTCTTGTATTGTGATGATGTTCTCTTTTGAAATGGTGATCATTTCACTATCCTATTGAAACATTAGAGAATCATTATTAGTACTAAGTGTATCTCCCATTTATCTTTACCATGATCTTCCAAGGATTGCATTGTATCGATCTAAATTAAGATTTATGTGAAATAATGTTGAACATGATTTAGAACCAAGAGTGATAAGAAATGTGATAGATCCCATGTAGTTATTTGGTTTTGTATCTTTATTGGGATATTGTATGTCATATCCAATATATCTAAGAAGAGCTAAGTTGCATATATTAGATTTTTGTAAGTGATTAACAACCACATTAGTGCATTATTTACCATACATAAATGGTTTATTAATGAGAGGTTCTATATATTAATAATGTTGATTTTATTTCATTTTTTTACTATATTTTGAGGAGTGACCTTAGATATTAAGTCTTGATTTGAAATGCCTTAATTAATAAATCATTTTTGAAAACTTTGCTATTGCTTTGGTGGATTTATCTATTAATGTTACTCTATTTACAACTTTAATTGTTCCTTTTTCACCTTTTCATTGGGATATGTGATCATTTTACTAAGATAAATAAAAAAGTCAATAGATTGTGATATAGCATATGATATATCATTTCACCTATTTAAAGGATTTTGCAGATATGTTTAGTTGGAAATGGGTACTTTTACTTTATTATGGATACAAGAAATATCTTGATATTCACCTACTCTAATAGATGTAAATAAAGAATGAGATAAGTATTCATATTCATCAATTGGATTGAAATTTAACTACCTACTCTAATAGATGTAAATAAAGAATGAGATAAGTATTCATATTCATCAATTGGATTGAAATTTAACTTTCTTAGCTGAAAATTTATTAGTTTTTGTATATATTCATCATCACATTGTAGTAGAACTCAATTTGACAAAAGGAATCTTTAGAGTTGAACAATAATGGTAGTTATGTAAGAGGTTCTTCTACTTATGTAAGAATTGACACTTGTTATTTCTCTTCTTTGATAGGCTCTTCTATTTGTGTAGAAATTTTCACTTTCTATGTAGATTTCTTGATAGGTTCCTCTATTTTATTAGGAATATGAGTAACCTATGGGATATTATTGACATTAATTTATTCAACCACTTCAAGTATGCATTTGTGCCATTGAAATTGGTTTCTCAGTTGGTATGATGGAGACCTTATCAGATTGTGATTGTGTCATTTTATAACATAAAAAATGTACAACATCAACTGGAATTATATTCATGTGTATCATGGATTTTTTTTATGCATATCTATAAATTAGAAAGTATAAATTCCATTTCATGAATTCAAGATTGACCCAAGAGTATATTATATTTTAATTGATGGAGAATGACTTGAAAGACAATAGATACATTTTATTGGCCTCGTAGTAAATCCAATGTGATATTCCCCAATATTTATTTGGGCATGCCATCAAATACATGTATAGTTTGCTCAAAGTTTTAAAGATTATCTTTATTGAAACATAATTTATAATATACCATGAGTTATGGGGAAACTAAAATCCATTTTAAGTGTTGTAAAATAGTTTGAGTATTGGGGAAGTACCCCTCACACCATGGTATCTGTAAAATAGGTAAATGTTTAGACCATAACAACATTCACTAAATAGTTTTAAAACTTATAAAATATAGTTTATAAAACAATCATCAAACAAACAGAAAATAAAATTTTAAAGATTTTTTTATAGATATCAACAAATTTTAACTTGAGGTAGAAAGAAAGAGCTTCCGTGTCAGATGTTATATGATGTGATAAGATAATTTATTTAGTGTAATATTAACATCCAAGTTTGAATAAGATTGACTTGTGTTTTAATATTTATCTCCAAGGTTAAAGGATATTTTATTTTATGTCATGAATTTATACAAATTTATATGAAATCCTAGATCAAAAATAAAGCGAACAACAAACAATGTTTTAAATACAATACATGTTCACCAAAATGTTTAATGTTATTTTTAATTTATAAATGAAATGCAATAAAAAACTAAAATACAGAGATTAATTTAGATTATAGAACATATAGAAGCTAAATGTAAACTACAATAATTTTTTAGAATTTTAAATGAGCTACAGATAGTATATTGATAAACATATATGCAAACCTAGGTCAAATTCAACTTATGTTGACTGTGTAGGTTGACTATTGATGAAAATTGACTGTAATGATCCCTTAAATGTGTCACATCCAAAATAAAAATACTTAAATACACTAGGACAATGCCACACTATGAGGATATGGTTGTTGTGGCCTTGTCTTTTGATTACATCCATGTTCTGGTTGGTTATGTAGTTTATTTTTTTTTGTGAGCATGTGTGGCTATATATGAGGGTTTATTGATTATCTTCATGTGATAATTTATTGTGTGAAATACTATAAAATCCAAACCAATGTTATTACACATAAATACAATAAATTTAAAGTAGGGAAATCAGGTAAGGGGAATAGTTGATCTATCCTTAGAAAATTTTGTGTAATATAAGTGTTGCCTACATAATAAAAAAGGGCCTTAGGCTGATGTTGTTTTCCCTCATAACATGAATGTGTGAATCTTGATCTTTACTATATGAATTCAACTAGATAGAATGAATTGAATTCTTGAAAATGAGTGTCATTGATATTCAATAATTTTTTTTAACTTGGCCTATGACTATTAGGATAATTTAGAATTCAAATTGGAAAGATTAATGCCCCTTTGCTTAATGTGCAATAGAATTTTCAAGTGATTGCTTGATGTATTTTTAAATGACATTGATGTGATTATGTATAGGATAATTTACAATATTTATGTTAAAATACATTACTAAAAGAGTGGTAAGGATAATATGAAACATCTTAAATTTGAAAAGTTACTATTGGATCATAAGGGATAAGGTTGAACTAGTGGACAAGGTCAAGTTGTGGCCTTGTCTACTTAATGTAGTCCTATCCTAAAAGGTCAGGTTGTGGCCTTGTTTGCTTAATGTAGTCCTATCCTAAAAGGTCAGATAATACTCAAAATTAGATGACATGATTTTATAAGTACAATAGAGATGTATGAATTATTTTTTATGTGTTTTCAAGAAAATTGTTATAATAGTGAAGGTTATCGTAAAGATTTCAAGCTTAATAGAATGGCAAATATGCAAAGAAAGGTAAAGATGTCAAGATTAAACATTATCAAGAAACCAATGATTAAATTTAAGTATTTATAGTTTCAAATGGTCAAATAAATGATGTCAAAATTTTCACTTATAAATACATGCCAAGATTCATTCATTATCCCCACCTAGTATTCACTTGGTAAAAGCATATGCACTTATTTACATTGATAAAATTTACCATTGTCTACCCAAATTATGCATTATTCACAAATAAAAACAATAATATGAGATCCATCTAAATCAAATCAAGAGATATCATTATCAAGTATCTAAGCCATCATAGAGTTGCATATATATAACCAAAAAAGCACAAATTGCACATTCAATCTAGGTGAGAAAGCTATGCGAGCTTGATTTCCCTCCTTGGAGTATTGGATGCATAGGAAATGATCAATAATCAAGTGTGTGATTAAAGTCAACTCAAACCATAATGTGGTGAAAAAAAACTATTCATGTTTTCACTATTTATTGATGATGTGGTAGACACTATTCATCATGATGAGGTGTTCACAACACTATTTATGATGGATAGGTGATATGGGGTTACACAATTATTTTAAATCATATAAAGGGACTTATTTTTGGCATCTAGTATGCATATACATTGAAATTATAAGTGGAGATAAGAGAAAATGGCATAAGCTTAGTCAAAAAATAAATCCACCATCTTTTAGAAGCTTATACAGGTGGAGGTCAAATTTGTGGGCTTTCTTTATTTCTCTCTCATGTAATTCTATAAATAAAAGTATTCTTTGATTTGTAGAGTAGGCATGGATAGAAATAAGAAAGCTTTTTATGAAGGCTAGTGTTAGAGAAGAAATCTTTGGGATGAATATTTGAAAGCATCCTTGGCATGATGAGGCCAAGTCTTTGTATGTGTGATAAGAAGCTTTTTGAATCTTAGAGAGAGAATCTTGTTTAATCTTGTGCATGTGAGGTGAATTTAATGAGAATTAGTTAATTAATGGAAGAAACATTGTGTATGCTTGTGAGGCTTATGAGATGTTTTCATGTATTATGAGAGTTATGGATTGTTGAATCCATCATGTGGTTGGAGGCCACATCAAACCGTTACACTCACCTCTTTTTCTTAAATATTTAAAGTTATAAAAGTACCCTAAGTGTTTCAAGGACAAGATAATACACACTTCAATTTTTGTGAAATCAAACCCTAAGTGTGATATATAAATTTTATCATCATCCATAGGCACAATAGGTGTAGGGATTAGTTTATATGCACAATCAACGTAGATAGGTCTTTGGTAAATTGACTCTATAATAGTGCATCACTATCTTCCTACCACACTTCGTTCTAGAGTTATATCCTATCTTTGATTGAGACTTATCTTTTCTAGATTCATGATTTCTATATCTTTTCCTTTCTATCACTTGTCATAGTTAATATAGACAAGTCCAAATTCAATGGAATTAAGTACAATGCACCACTAACCACCTACAATAGACATGTCCAAATTTTGTCTTTATTCCTAATTCTAATTCCAAACTTTCATAATTACCTCTACTTCTAATTTTTTTATTTGATATGGTAAAAACCAAGTTTTATAGGGATCTTAGAACCACCAAAGTGTAGTACCAAAATTTTAAATAGGCAAAAAAAAGTTCAAACAATTAAAACAAAAAAAAAATACAATACTAAACCAAAAGAAAAAAAAGAAACCAAAAAGAGACTTAGGAGGAAAGTCTCTCTGACGAGTCTTCAACATCTTCAAGATTCTTCATTGGGATGTTCTATTTTACCTTAGAAACCTTTGCCCAAGTGTAGTTCCTAGGACCTTTAGCATCTTCACTAGGGAATATCATATGGGGTTGCTTATGTCCTTTTACCTAAAAGGGAGATTAATTTGGGGAGATCCCTTGGGGGAACTCAGAGGGGGATCTAAAGGATTTAGGCAACTAATGATAGGAGACTGGGTGGGTTGGGTAGACTGAACAAAATCCTAAACTATGGACTCAACCTATTTGCACAAAGAGTTCTAGTCTTGAATGAGTTTATCAATGGCCATCCCTACTTGTTAAACCTTAGAATTATATTTCTCCAACTGTAATTTGTTTCTTTCCATTTCATTAGTCAAAATGGCTTTCCTTTTATGAGTGGTCTTCACTGGGGTACCCACTTCAAGTAAGATTCGCTTAGGTTTAGGGATGAACAACTTAAGGGGGAGGTCATTAGGAGGGGAATTGGAAAGGCTAACTTAGGGGGTGGATTAAGAGGGTTGGTAGGATCCCAAGGTGGAATCCTCCACTAGGGAGTCATCTTGGGAGTCCTCCCTAGAGGAGGATCCTGTACTTCTAGTTTTCATATTCAAATAATAAAAAAAATTAAATATATATATATATATATATATATATATATATATATATATATATATATATATATATGTGAGCTAAGTATATTTATTATTATTGGTTTTCAAAAATATAAATTATATATATTTATAAACTTGTCAAAATCATAATATTTTAATCATTGTATATCTTTAGCATTATGATATTTCTAGTTTTATTCCTATGTATAATAAACTTTTCTTACATCATTTAGTGTTTTCATCAACATATAGGATAAAAAACCTATGAACAATCATATAAATATGAGGATTAACTTGTGTTTTCCCCACACCTTATGTGAGCATCACTTGTGAGGCTATAAATGTAGATAAATGAATCATATGACTAGGACTAATGGTATGAACACCTATTATAGAATAAATGCTTCTAACAAGTGGATTAATGTTGTTTAAAATTTCAAAATTTTGTTCCATAGATTTGGGTTCATTAAAAATCTTTTTTCCCCCATCAATAGTTACTTGTAGTAGTGCATAAATTTTGTGTGGATTCATTTAAAAATATTATGCAATTTCATGTTGATTTATATAATCAAAATGATCATGAAAATTATTATAATATCTTACCTTATAAGCATACACATTAAATATATATTCCATTATGATTATATGAAAATAATGTAAACTAAAAAATTAGATCTAAAAATCAAACCCTTATGAAGGATAAATCTAAAACCCTAAAAAGGAAACATGAAACCCTAAGGTATACAAACCTAGGGTTTTTTCTGCTCAAGTAAACATTTGGGCTCACCATAATGGTTTTACATATTATTTGAATAATGTTATATAAATAAGATAAAACTATGAATATCTAGGTTAAGTAAAATAGGATAGTAATGATACAAATGTGACTATAAAAGGGTATAGTGATATTGCACTTAATATATTTAAAATTGAAAAAATAATGGAGAAGAGATACACTTAACTTTATTAAAGTTTATATAACTCACTATGTTCATCAATGTACTGAAATAACTCAATGCTTTCTCTATAACTACACATATCAAGAAATAAGATATCAAACCCTATGCAGTTATTATTGGTGAAGCTCAGATCTCTATGATAATTGGTATTATCCAATCTATATAAATTTTATCCCAGTTGACTATACATGTCTTTCTTACGTCATCATACTATTATTGCACCTATATATACATCTTGTGTGGGTGATACGCTATGGCCCTGTGTGCTAATCCTTTTTTATTTTTCTTTGATTTGAAACCCTAACCTCACTTTTGACAAAATATGACCCTTGAAAAATGGGTTATTAACTTGTGTTGGATAACCAAAACCACTCCCTAATTAGTGACTTAGAATTACATAAGATCCAATACTATGAATAGGAATCAATCCTCACATAATTATCTCAATTAGGTTTGTTTGTGTACCATCATGACTAAGGCAGAATGCAATGCAATGTTTGGATTTCAACACTTGGAAACATGTAACTTTGAGCTATGTTTATATTCAATCTTGGCTTAGGGATACTCTTTTGAGGTTTTAAGATGTGTATGGTTTTGTGATAATTTCTTAAGAGAATGATAATTTATTTCTCAATGTGATTGATAGGTAGTGATCAAGTTTCTAAGTGAGTGATCACTTGATGGCTGATTTGTATTTATAGCTAAAAATTTGAAATTTATAGATATAACCTACCCCAAAAATATGTCTAGGATAACCTAATGGAGAATTCTCAATTGAATTTTTTTTTGAGTGTTCCCAGACACTACTAATAAAACCAACCACTTGCAAAAAAATGGAACTGTCTTAGTATTACAGGTTATTTTCTAGGAGTGAAAATTAGTGATAAGAAATAGGGCAATAGTCTATTTAGGATTATAGATTTTTATTGCATAAAATCAAATGATCCTAAATATTTTTATTGGTAAATTGGATTAACAAATAAAACTTGTGGGTGGATGATAGGGGAAACCATGCACAAGATTAAAATGTTTATGCAAAGTCTAATAATGTCAAAGTATGCCAAAATTGATGTTTTCAAGTGCATAATATAAAATTTATATGTTTACAACTAGTTTCATTTGGATTAATTAGATAAAATTATGTTCTTAATTAAAACTAATCAAATAATTATTTCAATTCGGGACTCAATTGGTGCCAATTGAGTTTGAAATCACATTAAATAGTTATAAATAGTTTGACTAGGTTGAACTTACCCAAATTACACCTAAAATAGACTCCTAAATTAAAAAAATCAATTAATTTTATTAACTAGGGATTCAAATGGGGTTAATTAATCTTAAAATCACATTATACGGTTTTAATTAGGTTAATGAGGCTAAATCCATCCTAATTATATCTTTTCTTGAATCAATCAAGTAGTTGGTTCAATTAGGGACTCAATTTGGGCTCCAAATCACATTATATATAATCATAATTAAGTTCATGGGGCTTGATTAGTCTTATTTATATCCTTTATTGAAAAAATTGATTAATAGTTCAATCAGGGACTCAAATTAAACTAATTGAGCCCCATGTCACATTATATAATTGTAATTAGTTCATACAAGATTGATTCGCCAAAATGACATCCAAGAATGAACCAATTAATAAATTAGTTCAACTATCAACTCAATTGGACTGAATGGAACCCCAAATCATGTTATATAGTCATAATTAAGTTCATGGGGGATCAATTGGCCCAAATTATATCCCTATTTTAAATAGTTAAGTAATTGGTTCCATCAAGGAAGTAATTGGAGCCATTTGGGTCCCAAATGATATTATATAGCTACAAATAGTTTCATCGGATCAATTATCTTGAATTAAATCCATGATTGAATGAATCTAATGATTAATTAATTTAAGGAATAAATTAGGTAAAATTGAGGTCCAAATCACATTATATAGTTAAAATCACATTCATGAGGCTCGATTGGCATAAATTTAGTCATTTATTTTCTTGCATTTAATTTAGGCCTTTATTAAGAAAAAAAATGATCTAATTGGGGGATATGAACATGATATTTAATTTAATATTAGGGATTATGGATGTGCATAATTTGGGGCCTTTCCTAAATTTTGTGTTCGTATGTACATGAAGTGCCACAAGTTGAAATTTAAGATAAACAAGGTTTAACACCAATAACATCCATTATGGAAGTTTGAATATATGCATTACATACATGGTATAGTATGCTCATGCTTCATCCCATTAAATTTGAAACACATTCCTTTATGATTTACAATCTAATGGATATATAATCCAAAGGCATGAATTTGCACATAAATAATATAATCTATGTTTCATACTAAAAAATGAAAAAAATTGCATTTGACCAAGATAAATAATATTAATTTCATCAAGATATCTCATGAAATTTTGACTATGGACTCTCATATTTATAAATATATTATTTTCTAATTATTTTTTTGAATTTAAGGTTTTTAGACACCTAATTTTGGTATAGGAAATTTTAAATATCTTTGACATACATGAATTGCATGTATACATTTGACTTTTTTGCACCACTTCCCCTATTTGTTTGTTTGTTTATTGACTTATCCAACCTATTTTTTTCATTCATATTTATGGTCTACATATCCTATGACATAAAACTCTATAATCCTCATCATATTGTTGACATATTTTATATCCATGTTTTTTCCTCTTTGGATAGTGCCAACAACATTCAGATTTTGGTGGTTACCATAGGCATCTACCTTTTTCATTGCTGTCCCATAACTTCTAACAACTATTTTTTAAATTTGAATATTTTCATTGGGTTGGAATAAACATGTTTCTTATGTAAGTTATGGAGGAAATACCAAAGAGTCATCTATAAATACAAATCAAGTCCAAGGTTATTCCTATCGATACCTATGTAGCACTCATTTTTGATCTTGAAAAATACATTTGCACATCCTTGAGACACTATACAAAAGCATCAAAATATAAAAATAATCAAAGGAATAGTAAAAAATTAAAGTCTAAATACAAGCATAAGGTCAAATTTGCATGTTTTAAAATGTCAAAATCTAAATTATTACATTGCATTCTAGTGGAGAAAGATTGAACATACGCACACATAAGTGAGAGAACTATGTGTGTTTTGTTCTCATATTTTGGTATTGAAATGTAATGAAATTAATTCAAGAATTAAGTATAACAGTAGAATTATATCCAAATATGACTAAAATATATCCAAATATATGATAATAGATAAGCCACTTCAAGGGGGCAACCTCCACAAGCTTCAATAAGAGCAGAATTCACAATATGATGATAAATGATTACCCCCTACCTCCTATATATAGTCTATCTAGGCCATGGTTACTCCATAGGCCGACCTACTAATCAAAATAAAGCATAGATAAATGTAATATAATGTCAAAGAGGGATAAGTAAGCCATAAGTCGGCTAATACTATCCTCATACATGTGATAGGTTATGGGCGTAGCATGCCCTTCCCCTTCAAACCAATGTTGTCCTCAACGTTGAACAACTCTGGATGTTGTTGCAGAAAATCTTCACCTACCCAAGTTGCATCTTCACTATTTTGGTTTTTCCACTTGATCAAATATTCTCTAATCTCTCTGGTTCTCAACCTCTTAGTACGTGTTTGGAGGATCTTCTCTAGTTCCAAAATGACTCGTCCTTCTTTATCTAGTTCTGGGAGCTCTGTCTGGACGGAAACTTTCTATCCAATGACCTTATTCAAACAAGAAACATGAAATACTAGGTGTATGTGAGATAAATGAGGTAACTCGAGCTTATAAGCCACACTTCCAATTTTTTGTAGAACCTGATAAGGGCCATAATACTTAGGAGCAAGTTTATTGTCCTTTTTCTGTTGCTTCAAGGACATCTGCTTGTAAGGCTTCAAATGAATAAACACCCAGTCACCCACCTCAAAATTTCACTCACTATGGTGTTGATCTGCTTGTTGCTTCATCCTATTTTATGCCAAGGCCAAATTCTCTCTCAAATTAGCCAAAACCTCTTGTTGATGTGAATGTGCTCTTCCACATCTCGAACCTTGGTGTGCACCTTTAATGAAGAAGTGATGGAAGGTGGATGGTAACCATATAGTGATAGAAATGGAGACATTTTAGAAGAGGTATGGAAATATGTGTTATACCATCATTTTGCAAGTGGTAGCCATTTAACCCAATGTTCTTGTTTATCTGATACAAAACAACAGAGATACCCCTCTAAACATTTGTTAACCACTTCAATTTGTCCATCAGATTGGGGGTGGTAAGATGAGCTATGAGCTAGCTGAGTACCCAAAAAAGAAAATAGTTTAGTCCAAAAATTAATAGTGAAAATAGGATCATGATCACTTACAATTATTTTTGTGGTTCCATGTAATTTGAGAACTGCTTCCATAAAAATAGCCGCTACTGTACTTGCTGAAAATGGGTGTGAGAGAGCACAAAAATGGGCATATTTTGTAAGCCTTTCCACAATGACCAAAATAACATTCTTACCTTTAAAACAAGGCAACCCAGTGATGAAATCCATGGAAACCTCCTCCCACCTTTGACTAGGAATTGCTAATGGTTGTAACAAAATTGGGGTCTTAACTGTTTCACCTTTATTCTGTTGGCATATCAAGCATTCTTCCACAAAATTTTGTACATTTCCCTTGAGTCCTTCCCAAAATAATTCTTTCTTAATTCTATGATAAGTTTTCAAGAACCCTAAGTGTCCCCCAATTGGAGATGCATGCAACTCTGCAAGAATCTTATGCTTAAGCTCTGAATTTTTTGCACAAGTATAACCTACCCTTATACCATAGGACATTACCTTTCCATTCAAATTTGTTAGAGGATAAATTACCTTTCTGGAGATTCTAAATCAGAACTTGTGTATCCTTGTCTTGCTCTCATTCTAACCTAGCTTCATCCACCCAATCTGCTTGCAATATGGACATTGCACAAAGTAATGCTTCTGTGGATGCATCCCATCTGGATAGTGCATCTGCTACTACATTATCTTTACCCTTCTTGTAGATGATTTCAAAATCATAACCCAACATTTTGGTTACCCATTTTTGTTGTTCCTCAGATGATAATCTTTGCTCCAAAAAGTATTTGAGACTATCATGATCTGTTTTCACTTTAAAGTGTCTACCCATCAGATAAGGCCTCCATTGTTTAACTACATGAAGAATAGCCATCATTTCTTTCTCATAGATAGGTTTTTGTAGATTCTTACCTTTGAATTGATGACTTTCAAATGTAATGGGTCTTCCTTTTTGCATTAGTACTGCCCCTAATCCAAACCTAGAAGCATCACATTCAATAGTGAATGTTTGTGAGAAGTCTAGAGTAGCCAAAACTGGAGTGGTGCACATAGTTACTTTTAGTTTCTCAAATGCTTTGGTGGCATCATCATTCCAATGGAAAGCATTCTTCTTTAGAAATGCAGTGAGTGGGGCTACTATGTTGCCATAACCTTTCACAAATCTTCTATAGTAACCTGTTAGTCCAAGGAACCCTCGAAGGTTTTTGAGAGTTTTTGGCATGGGCCATTCCATTATCACTTTGATCTTCTGGGGATCAACTTTTACCCCTTCATGGGAAACAATGTGACTGAGGTACTCTACCTCCTGTACCCCAAAAACACGTTTAGATGGTTTCACATAAAGTTTGTGCTTCTCTAAAACTATCAACACCTGTTTCACATGTTGCAGATGTGCTTCCCATGTTTGACTATAAATCAATATGTCATCAAAGAAAACTACCACAAACTTCCTTAAAAAAGGCCTAAAAATAGTGTTCATCAAGCTCTAAAAAGTAGATGGTGCATTTTTAAGACCAAAGGGCATTACCAAAAACTCATAATGGCCCTCATGTGTTCTAAAAGTAGTTTTATGAACATCTTCATCCTTGATTCTAATTTGATGGTACCTCGAGAGAAGATCTAATTTTGTGAAATAATTAGGACCATGCAACTCATCAAGTAAATCATCAATTACTAGAATAGGAAACTTATCTTTGATGGTGTACTTGTTGAGTTCCTTATAATCTGGGCACATCCTCCATGTGTCATCCTTCTTCCGCACCATGACCACTAGTGATGAATATGCACTTTGGCTATGCTTGATGATCCCTGCCTCCAGCATCTCATGGACCATCTTTTCAATTTCACTCTTTTATGAATATGGATATCTATATGGTCTGATATTTGGTGGTTAACTACCTGGAATTAGTTGAATGGCATGATCATGTTCTCTTTTTGGTGGTAGTCCTTTTGGCATGGCCCCAAAAATAGATGAGCGGTCTTCAAGAATTATTTGTAGATCAGGATGTGTAGATACCTGTGTGGGTTAAACTTCTATGGAGCATAATCATGTAATAATTCCCGCTGCCCCCTTTTTTAGCATCTTGGTCATCTGATGTGAACTAACCAATTGTGGAGATTTTGCATGTAATCCATGTAGTTCAATTTTCTTACCTTCAGAATGAAAGTGCATGAATAGTTCTTGAAAGTTCATCTCAATGGTACCTAAGGTTGTGATCCATAGGACTCCCAAAACAATGTCTGTGTTACCCATGGGAATAGAAAACATAGGAGAGTCGAGATGGTACCCACCCATAGTAAGCTTAATACTATGGCATTTGTCTAAACAATTAATTGTGCCACCATCTGCAATCATGACCTAAAATTTTGGTGCTGGGTAGATGAAGTAGTTCAATTGAGTGGCCAACTTATGGTTTATAAAGTTATGTGTGCTCCCTGAATCAATCAACACTGTCACATTCTATTTCTTGAGGAAACCCACCACCTTAAGAGTTTGTGGAGTGCTAATACCTGCAAGTGCATGACAAGAGATTGTAGGTTGGGAATATTCAGGTACCTCCTCTATATCTTCCTCATCATCATTGGAGGCATCATCTACTTCTTCATCTTCATTTGGTCCCTCAATGTAGAATAACTTCTTCTCAGCACATCTATGTCCTTTACTCCACTTTCTATCACAACCAAAACATAATCCTTTTGCACGCTTCTCTTTAATTTGCTGAGGGGTCAATCTAGTAGGTGGAGGAAATGTTGGTGACGATATGCTATGATCTTTGAAGTGAGTGAATGGCTGCTTCTTGTTGGCTATGAATTTTTCCTTAGCTCTACGTGCTAAGATAATAGATTCAAAAATATTAAGTGGATTAAACATGTGTACCTCATGTTGAATGTGGTCCTTGAGTCCACCCAAAAATAGGTCATTAAAATTTGCTTCAAAAATTGTCTCCACACGTAAGGATAGGTTTTGAAAATGATGAATATAATCCTTGACGGAGCTAGTTTGTCACAATTTTTCCAGTTGGCTGAAGTAATTCTCTGTCACATTATTGCCATAGTGTAATTGTAACTCCTCTGTAAAAACTGACCAGGTGACATTGAGAGTCATATTTTTCTTTTGAGTACACAACCATCGATACCAAATGAATTGATCAGGTTTAAGATACAAGGATGCCATGGTAACCTTCTATCCACATGGAATCTGATGTAGGTCAAAAAAACTCTCCATTTGGTTGAGCCAATTGAGTGGATCTTTTCCATCAAATTTGCACATATCCACCTTTGGTAATAGGTTCCTCTATGGCCATGGAGTTGGATTTGAAGTAGACTGGTTAGGAGAACCACCCTGGTGGGTTTGTGAAATAGATTTAGATTGATGATTTGACTGATTAATGTTCAAAGCCATCATGATATCTCCCAAAGTAGCTTGTATGGATTGCATATTAGATTGTATGTCTTGCACCTCACTCTGAATGCCTTGCACACTATAGTCAAGCTGGCTCACTTTGTGATCTATGTCAGAAAACCCTGGTACAAAGGGTCTATTACATCCCCCTTCTAACTCCATCTCATCCTTGTTAGGAGTTTTACTTGGAGTTTCAACACCCTTTCCTCGGCCTTGAGTTTTTGGACCTGCCATAAAAGGGTTTTAAGATGTCGACCCTTATTGACACTTTTGACCCAACTTTGACCAAGTGATTTTGGAATTATTTTGGCCTTAAATCAAAATATACAAATAAAAAATAGTATCCAAATTTTTCTCGTATTTCCAAAAATATAAACAACTCAGAACAATTCTTTGATTTGCGCACTATAGAGCAATTTTATGAAAAACCATAAAATAGAGATAACTTTTGCAAAACAGATCCAAATGAGCTGAAATTTTTTTGGAAGCTGAATTTGATTATTTATCACCTCCATTAAAAATTTTCTATATAAATTCACAACCATTTTTTATATATCACAAAATTTAAAAATTTAGTGTTTCACCCACAAGATTGCCCAAATCGCAGCTCTGATACCACTTGTAATGAAATTACTTCAAGAATTAAGTATAACAGCAGAATTATATCCAAATATGACTGAAATATATCCAAATATATGATAATAGATAAGCCCCTTTGAGGGGGCAACCTCCACAAGCTTCAATAAGAGCAGAATTCACAATATGATGATAAATGATTACCCACTACCTCTTATATATAGTCTATCTAGGCCATGGTTACTCCATAGGCTGACCTAATAATCAAAAGAAAGCATAGATAAATGTAATATAATGTCAAAGAGGGATAAGTAAGCCATAAGTCGGTTAATACTATCCTCATACATGTGATAGGTTAGGGGCGTAGCATGAAATGTAGTTAATTCTCAAACACTCAATGAGGAATGGTTGGGGTTGTCCAACCCATATTTTAACCCTTTTTTGAATTCAATATTGTGTTGAAGGATTTACAAGAGATTTGTTAGCCAAATTTGGCTACCATGAATGAAGATCATTCAAAAATTTGATGTACTTGATATTAAATTTACTGATATCTATTATGAAGGTCTTGTATTAATCATTAATGATATAGGATGATAGATACTGTGTCTTCATTGGTATCTTACAAGGTAATTTATGATGGTCTAGTTGGTATCTGAGTAAATCACTTTGTCTTGTCATTAAATGGTCAATCGTTACTATGTTCATGATGTATTTAGCATTATCCAAAGTAAGTTTGACAAATTTAAGGTTAAGTGTGAAATCAAGTCAATGAGGAATAATGATCAAGGAGACAAGGTGGTAACCCTTTTAGGGAGATATATGATCAAAGCTAGCCAAATTGACCAAGGAACAAAGCTAGTGAATTGATAACTTTGCATTTTCAAACATTTGGAGAAGTTAAGGTATGTTTAGAAAGTTTAAGGTTTTCCTTAATTTGCTTTATATTTCTTATTTCAATTTTATAACATGAATCTTGGAGTAAAGGATTAATGTTAAGGTTGATATCATTGTAGATAGGTTTTTGTAAACCATTTAACCTTTGTGTAATAGCATGAGACATGTACTTTACTATACATCTTTCCCAAGAGGTCTTTAAATGACTTCTTCAATGTGAAAACACCTTTTTAAACTACATATTCACTATCTATAACATTCAAACAATGTAAATAATGAGAAAATGGTAGGGGTAAGTATGTAATAATGATCTTGGCAAGTTTTCTACCTCTATATAGGTAATGAAGAACTTCATCATCACCTAGTTCATCATCTCCATTACTTTAAGAAAGCAAAATAGGTAGAATATTGAAGAAAGATATATTTTAGAAGTCTTATTATAGGGTGTTTCCATTGAAATGAAAATTCCAAGCATATTTAAGGCTCATAACAAGTCCCTTAGATTTAAATTGATGCATAAGGAATTGTAGAACCAAACAAGGTAAAAACCCACTCCATTTCTCTATTGGATTTCATGGTAGCTTAAGACAGTCAATCAATTTTCACTTAGTAATATAAGGAGAGATAAATTTGGATAAAAATATATTGGGAATATGAAGTAACCTAATTAATGTCCACTTTGTGGAATTAGTTGTTTGGTTAATCCCCTTAACTCTATAAATAATCATTGAGAAGTTAAGGGTGTACAAAGGTGACTCAAAACTGGATCAATGCTAGTTTTTTCTAAATACAAGGTTATAAAGTTGAATGAAAACATGAAGATGATTTTATAAGGCCTATTGAAAACTCTTTAACCCATATAAAATTATTTTATTTCAATTTTGTTCATGATCATGATTCTTTCAGGGTTAAATGGTCTTGATTTGATAGTTTGAGCATGACAATCTTGTTTGCAAAGATGTTGTGAGTTATCCTGGTACATAGAATGAATTAATGAAGTTTTTAAATTTGTTTCAACCTCATGAATGTATCTTATACATTTTTAAGTGTCATTGAATTCATGAAATTCAAGGAGGACAAAAAACTATGTATGTGCAATTGGGTTGTTCGAATTAGTTGCCATGGTGGAGATAACCTGATCAGATGTGAATGTGTTTTAATTAATCAATACCTTTGAAAGAGAAATAATATATCACATATCCTTGGAGATCATTCTTAGTAAGTACTCCAAATGACAAGTCATTAAATTTAAAGACCCTAGTCTCTTCTTCAAGCCAAGTTTAAGAGGGTTTATGAACCTACAAGTCTACAAACCTGTAGGTTATTATTAACATCAAATGGTTATATATCAGAGAATACATGGTATTTTGAAAACACAATAAAATTTCCCATTTCATTATTCAAATATATAAATCACTTTAAACCTGATTTCTCATACCATTAACCTACTTTCTAGCTCAATGGTTTGTGAGGCTAAGTAGGACTGTGTTCTTCCAAGGAACATGACTATATGAGAATTAAGTGTTAGGATTGAGTTATGAAAGGCATGATAAAAGTCATGAATAGGAAATAAAAATAATATATTTGATCCAACAGTTCATCATTGATCATTTACTCTCTATAAGGCATAATAAGAGAAGAAACTCTCAAGCTTTAGATCGAGTGACATCCCTAGGAGAGGCCACACAAGCCTGCATGAGAAGGAAAAATCCTTTCAATATAGTTTTTGATGTTTTTATTCACCAATAAACATCAAAAAAATATTTTAACCTCATGTCCTACATCTTAGACTATCTAAAAAAATGTACTTATCCATGTGAAGCATCCTCAAGTCTTGGTAGGGAGTTAGGCTTAATAATAAAGCTACAGGCATGACCAATAGAGTAGATAAAAGGAGCAGATTTTGTATTGATAAGGAGATTTTGAAGACCAAATAAGGTTTGTGGTTAATGGATAAGAGTATATAAATTATTAGAGTCTTTATGTTGCCTTAGTATGAAAAATACCATCAATCCTTAGCCTGTAAGTGAAGAAGAGAGCTTATGTAGGCCTGTAGAAGATGAAGAGGTTAATATGGCTATGAAAATCTTGATTTAAAGAAACAAACATAGATGATTGGTTTATTATTCATTTAATATGGTATATGATGTTTTATAAAATCATTTGATAAGTAGTATACCCACCTTTGTCATCTTTGGATAGACTCCAAATGAGAAATTCAAAATCACATTACAGGTTTGCACATAGAGAGGAAGAGAGATGGTATACTAGAGGAGGATTGGTGTTGGTAAGTCATGTGAAATAACTAAGAGAGACATATATATAATTTTCTCAATGTGCCATGAAATTCTTCATGGAGAGTCAAAGTGAGATAACATAAAGGTGAGCAAGAAACCTAAATAGGCCTAATGATGAGTTTTAGGTCTGCCTACCAAAAGGTTGAAGAATCTGATTTGGTGTTTCATGTAGAGATAAAGAAACATTTAAAGAGATGTGAATATCCTTGTGAAGATTAACAAAATGTATTTAGACCATTGCCATAGAATGAAAATCATTAGTGGGAGTTAAGTTTCTTCAGAGAAATAAATCTTCAGGCCTAAGACCCTCACCAAGACCTTCAGGAATAAAACTCATCTTAAAGCATGATAGAGTTTTAAATAGTCTAAAGAGACATACACAGACCTAAGTAAAGATAAATTAATCCTTTATGAAACATTATAGACTAAGGAGGAGTCTCATGCCCCTCTTATTTCCCTACAACTCTCTCTCAAATTGACACCTATAGGTTGTAGGATTGAGAGGATTATTCCTTCAGCTAAGAAGTCACTATAGGATCTGCATGGTTGCTCAAGTATAATGGGTGAGTTGAATATGTGTGTTTATAATAAAATTATGGCATTAGTTCTTGAAAAGAGGCCCAATTCTCTATGAATGATTTTTAAGATCCTAAACTACTTTAAAACCATGTTTCCTTTTGAAGAAGTCAAAGAGGCATATTAAATTTGTATTCAAACTTTAAAGAGAATCTCCATGGGATTCTAGGATCTTTGATGAATATGGGGGGGATGTGTACTCAACATTTGTGGTATTGGTTTTATTCTTAAGACTCTAGGTTTTATGAATCAACCTCAATAATGTAAAAGACCTAAAACCCTATCAAAACCCTAGTTAGAGATCAATAGTTAAAAAATGCCTTCTAAGGGATCTCAAACACTCTCAAATGGCTTGGGAAGACCTATGGAGCACTTGTATATTTAAAAGACATCTGATGGAGTAAAATACTAGCATGTGTGAGTGAGAAAACACAAGAAAATGGCCTTAATCTACAGGTTGTGAGCCTAAATCAAGATATACAAACATATGTAGACCTTTTGACCATTTTGGGTAGTATATTAAGCCTATACATAGGTTTAAGGGTTTTACATGAGTCATTTCAAGGGTCTCCAAGATGATATAATAAATCTCTAGGAAATATTTAATCCTAAATCAAGATTACCTTCTTATTTTTATAGGAAAGAATAAGTTGCAGGCCTATTGTAGATCATGAGCAAATTTTGAAGGTTTATAGAACATTAGAGAACACTTTTTGACACTCATTTAAGCCTCCTCTTAACATGAATAGGTTCAATCAAAAGGGCACATGCATAATTGAATATGTTTCCTTGGTATGCCATTGAATACCTTTGAAGAAGAGGGGTGGATAAGTTAAAATGTTTCAAGACACCTCTACAACATTTCTTGGGAGATTCATAAACATAAGATATGTGTGAAAATGGTTAAGGAGAGTTGAATTTTAGGGAGAACATGAGCTACATAGTAAACAAGTTTTAAGGCATGATGAGACATGAAGAGGTCAATGATGTAAGAAGAGGATCATGTGTCAAGATCTAATTTGTAACTACCCTTCAAGAATCAAAATTATAAATCTTTGTCCAAGCACTCCTATGCCACCTTGAAGATCATCGTCAGACCTAAGTAAACAGATGTTGATAAGAGGATTCATAATTACCTACTTTTAACTTATTTTTCATGAGATGACACTTTCCATATGTAACTCTTATGCCTCTCCTCTCTCTCTTTCTCACACTCTTATATATATATATATATATATATATATATATATATATATATATTACTAATTTTGGCATTGTAAGGGATCCTCCACTCGAGAATTTTTAATCCCTACTCCTTTTGTAAGCCTTTGAAGCAATAGACAAGCTGTTTTTACCTTCTCTTATGACTATATTTTAGTTTTTGTGCATGTATGATTGATATTATTTAGTGTTGATTCAATTCTCCTTGACATGTCTCATTCTCTCACTTATATGTAGTTTGAACTCACTCTTTCAGGTCATATGAAGTGTCTAAGTGGTCTTGTGAAGGTTAAGTGGGGTAAATATTCCATTAGTGTCTTCTAGACCTCTTGGAAATCAGCCCTCCTTTCCTAATCATCATATACCACATTTATATTGAAATACTAATGTAAGAGGAGAAGATTAGGAGTAGTGCATGAATGGATTAGTCCTATGTTCATTACGTATTTACAAATGTGTGGTAGTGGTCAAAATTTTTGGTGTATCACCTACTTAGTTAGTTTGATTTTAGTTTCTCTATCCCATTTCTCTTTCAAGTTAGTAGGCTTAGTTTATAGTTCTTAAGTGGTGCATCTAACCCTATCTAGAGTTTCAATCCATTCTTTAGGTCACCCACAACCTAGGATTGTTCCCATACTATCACTTAAGTGAGGGGCATTGAAAAACCTCTTTAATAGGTGTAAATTTTGATGATAATAGTTTTGGAACGCTCGATGAGATAAAATACTCCATCCATTAAAGATTTATTTGTGTTGATATTTAATGTACCAGGCTTTAGAGGCATGAACACAAGCACCAATGGTAACTCTGAGTTCATTCAGATGGTTTTAGTAGCCAAGGTATTATTTTAAGTAAGCGATCTTTTAATTTTGCCTTTCTCATGAGGTTTCAATGTTGAGTTTGGAGTGGATTTTTATTTTACTCAAGTTGGTAAGCCATATGTAGTCTATGTTGATCCTTACCAACAACATGTTGATCTTTATCAATAGCATAATGAGTTATATCAGCTTCATGCTGAGCCATACTAGCCTTACTTCCAAGAGTATTATCCTCTCTCTCCTCTTCAAAAACCTTACCACGCTTGTAAACCTTCATATCAATCTGACCAAGCTTGTTATTAGTCCTATATACCACCTCCCACCCTCATTCAACTTTTATGGAAGCCTATTCAAACTTCTAATTAGCCTTGTCAAAACCATGATGCTCCTAGTCAACATAGTTACATTATTAATAAGTTTATCTCAAACTTCAAGTAAACTCTTATGGGATATGAGAGGCATATGATAGAGCTTGATATACAAAGAGAGTATGGTCTAAGGTCACTATTCATCTCATTCAAAATATAAAATAATCATTGTAGTTGGTTAAGATTAAGTGGACACCTATTGAGAGAGAGAACCATCAAAGACTTACTAGTGACATGTTAGACATAAGTGGTCTAATTCAATGTATAGAGGACAAATTAATAGTTCATGAGGGGCAACAAGTTTAGTACTATCAACCTCATGTTCCTTATCATACTCTGCCTTAACCTTCTTTTTCTCAACCCATTCTTTCTCAAAAGATTGAATCAAGTGAGTTTCAAAACCTCCCAATTCCTTCACACATTCCTAAAACCTTCACATCATAGAGGCCAATCCAATAAAGCATTCAAATGATGAAGGAAATCTTTGTTGATAAGGTTGAATATTAAGATAAATCAAAATTGAAGTGTTTGATTGCTACTTGGAGGGAAAATAAGGAGGCCATTTTGGTACAAAACTCTCTTCCCCTTACTCAAGATCCCCCCCAAAATGTCCTTTAAGAATATAAGTTAGAATCAAGTGGTGAAGTCATGGGATAAAAAAAATGGAAAAATTTTAGATTGGGACATTGAGGATATAGAGAAACTTTTACCTATTCAAGCCTCACCCATCCCTCCTCAAGAACATAAAACCTTCCCATCATGTAGGTTAATTCAATATGGAATTAAAAGTAATAAATAAATCCTTGTTGAGAAGGTTGAAGAACAAAACATATCAAAGTTTGAGGGATTGAATGGTGAATGGATGGAGGAGAATGATAAGTTCATTGATCTCAAGAGCCTAAAGCTTGTTTGTGAGATTACGCAACCCATACTTGAATAAGATCAAATTAAAATTACAATTGATCATCAAGAAGGCTATGAGGAGGATACTTCAAGTGTATATGATGAAGAGGTCATCATTTTAACACCTCTTGGTGAAGAGAAAAACAAATCAACCTTTAAAGTTGAATAGAAAAGTGACTTTGATGGAGTACAAGTTGATCAAGTTATAGTGGACCTTGAAAGAGATGAAACTTCCCAATGTGAACAAGGTGATGATCAGGGTGTTGCAGAAGAAGAAGAAGCTCTTAAAGTCTCATTAAAAAAGGATAAATACTATTTTAACCCTACGAACATGATCAAAGAGATACAACCTTTAATTCCTTCTCAAATTATGTTGTGACTAACTTTATATCAACTCTTATCAAACTAGAAGAAGGTATAAATGAGTAAGATTCAATTGAATTTCATTTGGAGGATTAGTTTGAAGTCCTTGGAGTAGGTTACACTCTTATAGAGGAAGTTTTTGGTCTGACCTACATTGAGGAAGGCAAATTTGTCAAGCAACAATAAGCAAGAAGATGGAAACTCTTCAAGCTTATCACTCTAAGAGGCTAATTATTTTGAATCTATCATATTTGATGTTTTAAAGGAAATATATCAACTTCTTGATCAATTTATAGGAATTTTTTCACTCTTGGAAGATAAGACAAATCTCTTTTGGTCTCAGCCTCTCAAAGATCAAGAAAATTCACCTCTTGAAGCCAATTCTACAAGCATGCTGCAAGAAAAATGTCAATTTATTAATTTTGATCCACCAGCTCTCAAGGAGGCAAAAGTTTGTCATGTGGTGAAGGTTGATAAGGTATATACCAATACAATATCATGTACTATCAACTACTTAGCTCAATTGAAAGCCAAAAAAGAAGAACCATTGGCTATCATGCTCATTTTAGAACATGAAGATGAGCATAAACATGTTTAAGATCAATCCAAGCACATACCCAAAATCATTCATGGTTAAAGAAAGGTAAAGGAGGTGTCTAAGGTTTATTTTGAGGAATAAGAGGATGTCAAGATCAACATACAATTACCTCTTTTCCATTCTCTCATGGCTTCCATCAGGTTTGCTAGTCACATGAGTTTGGTGAAGAAAGGTAGTTACTTTACATTACCAGTTAATGGTTTTGTTTAGACAATTATCAAGTTATCAGAGTTGGTTATTATCAGTTAGATTAGTTTTTTATTGTCTTATATTTCCTCTAAGTGATTTTTAGCATAATGTTTTATCTTGTTCTTTTTTTGTGTGTGTGTCTTGATTTGGTGTGTTTGATTATTGTCTTGTTATGTTGATGAAGGTAATCAGCTATTCTATTTATTTCAGTAGGTTCAAAGTCAAGTTTTTAAGGTCTAATAAGGTATGAATTTGAGTGAAAGGTGAATCCATATCCCAATGGATGGACTAGGCAACTGGCCTAAGGTGCATAACATGAATGCAATTCTAGGAGGTCACCAAAGATGTTAGACAAAATTTAGCTACCATGAATGACGATCATTCAAAACTTTTATGTACTTGATATTAACTTGTTGATAGCCATTATGAAGGTCTTGTATTAGTCATTAATGATCTAGGATGATAGATAATGTGTCTTCCTTGATAAATTACAAGGTAATTTAGGATGGTTTATTTGATAACTAAGTCAATTCACTTTGTCTTGTCATCAAATGGTCATTCTTTATGGTATTCATTATGTGTTTATCATTATTTAAGGTAACTTTGACAAAGTTAAGGTTAAGTTCAAAATCAAGTCAAGGAGGACTAATGCTTAAAGAGACAAGGTGGTAACCCTTCCAAGAAGAAATATGATCAAAGCTAGCCAAATTGACTAAGGAACAAAACTAGTGAGTTGATAACTTTGTATTTTCAAACATTTGGAGAAGTTGAGGTATGTTTGGAAAGTTTAAAATTTTTCTTACTTTTATTTATATTTATTATTGTAATATTATAATATGAATATTGGAGGAAATAATGAATGTGAAGGTTGATATAATTATAGATAGGGTTTTTCAAAGCCATTTAACCTTTGTAAAATATCATGAGACATGTACTTTACCATACTTCTTTCCCAAAAGGTCTTTAAATGACTTCTCCAACATGTAAACACCTTTTGTAACTTCTTAATCACTATATATAACATTCAAACAAGGAAATTAATGATAAAATGATATGGGTAAGAAGGTAAGAATGACCTTGGCACATTTTTTAACTCCATACAGGGAATTAAGAACTTCATAAACACCTAATTCATCATCTCCATCAATTCAAGAAAGAAAAATAGGCAATATATTGAAGAAAGAAAACTTTTAGAGGTCTTATTATAGGGGGTTTCCATTTAAATTCAATGTCCAATCATCTATAAGGGTTAAACCATGTCCCTCAAACTCAAATCCATGTATATTAATGAGTTATAGACCCAAACAAGGCAAAAACCCACTCCATTTCTCCATTGGGTTTTTTGGCAGCTCAAGACAATTTACCAATTTTCAATTAATAATACGAGGAAAGATAAACTTGGAGCCCAAGATCTTAGGAAGATGAGGGTACCATAATTTACTTCCACTTTGTGGCATTAGCTATCTAGTTAATCCCCTTAACTCTATGAATAATTGTTAAGAAGTTAAGAGTGTACAAAGGTGATTCAAAACCCTATCAGGGTCAGTTTTCTCCAAATGTAAGGTTATAAAGTTTAATGAATACATTAAGATGATTTTTTAAGTCCTATTTAACACTTCTTGACCCATGTAACATCATTTTAATTCAAGTTTCTTCATGATCATGTTTATTGTAGGGTCAAATAGTCTTGATTTGATAGTTTGAGCATGATAGTCTTGTTTACAAAGAAGTTATGAGTTATCTTAGTGTATAAAATGAATTGATGAGGTTGTTTTCAGTTGTTTCAATTTCATGAAGATACCTCAAACCTTTTTAATCATCATTGGATTCATTAACTTCAAGATGGACAAAAAACTATGCATGTGCAATTGGGTTGTTTGAATTAGCTACCATGGTGGAGATAACCTAATTAGACGTGAATGTGTTTTCATTAATCAATACCTTTTATATATATATACTATATAAAATATACTTGAGTATCATGATCAGTAAGTATTCCAAGTGACAAGTCATTGAAATTGAATACCCTAGTCTCTTCTTCAATCCAATTTCAAGATGGTTTGTGAATCTACAGGTCTCCAAACTTGTAGGTCCCTATTGACATCAAATGTTTGTCTATGGGAGTGTACATGGTATTTTTAAAACATAATCCAATGTCATATTTCCATATTTAAAGATATAAATCACTTTAAACCTGATTTATTAGACCATTAGCCCACTTTGTAACTTAGTGGATTATGAGGCTAAGTAGGACTGTGTTATTCCAAGGAACATGAATGTGTTAGGTTAAGTGTTAGGATTGAGTGATGAAGGGCATGTAACAAGTCATGAAGAATAAATAAACATAATATGCCACTCCAATAGTTCTTAATTGACCATTTAGGCTTAATAAGTCATAATAAGAGAAGAAACTCTCAAGCTTTAGATTAGGTGATAGCCCTAGAAGAGGCCCTACATGACTATAACATAAGGAAAGAGCCTTTTATTATAGTTGTTGATGTTTTTATTCACCACTGAGCATCAAAAAAATCTAGTAACATCATGCCCTACATATTATACTATTTAGACATATGTACATATCAAATTTGAGGCACCTTCAAGTCTTGATAGGGAGTTGGGATTAATAAGAAAGATACATGCTTGACCAATAGAGTAATAAAGTAGGAGGTTTTGAAGACCAAATAGCTTTTTGGAAAATTAAGAAGATTATATAAAATTATTAGAGCCTTTAGGTTGCCTTATTATGAAAAATACCATAAGTCCTTAACATGTAGGTGAAGAAGAGAGCCTATTTAGGCCTGTAGAAGATGAAGAGTTTAATATGGCTATGTAAATCTTGGTTTAAAGAAACTAATAGAGATGAATGGTTTATTATTCATTGAATATGGTATATGATGTTTTATAAAATAATTTGATAAGTATTAGACCCACCTTAGTCATCTTTGGATATACTGCAAATGAGAAATTTAAAATCACATTATAGGTCTACACATAAAGAGGAAGAGAGATGGCAGACTGGAGGAGGATTGGTCCTAGTAAGGCATGTGAAAGAAAGTCTTCATGGAGAGTCAAATTGAGAGAATGAAAAGGTGAGAAAGAAACCTAAATAAGCTTAATGGTGAGTTTTAGGTCTGCCTACCAAAAGGTTAAAGAATATGATTTGGTGTTTCATGTGGAGCTCAAGAAAAGTTATGAGAGTGTGAAGAGCCTTATTAAGATTAAAAAAAAAGTGTTTGGACCCTTTCCATAAAATGTGAATCATCAATGGGAATCAATTTTATTCAAAGAAAGAAAACCTTAGGCCTAAGATCCTCACTAGGACCTTCAGGCATGAGACTCATCTTCAAGCATAATAAAGTTTTGAATAGTATAAATTAGGCCTTGAGAAAACATTCTAGACTAAGGAAGAGTCTCATGCCCCTTTTGTTTCCCTAAAAATATATCTCAAATGGAGACCTACTTATTACAAGATTGAAAGTCATATTCCTTCACCTAAGATGTCATTAGAGGGTCTACATGGTTGATCAAGTATAATGGGAGAGTTGGATAGGTTTGTCTATAAGAAATTTGTGCACTAGTTCTTTCAAAGAGGCTCCATTCTCTATAAATGATTGTTAAGAGCCTAAACTACTTTAAAACCCTATTTCATCTTGAAGAAGCTTGAGAGGCCTATTAAATTTGCATTCAAAATTTAAGGAAAATCTACATGGTATCCTATTCTCTTTAAGGAAGATGGTGGGGGGGGGGTGTTGTGTAATCAAAATTTGTGGTAATGGTTTTGTTCTTAAGACTCTAGGTTTTATGAATCAACCTTAAGAATGTAACACACCTGAAACCCTACCAAAACCCTAGTTAGAGCTTGATGGTTGAAAAAACCCTTCTAAGTGATATCAAACACTCTCAAATGGATTGGGAAGACCTAGGGAACACCTATACATTTCAAATACATCTGAT
>JARHVA010001477.1:3175000-3262500 GCA_037957365.1 Torreya grandis
TTTTGATTTATTGAACCTTTTAAAAGATATAACATTCATTCATGGTCATGATTATAAAATACTATTAATCCATGATTTATCTCTAGAATAACGAGGCTGCTTGATAAGATTTAAAAAAATTATATACATCCTTTTATTATTGTAAAAAAATTAAATTAATCTCCATTTAAGTATAACATGAATCCTTATTTAAGTTTTTGTAAGAAAATTTTGTGCAGAATGAAAATCAAGTTTTAGATGGAACTACAAAAGAATAAACCATATATTGATGCTTAGCATTGTAATAAAAAAATCAAGAGCACAAAGACAACATGGTTACTATTATTTTTTAAATTTTCACAAGGCCCTGACACTATTTGGAGACAAATTATAATCCAACAGCTTCAAGGTCTACATATTACATAAAATTTATTTGTTCTTGTGATGGCACTTTAGAAGAAAGTGGTTGGCTAGGTCTGAACTCCTACTAGATTTATAGAAGATATCATTAGCACCATGAGTGTTAAATGAGGTTTTCTACTTTATCCTATTTTGTTTGGTCTCTACATTAATGAATTATCTGATATTGTTACAAATTCAGGGAAAAGAGGTGACAAACCTATTCTTTAAGAAATAATCCTTACTATTTTATTTATTTTTTATGACAATATTCGCATGTCACATATTATCGTAGGCCTAGAAAAATGTCTTGGTATTCTAAGCTCATTTTGTGATACTCATGGTTTACAAGTGAACTTTAGTAAAACAAAGGTCATGGATTTCAACACAACTAAACAAAAAGCACAAGAAACTAATCTCATTTAGAAAAGAATTTTGGTTGTAGTGGTTTTCTCCTATACTTATCTTGATGTGCCTTTTAGATGGCTTCCCTTTAATATGATCCCTAATACAGATGATAGATTATGAAAAGGGTATGCTACACTTAGTAACATCAAAAATAATGTTTCTAGATATTTAGTTTTAGGATGCTAACGATAGTATATGGTTATGAGATTCGGGGACCTAGACTTAATAGTACAATTTAGAATTAGGGTGGTAGAGTTATTATTTCCATGATATCCAAAAACTTGTGGGAAAAAAAGTTAGTTCCATGTGCAATTACTTTTTCTTATTTTGGCATCCATTCCCTTGATATTTTAGTTGTTTTCCATGTAGTGATGTTTCTTCCTAAATTAAGATGGGTGGAAAATACAACAATTGGGCTTAACAAATATCTATTCAAGGATCTTCAATCATCTATGAATTTATGTGAACAAGGGATAAAGAACACTTGGTATCCTTAGTGCATGTCTTTTCTACATGGAATTTGTTTTGATATTAATTGTTTTCCTCCTAATTCTTTTTCCATCGAAGCTCCCTATGTATTAAAATGATATATTCATAGAGGCATCATAGATGAACACTACAAATCCTATATAAAATCAACATAGACAGAACCATCGAAACTATTATCAATAAAAATGCATCACTGTTTGGTGCATTATCTTCAAATAGAAGATAGATGCATTATTAGTCCCAAGTACACTAGGATCTCTTTTGGTTTGAGATTTTCTTTAGCTCAATTGTGGGTATGCTTTTATTAGGTTTCCATGGAGATAGAGCACTTTACTCTCCGACGTGAGTGTATATGTAAACTTTGCAATAATGAACTATAACCATAGCAACATTTTGTATTTAGGTGTCAAGTGTATTATGAGATTTATGACATAGTTTATTGCATCTTTAGAGAAAATAAAAGATCTATACAAGATGATTCAACTTTACATTTATTTCTTCAACATCCAACGACAAATTGTTAAAAAAAAATCTCAACAACTTTTATGTTTTGTCTTTTTATTTTTTTGATATATTCTTTCTTGAAATTCTATTACTATTACTATATTATATTAGGGTTACCCTTAAACAATATATTCATATTCAAATTTCGTTATTTTTGGTTTGTTGTTTTTTGTTTTTTTAAATCACTTAAAACTAAATAGAAGAATGCATTTTAAAATATGGTGGGTCCGGAAAAGTGACTAGTGTTACAATTTTCACTAAGTTTAGGAGAACAATGTTCAAACGGAGAGGGACCAAAAGGGCTTGTCGTGCAGTGGATATGTCCGGTGTTCGATTGTGAAAATAAGGCAGGTGAAATAGACAAGTGAGGCAAGTGCTTTATAAGGTGGGAGGGGACCCCTAATTATTTATAAGGGTATTATTGCTCAGAAGCTGCCAGTGAAATATCCCAACCCTTGAAAGAGATGAGTGATTTATAAGGTGCGGGTCCCTTGCTAATTAATTTTAAGAGTCTTCAGAATTAGTCATTTGTGAAAGTGATGGACATCGGTGAATTATTTTGAAAGAGACCAGTGATAATCACTAAGGCAGAGTTTCCTGTAAAAGTGATGGAAATCGGTGGAAAAGGATAATTATCTTTAAGGGTACTACTCAGAAGCTTCCAATAAGTGAAAGGTGAGCACCGATGAAGCTTCCAACTTTCCACTGCATGTTTTGTTTTCTTATTATAAAATGCAGAGTGTGCACTAATTTGATTGATGAATATGTTGTCGAAGGAGATGCAAAATTATTCAAATGTTAAATCATTTCCGCGCTCTTTTGAAAGGCCCGCAATATTCATGAAACCGGCTTTCGTCTACATCTACGGTTAATTAAAGCTGAATAAGATCAATATTTGTCGAGATGACAGGTAAGCTCGATTAAGACCCTTTTTTAGGGGCACCATGGTGAAGTCTTCGAGATAACACCACATAGCGAGATCATGCACAGTTTGCGACCTGAAATAAAATTCAACACATAATTCTTATTAACGTTCAGAGTTAATGGGATCACGAATCCCATGAAACTTACGACCATTCATGGTGTCAACACCTCCCAGGGTTCATACGCATCAGAAAATAAGAGTCCATACTTTACAAAACGAAACAAAACAAAACAAAACAAAGTGCCACCGCATCTCTTCCCCCTAATTAGAGTCGGTATCTCATTCAATGTGAACGTGTAGTGGGTATACCCTGCTTGTGTGGCCACCAAGTTGATGAATAAAGCCATAGTATTCCATGTGGCCTTCACACTAATAAATATTAACGCTATAATTGTGGCTTAATTTATTTGGAAAATGGTGCCCTAACCTTGATTCTATTTTTAAAGTGTGCGAGTCTAGTCACATCAAAGAAATATGAACTCTTTGTGTTTTCATCATGCAATAACAAAGTGACAATGTTCACTTTGATATTCACATTTTCTTCCAGACTCTACACATGTTGAATTCATAATTTGCGTTTATGTCCACTAATGTTTGAAGGCCTTTCATTCTTATGTATACCATGGTCATGTGTATGAATCATATATAATATGCCTTCATCGAGCTCCACATTTTTTTTTCCTTTCACCTTCACTATGTCCACTCAAAGTGACACACATTGCAATAGGAATAGGTTCACAGAGTCATTGAGTACATACATCCCATGGAGTGTTCACTTAAAAGTGAATATTTTATGCAAAAAGATATTTGCAAAGTGGAATGAATGCATAAAGGTTCTAACGACAGTTTCATATAGATTATAAATATCTCTAATTCACACTTCAAGTATCTGCCTATATAATTTAATAATAATAATAATACGGTGACTTCAAAATCCCATAAAGATGTACCAAAATATCCATGTGATCAATTCCCCTTAAATAAAAATGTACATGACCATTACAACTCAAGCCATAAGGCTATTCACACATTTAACTAGTTTCCATATTGTGATAGGTCCATGCATTATATGTGATCTATGTTGTGGGGACCTAAGATTAGGTGTGTGGAGGACAATCATGCATTAGAGATAATGCGTATGGTCATACAAAGTGAATGCACACAAAAATATTTAGATAGAACAATCAACACATATCCAATGGAGCATAATTCTTATATTTGTAAAAATACAACTTCTATTCAATAAGAAAGAATAAGGGATGGTACAATATGTTATAGTGCATGTGCAATTGACTAGATATGAAAGCATTCTATCCACATTAGGCCTATGTATGGCATCAACCCTTGGCCAAATACATATGTTCGATATTTATACATGAAAATACAAGTAGTTACAACTATTGTCGATTACAAAGAAGATAGTTATGAGATGCTTCATCTGTCTTAATACATGACGATTAGGCTTCTAGGTAAATCTTGAATAATTATCCAACTAATAACTGAAAAAAATATAGGATGGGAAGTGCCACTTATAAATCCACACAACTAGTGTAGGATAATGTGAGGATGTGTTGGAGTTGGGGCAAGGGTAAATGTGCAAGTTTGAGAGGAGGTGTCAATGAGTAATGTAGGATTGTGAGCTAGTAGTACACAAATCTATAATTTAGTTCAATTTGGGTGCATATGTATGTGAGAGAAAATGAGAATGATGAGTAAGCTGGAGAGAAAGTGTAGTATGAAATAGTGCACAAGAATGTGCAACAAGTGTGAGTGTGAAACATTAAGGCAAAGGAAAGATCTGATATGTGTAGGAGTTATGCACAAATTATTTATCCTTTCTTGAAGAGAAATGGTCTCCATTGGATCCTTGTGTAGTTGTGGGAACTATACGTAAATTTATTTAGAGTTGTACCACTTAGCTTGATTAACATACTACCACACTTTAACCACTTTGAAAATTTGATGTGTGTTATAGTAGGTGCATGTGTCTATCACTTTGATAATTTGATCCTTATTTATTGATGCAAGTGTTATAGGTTGAGATGAGAAGGATGTTGTGTTATTATTGGCTTATTAAGTGGAGGAATATAAGGTTGGATGAGATCCAAGTTGAAGACTAGGTGCATGCCCAAGTATGGAGGTAGATCAAGGACAAATGTGATTTCACTAGTTGTGCACAGAATGCTATAAGGACAATAGTGTAGATAGTTGATCTTCTTATGTGGAACTTTGAATCACTTGTGAAGGTGCAAGAAAAATTTATTGTCAACTCATAATGTATGAGGTGTGTGATGCACATCATGTCACTCATTGTAATTTTCCTATGTATGAGAAAGGATTTGCTAAACCTGTAGAGGAAGAAATTGTATGTGCCACAAGAACTTTTCAACTTTGTCTACTTCCCATTCCTATGTGTGGGTATCAATGTCAGGGTGTGCATTGTAGGAAAAAGGAGTTAGAAGTTGGAACTCAACACATACATAAAATGGACTATGCCCCATAAAGTTGTGAAAGGATCTATTGAAATCATGTTGAATGTACAAAATATTTTCATCCCTTGTACAAGTATGCACATGATTTTACATTCATAGAAGATGAAAAAGTGTGTAATTGAAAAAAATAGTTTCTCTATCTGTCTTTGGATTAAATGCTATTGACTGGTCCAACTGTGTTCCCATCAAACCCCACAATGCTTTCCAGGAATGAATTAAAAAGTGTATATCTTGATTAGAGATGATGGATGTTGGGAGTCAAAAATGAACCCAAACATGGTTGAATAATGCTTGCACAGTTCTAGTTGCATCAATTTCTTTCTTGCAAGTGACTGTGATATCCATCATTCAAAACCTATCCACTATAACAAACACAATGTCATGTTGGTGTTTCATCATAGGCAACTCAATCATAAAATCCATGCTAATATATTCCCATGCCTTGGATGGAATTGGTAGAGTTGTATAAAGTCATTGCTTCATTTTTATAGGCTTGATGATGAAATAAGGAATACAAGAATTGATGTGGTACTCCATATCTATATGCATGTGTGTCTAATAGAAGTGTGACTTGAAAGCATCTAAAGTCTTTGCCATACCAAATTGTACCAAGTGATTGGCATAGAGTGCCTCCTAGATGAGTCATTGGTGAGGTGTGCCACCAGGAACATAGAGATGCCAAAGATTGTAGAGAATATATTCAAACAACTAAATCTCCTTTTTTTGACCTTTCATGAGGTAGGTGTAAGTGGCTATGAATTCTTGATCAACTAAGTAGAGGGATACTTAGTTTATGAAGTTATGTCCATGTGTGTCAAGAACTATGATGATCATTTCAACTGGTTATTGGATAAGATAATTTAATACCTTGTTGTCCTTCCCTTTTTGTGGTTGATCACAAGATGTAACTATTATAGATAAGTCATCTATTTCATGTGGCATGCAATCTCTAACTTGCTTTATGTCTGTAGTAACTAAAGTTGCTTATGATCTAAATGAACAACTGTCTAAACATGCAAGTCAATCCTCTATTATACCCACTTATCTTTAATAAACCTTATCTACATTAATTTAATAGACCTTATATTCTATTATACCCACTTATCTTTAATTATGGTTTGGGTATAGACAATTGAATTATTCATAACATATCTCTAAATGTGCAAGTCATTCCTCATTCATTCCAAGTCTATAACCACACCACTTTCTTGTAATATCATATAATTAGCAATCAATTTTATTGATTCTAAAAGTGTTGAGCCAAGCTATTTATTTACAAAAGTTTTAATTGTAAATCTCACTTCGAAATGATGGAAGGTCCATTAAACACCAAAAAAATGTATAGGAATAACTATCAAGGTATTGTTTTTGGTATTGTTTGTTATCATATTAACTTACGCAAGTTATTTCACTCAATGATTTAGAAGGCACAATATTCTCAGATGAATTGCCTATAGTATAATGGACAATAATGTATATATTTTTTACCAAAGAAATAAAAAGTAGAAAACTAAAGATGATTCATCCCATTAATTTTAGGAGTAGATATCATTTATTTATTCCTTTAATTAGATAGTGAGACACATACATTTAATCCTTTTTAAACCAACACAAGTTTGACATATGTTCCAAAGTAACATACCAATATCCATGGTTACTATCATTATATATTTTTTCTCAATGAATGAAGGAAGGATTATACCAAATATGAAGATCATGAAAATTAATTTTGTAATTTAGATTTATATCAATCTAGAATCATTTGTTTCACAATGAAAGATGGTCATATTACCAAGCATTTAAAATAATTTAAACTATTTTCCCCAAGGCTAGTTTTCAACTATTCTAGCTACAAAGGTTAGTAACATTTATTGAATACTTAACATGATCCTAGTAATCTAGTTTAATCAATCACCAAACATTATTTTACCTACATTTGAATAAGTAAAATAAGGAGGATAGTTAGAACACATTCTCATTACTCTCAAAGTTTATATATTTGATCAACAAAATTCATGTTTATCCTTGAATATTGGTTATGAGATGATTTGGTGCTATGATCCACTCTTCCATCCACATGGTGTTTTTATGTATTCCATATGGTGAAATTGAGGAATCCATCTTGATTTTTTATCCTTTACAACTGTAATATTATCCTCTAAAATATCTCAGTCTAGTTGAGCACCAAAGTTTTCATAATTCTATAAGCTTTCCATCAGCTCAACAATATACATGGTTGTTCTAGCTAAGCTCTAATGTATTCAATGATGATGCCAAATATTTCATTTAGCTAAACACTTATCTATTTTATCTTTTCTTTTTCATAGGACTATGAATGCATTACTCTCAAGTGGCTCAATTTTGTTGAGTATCTATACACTATGATACCAATGTTCTTTATGAAGGTTTTATAATAGAGACCTTATCATCTATTGACTATCTTACTCTGAAAATTTCTCTCTTTTTCATTGATCCTTTTCCAAAATTGTGTCCCTCCTTTTGAAGGACAACCTTGTACAAACATCTTTATCACTTTGTCAAAGAGTCATTTTGTTCATTTATTGCCTAAACTAATTTGGACAAATTCAATTAATCTTGAGATTATGTTTCATGATGATCTTTGAATTCAATATTTCTTGTAGATGTAATTTATTCTGATCTCATTTAATTTTATGTAGATCATAAGGTAAGTTGTGATTTATTGTATTTGTTTTCCATTCCTTTTGCAAGTTTTCTACACAAACATCTTATTGTGGTTACTTTTTATCTTGTTTTCATTTACTTTAACTTTTGGGTAGTTATGTTTTTTTTTGTTTTGTTATGATCATATTAAATATCTAATGACAACCTTACTTAAGTTACTTCATATGGATCCACTTTCACAATTAGTCTTTTTCAAACCACAAAGTCTTTCATTTAATTGACCCTTATAGTATCTTTCTCACCATAGATACCACCAAGTTGTTTATGATATTAAAGAGATTACTTTAAACTTTATAACTACATTTTACCTTAATGGTTAAATATCCCTTTGTCTTATTTTATATTTTATTTATCTTCCATGTACACATGGCAAACATTACTTATAAACCATAGTATCATATTATGTTTATGCCACACAAGTTTAAAGTGGTAAGTAAATGGGCGTACAACATGTTGTATATTTGGATGCATCTAAGGTGAACTTTATTGTCAATATGTTTTCAAAATTCAAGTTTAATGTAATTGTCTTTTATTGAAGCTCCCACTTGTGTTGCATCAACTCAAATGACACATTGGCATGGACTTTATGTAAAGCTAATGAACTCATGTAATAGTTAGTATATAAAATTAGGACCCATTCATAAATACATCTTGTACACATTAAATATATCTTCTATTATGATTATGTGAAAATAAGGTAAACTAAAAAATTAGATCTAAAAATTAAACTCTTATGAAGGATAAATATAAAACCCTAAAAAGGAAACATGAAACCCTAAGGTATACAAACCTAGGTTTTTGTGCTCAAGTAAACATTTGGGTTCACCATAATGTTTTTACATATTTTTTGAATGATTTTATATAAATAATATAAAACTATGAATGTCTAGATTAAGTAAAATAGGGTATTAATGATACAAATATGACTATAAAAGGGTATAGTGTTATTTCACTTAATGTATTTAAAATTAAAAAAATAATAGGGAAGAGATACACTTAACTTCATTAAAGTTTATATAACTCACTATGCTGATCAATGTACTTGAAATAACTCAATGTTTTCTCTATAACTACACATATTAGGAAATAAGAGATCAAACCCTATGTGGTTATTGTCCGTGAAGCTCAAACCCCTATGATAATTGGTATTATCTAGTCTATATAAATTTTATCCTAGTTGACTATACATGTCTATCTTACCTCATAATACTATTCTTGCACCTATATATACATCTTGTGTGTGTGATAATGTATGGCCCCATGTGCTAATCCTTTTTTTATTTTTCCTCGATTTGAAACCCTAACCTCACTTTTGATAAAATATGACCCTTAAAAAATGAGTTAATAACTTGTGTTGTATATCCCCAACCACTCCCCAATTAGTGACTTAGAATTACATAAGCTCCAATACTATGAATGGGGATCAATCCTCAGATAATTATCTCACTTAGGTTTTTGTGTGTACCATCATGATCAAGGGAGAATGCAATGTAATGTTTGGATTTCAACACTTGGAAACATGTAACTTTGAAATATGATTAAATTCAATATTGGTTTAAGGATACTCTTTTGAGGTTTTAAGATGTATATGGCTTTATGATAATGTCTTAAGAGAGTGATAATTTATTTCTCAATGTGAATGACAAGTAGTGACCAAGTTTCTAAGTGAGTGATCACCTTATGATTGATTTGTATTTATAGATAAAAATTTGAAATTTATAGATATAACCTACCCCAAAAAAATGTCTAGGATAACCTAATGGAGACTTCCCAACTGAAAAAGTATTTTTGAGTGTTTATGGTCACTGATGTTTGAAGGCCTTTCATTCTTATATGTACCATGGTCATGTGGATGAACCATATTTAGTATACCCTCATCGTGCTCCACATCATCTTTTCCTTTCACCTTCACCATGTCTACTCAAAGTGACACACATTGGGATAAGAATAGGTTCACAGAGTTATTGAGTACATAGATCCCATGGAGTGCTCACTTAAAAGTGAATACTTCATGCAATAAGATATTTTCAAAGTGAAATAAATGTAAAAGGGTTCTCATGATAATCACATATAGTTTATAAATATCTCTAATTCACACCTCAAGTATCTGCTTATATAATTTAATACTAATAATAATTAGGTGACTTCAAAATTCCACAAAGATGTACTAAAATATCCATGTGATCAATACACCTTAAAAAAATGTACTTGAACATTACAACTTAAGCCATACGGCTATTCACACATTTAATGAGTTTCCATATTATGATAGGTTCATTCATTATATGTGACCTATGTTGTGGGGGCCTAGGACTAGGTGTGTGGAGGACAATAATGTATTAGAGATAATGCATATGGTCATACAAAGTGAATATACACAAAAATATTCAGATAGAACAATCAACACACATTTAATGGAGCATAATTAATATGTTTTTAGAAATATAACTTATATTCAATAGGAAAGAATAGGGGATGGTACAATGTGTTTACAGTGCATGTGCAGTAGAGTAGATATGAAAGCATGTTATCTACATTAGGCCTATGTATGGAATCAACCCTTGGCCAAATACATACGTTACATATTTATACATGAAAATACAAGTAGTTACAACTATTGTTGATTACAAAGAAGATAGTTACGAGATGTTTCATTTTCCTTGCTACATGATGATTAGGCTTCTAGGTACATGGTGAATAATTATCCAACTGATAACTAAAAATAATATAGGATGAGAAGTGCCACTTATAAATCAACATAGTTAGAGTAGGATAACATGAGGATGTGTTGGAGTTGGGGCAAGTGTAAATGGGCATGTTTGAGAGTAGGTGTCAATGAGGCATGTGGGACTATGAGCTGGTAGGGTATAGGGCTACAATCTAGTGAAATCTAGGTGCGTAGGTATGTGAGTGATAATGAGAATGATGCGTAAGGCTGAGAGAAAGTATAACACGAAATAGTGCAAAAAAATATGCAACAAGTGTGAGTGTGACACACTAAGGCAAAGAAGAGATGTGATATGTGTAGGAGTTCTACACAAATTATATATCCTTTCTTAAAGAGAAATGGTTTCCATTGCATCCTTGTGTAGTTGTGGGAACTGCATGTAAATTTATTTAGAGTTGTACCACTTAGCTTGATCAACATACTACCACACTTTAAAATTTTTCTGTGTGCCATGGCAGAAACATGTGTCTATAACTTTGATAATTTAATCCTTATTTATTGGTGCAAGTGTTATAGGTTCAAATCAGAAGGATGTTGTGTTATTACTAAATTAGTAAGTGGAGGAATGTAAGGCTAGAGGAGTTCTAATTTGAAGGCTAGGTGCATGACCAAGTATGGAAGTAGATCAAGAATAATTACATTCTCACTAGCTATGCATATAATGGTGTAAGGATCATAGTGTATATGCTTGATATATTTATGTCAAACATCAAATCACTCTTGAAGATACAAGAAAAATTTATTTCCAACTCAGAATACATGAGGTGTGCGATACACATCATGTCACTCTTTGTACTTTTCCTATATATGACAAAAGACTTACTAAACCTATTGATGAAAAAATTATATGTGGCACAAGAACATTTCAACTTTGTCTACTTTCCATTCCTATGTGTGGGACTCAGTGTTACGATATGCATGGTAGGAGATGTCTAAAGGTGTCAGAAGTTGGAACCCAACACATACTTAGAATGGACTATGCCCCATCGAGTTGTGTAGGGCTCCATTGTAAACATGTTGAATGTACAAAATATTATCATCCCTTGTACAAGTATGCATGTGATTTTATATTCGTAGAAGATGAAAAAGTATGTAATTAAAAAAAATAGTTTCTTCATCTATTTTTGGATGAAATGTTATCGACTGGGCCAATTGTGTTCCCATCAAACCCCACAATGCTTATTAGGAATGACTTAAAAAGCTTAGATCTTGATTAGAAATGATGGATGTTGAGAGTCAAAAGTGAACCCAAACATGTTTGAATAATGATTACACATTTCTAGTTGTATCAATTATTTTCTTGCAAGTGACAATGATAGCCATCATTCAAAACCTATCCACTACGACAAATACAATGTCATATTGGTGTTTTATCATAGGCAACCTAGTCATAAAATCCATGATAATAGATTTCCATGCCTTGGATGGGATTGGTAGAGTTGTATAAAGTCCTAGCTTCATATTCATGGGCTTGACGATGTAATAAGGAATACATGACTTGATGTGTCACTCCATGTGTATGTGCATGTGTGTTTAATAGATGTGTGAATTCAATGCATCTAAAGTCTTTATCACACCAAGCTGTACCAAGTGCTTGGCATAGAGTGCCTCCTAGATGAGTCATTGGTGAGGTTTGCCACAAGGAATAGAGAGATGCCAAAGATTGTAGATAATCTATTTAGACAAGTATAAATCTTGAATTGTTTTACTTTTCATGACGTAGGTGTAAATGGCTACGAATTCTTGATCAAATGAGTAGAGGGATACCTAGTCTATGAAGTTGTGGTCATGTGTTTCAATAAATATGATGATCATGTGCATTGGTTATTTGATAATATGATTTGATACCTTTTTGTCCTTCCCTTTCTTGTGTTTGATCACAAGATGTAACTATTATAGATTAATCATCCATTTTATGTGGCATGAATTCTCTAGATTGCTTTATGTCTACAGTAACTAAAGTTTCTTATGATCAGAATGAATAGCTATCTCCTCCCCTAATATATAGTGACAACATTTCTTAATTGATTACATAATAACATACAATTACTTTTCATAAGTGGATTACCTTTGCATAGTGTCACTGAATGTCATTAAACGTAGGTGACTAGATGTCCATATTGCATGAGTATTACACTAAGTGCATAATCAGATGCATCAGTGTGAAGCTTGAAGGAATGCTCAATGTTAATAAGGGAAAGTAGAGGCATTGCCTAGAGGCAATGATTGAGTACCTCAAAAATTATGTTAATGTGCATGAGTCCATTCAATCTTGGATTTCACACAAGTTATCTCGCTAAGTGACCAAGAAATGTGTAAGAAACCCAAGATGAAAATGAAGTATAAGTTTGAGAGTCTAATAAAACTACTCAATTTTGTGAGATTTCATGGGTTATGCCAATTTTGTATCACTTTGATCTTTTTTGGATCTACATGAATTCATGTGTGGTCAATGATGTAGTCTAGGTACTAAATTTAAACAATGCAAATCAACACTTTGCTAGGTATGATTGAAAATTGTGTTGATGAAAGGTGTCTAAGACACATGTGATATGATCCATGTGATCCTCCCAAGTCTTGATGAATATGAGTATGTCATCCAAGTAAACAATGATGGAGTTGAGAAAAGGCTAGAGTAGATCATCCATCAACTGCATGAAAGTGGTTCCAATGCATTGGTTAGGTTGAAGAGAATGACCGATCATTTGTACAATGCTTCCCATGTCTGAAAGGTTGTCTTCAAGACATATTCAAGGTGGAGTATTATTTGATTTTAACCTTCAAGTCAATATTTATGAAGTATTTCTCATCTTAGAGCTATTCCAAGTGGTTGTCAATTCCTAGTAGTGGATACTATTTTTTCATCATGATTTTTTTGAGTGGGTGATAGTCTATGTAGAGATGCTAAGACCCATCATTCTTGCGTACCAGGAATGTCATACTCCAACAAGGTGAATAGCTAGGCTTGATCTTGCCTTGATCAAGGAACTTTTGTATTTGGCACTGGACTTCAACATTCCCCTAAACTGATCTATGATATAAAGGTATGTTTGGTAGAGGGGGTATAGGAACCAAATAGATATGTTTATTTACTATGTAGTGCATTGGAAGGCCTTCAATATTTTGAAGGATTCATCATGCTTCTATCTAAAATAAATTAATAAAAATTGGATCCATTACTTAAAATGACTTAAATACCACATAAAATATGATATGAACTATCATGTTCTTTCTATCTAAAATTTATCATATTATGCAACCCCTTTTAAGGTCATTTATAAATTATATTAACTCTAAGACTATTCTCATTTTATTCTATATGAAATAAGTATTAATGCACTTAGATATTCATTCATTAATAGAACTTATCTTCTATTATACCTACTTATCTTCTATTATTATTTGGTTATAGATAATTAAACTATTCATAATATATCTCAAAATATGCAAGTCAATTCTCATTCATTCTAAGTCTATAAACACACTAATTTCTTGTAATATTATATAATTATTAGTTGGTGTTATTGATTTTCAAAGTGTCAAACCAAGCCATTTATTTAAAAAGGGTTTAATTGTAAATCTCACTTCAGAATGATGGAAGGTCCATTAAAAATAGAAAACATCTATAGGAATAACTATCAAGCTATTGTTTTTGGTATTTTTAGTTATCATATTAATTTATGAAAGCTATTTCACTCAATGATTTATAAGGCACAATATTCTTAGATAAATTGTTTATAGTATAATGGACAACATGTATATATTCTTTACCAAAGAAATAAATAGTAGAAAATTAAAGATGATTCATCCCATTATTTGTAAGAGTACATATCATTTGTTTATTCCTTTAATTATATAGTGGGACACATACATTTAATCCTTTTTTAACCAACACAAGTCCCACATGTGATCGAAAGTAACATCCCAATATCCATGGTTACTATCATTATATTTTTTTCTCAATGAATGAAGGAAGGATTATACCAAGTATGCAGATCATGGAATTCATCTTGTAATATAGATTTATATCATTCTATAAGTGTCTATTTCACAATGGAAGATGGTCATATTACCAAGCATTTAAAATAGTTCAAACTACTTTTCAAAAAGCTAGTTTTCAACTATTCAAGCTACAAAGGTTAGTAACATTTATTGAATACTCAACATGATCCTAGTAATCTAATTTAATCAGTCATCAAACATTATTTTACCTACATTTGAATAATTAAAACAAGGAGGATAATTATAACACATTGTCTTGACTCTCAAAGTTTGTATATTTGATCAACAAAATTCATGTCCATCCTTCAATATTGGTTATGAGATGATTTGGTGTTATGATCTACCCTTCCATTCACATGGTTTTTTTTATGTATTCAATAGGGTAAAAATGAGGAATCCATCTTGCTTTTGTATCCTCTAAAACTATATTATTCTCCTCTAAAATATCTTAGTCTAGTTGAACACCAAAGTATTCATAATTCTATAAGCTTTCCATCAGAAAAAAATATACATGGTTGTTCTAGTTAGGCTCTAATTTGTTGAATGATGATGCCAAATATTTCCTTTAGTTGAAAATTTATCTATTTGATCTTTTCCTTTTCATATGACTATGAATTCATTACACTCAAGTGGCTTGATTTTGCTGAGTATCTATACACTATGATACCAATGTTTATATGAAGCATTTATAATCAAGAAATTGTCCTTTATTGACTATCTTACTCTGAACATTTATCTCCTTTTCACTAATCTCTTTCTAGAATTGTGTCCCTCCTTTTGAAGGATGGCCTTATACAAACATCTTTATCCTTTCATCAAAGAGTTGTTTTGTTCATTTATTGCCTAAACTATTTTAGATAAATCCCATTAATTTTGAGATTATGCTTCATGTTGATCTTTCAATTCAATATTTCTTGTAGATGTAATTTATTCTGATCTCATTTAATTTTATGTAGGTCATAAGGTAAGTTGAGATTTTTTGTAGTTGTTTTCCATTCTGTTTTCAAATTTTCTACACATACATCTTATTGTAGCTATTTTTTATCTTGTTTGCATTTACTTTAGATTTTGGATAGTTATGTTGCTTGTGTTTTTTCTAATCATATTAACTCTCTAGTTACCACCTTACTTAAGTTACTTCATATGGATCCACTTTCACAATTAGTCTTTTTCGAACCACTATGTCTTTCATTTAATTGACCCTTGCTATATCTTGCTCACCATAGATACCACGAAGTTATTTATGATATTAAAGAGATTAATTTAAACTTTATAGCTACCTTTTACCTTAATGGTCAAAAATCCCTTTCACTTATTCTCTATTTTATTTATCTTCAATGTAGACATAGAAAACATTCCTTATAAACCATAATATCATCTTATTTTTATGCCACAAGTTTAAAGTGGTAAGTACGTAGGCGTACAACATGCTATATATTTGGTTGCACCTAAGGTGAACTTTATTATTAATATGTTTCCAAGATTCAAGTTTAATATGGTTATATTTTATTGAATCTCCCTCTTGTGTTGCATCAATTCAAATGACACACTAACATTAACTTAATGCAAAGCCAATGAACTCATGTAATAGTCAGTATATAAAATTAGGACCCATTTAGAAATACAACTTATGCACACACACCAAACTTATAATAGTACCTCTATGGTATGAAGAGATAAATGAAAGAAAAATAATCAAATTCATATTTATTATAAAATTAATAAATATCTCTTCTTCTGTAATCCAATATAATATCGCTAAAAGAAAATTAATAAATATCTCTTCTTCTGTAATCCAATATAATATCACTAAAAGATATATAAGGCAAGGCATGATAAGAATCATGAATAAAGAGCATATTAGTGGGTCCAACCCCAATTAATACTTAACCATGTGTCTAAAACAAAGGGAGGCTAGGTGGGGCATTACACTTACTACATGCAATTCACTTTCATATTAAAATTTTTCTAAACACTTGTGATCTTCTTTCAGTTTGGATTGCGACATTTATATTTATTGCTCTCTTTTATTTGAATATCTGATAAGTAATTTTCATCATGGATTCCAAATGGATTATGGCTTCTTCCTTATTAATCATATTTCATTTTATATCATGTAACCTTTATTTCACTTTATTTTGTGCTCATGTGGATAATTTTCCACACTTGAACATAACATATCCACTTTGTATTTATGCCTCCATGGCATAAGGCACCAATCACCACTACGGCTAATGTGTCACATAATCCAATGGTATATAGGGTGATTTCCATCATCATTCCATTTTTGGATCCACACTCACCATGGACATCCATTATTGGAGATCTTGTGTATTGTGTCGACTTCGATACCACTTTGATAAAGATTGTGAAAACCCTTACAAACTCATCTCATCATCAATAAATAAATATTATTATAACACATTCAATTTTCTTAATTATTATAAATTATACTCATCATGGTACCTTTATGATTTGAAGAGATATAACTGTATGCATAAAAATTAAATACTTACAATTATAATCATTTCTCATTTTTTTGATTTAATATGAAAGAATCAAATAATACATGAAATAAAGCATGATTTAAATTATATAAAATAACTCAATTAACACATATAACCCCAATTAATACTTAACTATGGGTATAAGTAGAGGTCAGAGTATGTGGGACATTGCAATCACACTATAAGTCAACGACATGTTATATACTAAAAGAGAAATTTATCTTATATTTGCCATTTCTTTTACAATATAAACATACATGACAAAAATTTGTGTGAAATATAATAGTGATAATCCCATGATAGTATTTTAGAGTTGATGAATTTTAAAGTTGGTGCTTTTTGGAGTTAGAACTTCACTCAAAAGATGTCAAACCATTGTCAAGATGAACTATGTGATGAATTTTAGGACCCATCTAAAACTAGTAGATTCAAGTTCAAACGAATGTGAAGATTTATAGCACATCAAGGCATCCCAAAGTATTGGAGAAGCGGCAGAAGGAAAATGAACACTCCATTTGTTACAGGGTTTTTTCTTCTTCTTTTCCTTCCTTCCTTGTTGGGGGTAAAATAAAATAGAAGTTGTTATTAGCGTTTATGTATCTTTTTAGTTATTTTGAAGGTGGAAAACATATATATTTGTTTGGAAGGTATATATGTATATGTTTTTGAAATTTTAAAGAAATATGTGTGAATAAAAACGTGGATATACATATATAATTTCATTTTTTTTTTTTTGGAATATATGTATGGACAAAGAAGATTAACTGGATATAAATAAAGGTGGATATACTTATATTCTTTTGGAAATTCAGAAGAAATATATGTATATAAAGCTTTTAAGGAACATATACATCTTTTGGACGGTGGTTATCCACCTTCCAAAAGATACATCTGACTGAAATGATATCCATTGTTCACTTTGGACGGTGAATCGAACGGTCAGTCCCCGAGTTTTGGAATCTAAAAATAATTTCACCTTCCAAAAGATACATTTGACTTAAAAAGATATGCACTGTTCACTTTGGGCAGTGAATTCTTAAGTTTTGTAATCTATAAATTATTTGAAGAAATATATCTTTGATAGAGTCATTCGTTCAATGTTTCTGGCGGTTCGAGAGACAGGCTGCATGGAAGAGACAACTACAATACTGAGCATCGATGGAGGAGGAGTTCGTGGGATTATTCCTGCTCATGTCCTCCACTTCTTAGAGACTCAACTTCAGGTATCATTTCAATGCATGGACTTCAAATCGTTTTAGTCACTGCGTTAACAAAAACATAAATCATTTTGCTTTCACAGAAATTAGATGGCGAAGACGTGAGAATAGCCGATTATTTCGATGTCATAGCTGGCACCAGCACAGGAGCCTTGGTGGCCGCCATGTTAGCATCTCCAAACGATGACAGGCGCCCAATGTTTACGGCCAAAGAAATCTATGACTTGTACTTGGAGAAGAGTCCAATTATTTTTCCAACAACGTAAGATGTCATATTTTCTATATATCAGTTAAGGCACAAACATATTTCCAACCCGCCGGTTATGTTTTCTTATCATAAATTGCAGAGCGTGCATTATTTTGATTGATGAATATGTTGTCGAAGCAGATGCAAAATTCTTCAAATGTTAAATAATTTCCGCGCGCTCTTCAAAGGCCCAAAATATTCAGGAAAACAGCTTCAACAAATCGTTAAAGATACAACTGGGGATCTGCGAATAAGTGAGACGCTTACCAATCTTGTCATCCCAACATTCGATATTAAGCTGAATAAGATCAACATTTTCTCCACCTCTCAGGTATCTTGCGTCTCAAATGGTTTCAATTCATTTTATTCTTTACTTTAGAATACACTTAAATGTTCATAATTGCAGGCAAAGAGAGAGGCGGGGAAGAATCCATTTCTGAAGGATGTAATTCTGGCTACAACGGCAGCTCCGACATATTTTCCATGTCACGCGTTCACGATACACGATGAATCTTGTGGACTGTCGATTTTCTATAATTTGATAGATGGAGGAATCGTGGCCAACAATCCCGTAAGTAATTATGAACCCAGTTTCTGCATATACTTCAAAATTTTGTTATAGATTAGTTTTGAATCTCAGGATGACTTCCTTGTTGATTGGATAATTATTTGTCACCATCCTGTTTCTCTTCTGGTGGGCGTAACTATCACGGCCGTCCCATATGTCAGTTTTTTACTGAAAACATTGGGGGAATAAAATTTGCAGGTTTATTATTAATTAATTAAACTCTTCTTTTCTTCTCTTGAGGGGTATGTATTTAAGTGGGAATTGAATACGCGTTTTAATAATTAGGCAGTCAAAAACCAATGATATATAATCAGGGTGAGATTTGATTGACACCAGTATGGGTCAATTGATATAATTGGATTTTCCTGCCTAATTATTTGTATTTGACAGGATGTTTGTTTTGTTGGTAAAATTAAAAATATTTAATATTATGGTAAAAAATTAAAGATTGATATCATATAAATAATATTAAATATATATATATATATATATATATATATATATAATTAATGACAACATGACCTTCTAAAGCTATCTTTTAACTTAAAGATAGCACTTAAATTCTGAAGGAATGTCAAAAATTAGAATTGTTTTTTATTGGAATGCTATTTTACAAGACGGTTAGTCGCTTAAACATAATATGTCATCAGTGTGCCCTTCCATTCTTTACCTTTATATTTTTTATGGTTTCCAGTGGTAGTTTCCATCATATGCTATCAGTGTGCCCTTAAAAATTTCCACTGAATTGCTTTTAAAACATAGGAATTGAATCCTCAAATGGTTTGCTAAACAGGGTTTTGTGTCCTCCTCAGACACCAGCCACGTTTCTTATTATTACTTTTCACTCTGATTGCTTAAATTGGCTTAAATGGCTTGGCATAGGAACGCTTTAAAGTCATTCCAAACTGGTTGGAATGAATTTAAGCAGCAAGCAGCCCAAAAATTTGAGCCAATTTAGTGTTCACCTTTTTCAAATCTATATTCTTTTGTATTTTGAATCTTTAATTCGTGTAAATTGCAGACCCTACCAGCAATGCATGAAGTTGCATTAGGACGACATCACTGGCGTGGTGCACACGACTCAAACGTAAGTGTCGGGTAACTAATTAATCTCCTCAAAGATATTTCGTATGACTTTTTTGGTTATTTCTTCAGTATTAATGGAAAAATGTGATGAAAGCAATGTTTTGTCTTTTGTGAATGACTCTAGAGGCTTCTGGTGCTGTCGCTTGGAACGGGTAAAGCTGGAAATGATGGTTACGATGCAACAGTTGCTGCCAAATGGGGAATATGTGGATGGCTTCGCCAGAAGGACGGCCGAAAACCCATTTTTGATGTGTTTATGAACGGCATTGGAGACCTACTCAATCTGTACAGACAAACCATGTTCGAACGTCTTTTCTCCAACGAATCAATGTATCTCAGAATCCAGGTTTTTCAAGCTCTATTTCTCTCAATACTGTGTTAATAAATGATATTGTTTTCTAAAAGCACCTGGAACTATTAAGGATCCTAAGTAGTCGTAGGCGGTGGGCCTAATTACCTTGGGGACGTTGTATGGCTAGCATGTTGGTGATTGATTAGCCCTTATTTTATTTTTCTATGATCATTCATATTAGTATGAGTTAGAAAACAGCTTGTTAAGTTAGAAAACAACCTCTTGGATATTTATTCCTCAGTTTCAAATCACATATGTGAACTATCCTCAACAAAAATAATTGTTTGCATGTTTATTGTTCGAAGTTTCCAATCACATCCATGATTTAAGATTATAAATATGAAATGGCTTATGAATAAAGCTGCTTACAATTATTATTAAAAATCTATTTCTTTTAATATAAACTATGAATGCTCTAAATCCCTAATTTTTTGCGTTTGTATCAGGAAACTGAATTAAGTGGAGATGCAGCCAGCATAGACATTTCCACGAAGAAAAATCTAAACGCTCTTGAAAACATTGCAAGAAAACTTTTGTATAAACCAGTGAACAGCGGAGACATACATATGCAGGACTTGCAGGAAGCGAAGTTAATTACCAACCAGGATGCAGTGATTCGGTAAATAAATTTTGCAATTCTCTTCACTTTGCGAGATGCTATAAAAAAAGGTTTATGTAGATAAATCGATTGCTATATAAATATAATCCTTCCGTTTAATTTGTTGACAGATTTGCTACATTACTTTCTCAACAGAGGGAGCAACGATTGGCCTCAAGGTCACCAAGGGCTATATCAATTTAATTGCTTGTAATGTAAGCTCTACTCAGAAGATGGGCACTCTAGATCAATATATAAAATATAAAAGCAGGTAGAATGATATCTGTAATAAATAATTTGAAAGAATTTAAAAATTCTAATTTATTAATTATTGAGTGTGCTCTTTATTTCTCTTTGTTCTTCTTCCTCCTTATTCTTAATTTTATATAAAACCATCAGATTGTGTGCATGATTAAATATATAAATATTCACAGTTGCTTCTTCCTTTAATGATCTCAATTTATTTTGTTAAATAATTAGATATTACAAAATGTATTTAATATATAAATTGAGTTTTGAATAATATATATATTCATTTATAGATTCGTTAAATTATTTTATGAAAGATTTTTTTTATAAAAATTGGATGATACTAAATAATATATAAATTAGAAAAGGTTAATTAAAGTTTAGGTTTTGTTCAATAATTTTTTAATAATTAAATTTTACATTTAATTTATTGAGAGATTTTTTATATTATAAATTAGTTTTTATTTTTTATTTTTAAATTATATATTAAAATTTTTATTTAATTTATTGACAGATTTATTAAATTATAAATTAACTTTTTTGTTGACAGATATATTAAATTATAAGTTATTCTTCCTTTTTAATTTATAGATAATTTTTAAGGATTATATATTAACTTTTTTATTTAGTTTGTTAATAGATTTATTGAATTATGTCTTTTAATATATTGTAAGATTTGAACATCTGATATTTTTCAAATAAAAATCTTTTATCATTAAGTTTAGATTATGAAAATTGATGTTAAAAGTCTAAATGCCAATCCAATGAATTACAATAAAATTAATATCTAGTAATTAATATAAATTAGCTAATAACAATTTTGTATTATCTTAATATTAAATGACAGATTTATTATATTAATATAAACTTACACAACACAAAATAAATTTAACAATTAGATTGTTTCAATATATATTTTTTAATTCTCAACCCAAAACACATTACTGTGATATATATATATATATATATATATATATATATATATATATATATATATATAAAACTTAAAAGTGAAAAGGGAAAAAAAAAAAAAAACAAAAAAAAGCTTAAAACTTTGAAATACAAACATATATTCCTTTAACATTAAAGTGGCCGATGTATTATTTTAATATAAATTTACATGACATCAATAAGGTCAAGATTTGGCACATTATGTGGAAGTTATTAAAAAACATGAAAATAATATATTATTTATTAGAGTAAAATTTGTATATAATATGTATAATTATAAATTTAATTTTTTTAAAGTATATTTTTTTTTATATATTAGAGTTAATATTTTTATTTGATTGTTATTTTTTGATTTTATATAATATTTAAATTATAATTTTTTATTTTTTAAATATTTTTAGCTTATAAATAAAAAAGATTAAGTTCATTTTTTTTAAAAAAAAAAAAAAATTATTTTAATAATTATAATAGAAGTGTATATATTTATATGCTTTTTTACTTCAAATTCTTTCAACATCATAAAGATTCTTTATTAAGAGTTTACTTGAAATAAACAATAAAATAATGTGTATAAAATTAGGCTTAAACATCTATTTATAATATCATTTGGCATAATTAATTTTCATTAATAAATTTAAAAATTCCAAAAATTCTATTTTCTTTTGAAAAACTAAATATCATTTCAATAGTTTATCTTTGACACACAATTTCCTATTAATACATGGTAAAGTATATTTGATATCTTTTCTTAATACACAAATTATGTCAAATTTTTTAATTATTATGCTAATTTATTTTAAATTAAATATTTTAATTTAAAAAAAATTAAAAATAGTAAAAGTTTTCATCCTTAAAAACAAAGGGTAGGGTTTTATTTTGATGTGGATTAAAGAGTGGTTATTATGTTGGGGAATTAGTATTTGGGCTTGGTATGGATTAAGAAATAGAGAGACCAAGGGTTAAATGGTTTGGTATTTGAAAAGAAAGAATTATTTTACGATCAAAGCTTACCATTTCTTAAAAAGATAACGATAAAACACTTGATCATATTATTGTATTTCTTTTAATTGAGGGTAGTAATGTAGATGTCCTCCTAGTGAACTAAAAGCAAAACTTAAAATTTTTATTTGGACCTATTTTTCTTAAAGCTTTCTCTCCACAAAACTCTTAAAATCTGAATCACTTTTAACACTGGTGACTTTCTCTTCTAAAAGAGCTTACTTTTACTTAAGCCTCTTATCTTTAGATTTTTTTTTTCAGTGCTGTTCACACCATAATAAGAACACCATAATAATATCCTTAATGTAGCTCTTGAAGAAAGTGTGTAATTTGATCATGTGAGTGAAATGTGTATTAATTCCCTTCTTGGGAAATACAACTCTTTCACGATCTTGTAACCTTGATCAGCCTTACTACCCTCAATTTGTCCAAACTAATAAGAATGGAATTCTTCGCTCCCCACACCAATTAGAAGACCCAAGCCCATAAGAACATTCCATTGACGAAATCCCTTCATTCAATTGATCAAAGCCTAAAAAACCTCCGCAACATTATAGGTATTATTAATTAGAGGACTATCATCACCATGTTAAAATATATCATTTATCTGATGAATGTGCTCCAGTAGTGGCACAAAAGAACTGACACCATCGACAGACTACTCTTTGGGGATTTTGCGTGGCAGCATATGGAATAAGTGCATAATAAGAGGGCTTACCATCAACGTAACCTGCTCCTAAAAGGCATGCTCATCAAGCCACGGGTATTGATGCGAATAGGGCTTCTAATGGCAGGACTGTTCTTGTTCTTCATCTGCAAGTTAGGACCCCTCCTGCCATCAGGCCTAATTCTGATATTCTGAATAGTGGCGATCAGCTACAGGGTCCTAACCCTGCAGAAGGGACCTGTATTAAATTGCCTGGTTTCAAGTAGCTGCAAGCAAAAGGAGGGCTGAGAGGCCATACACTGCATTGTAAACCCCATAAATGCTATATAGAATTAAGCTAGATCGTAACCAGCCTTTGAAAGGCTTAAGTTTATGCGCGAGGAAGGCAATGCTCTGCGGGCTTGGGCATCCGTTAACTGGGACCGCATACCTGACTGCATCACTATACATCATCCTCATAATAAATTATATATTTCAAACAGGTCGATAATGATAATTTAAAAAAATAAAACTCCATTTATATAAGAAACATGTTCAAGTATCAAAAATGAGGAGGCTGAGGTACCGATATTTAGAAAATGGTTAAAATTCAACGGCAGCAAACACAAAATCTTAAGTTGGCTCCACCACTTTAATATAAGGAGAAACTCCTGCCTGCAGTGCAAGGAAAGCGATAGCAAAATGCCCAGGCATGGCTCTGAGTGAAAACTTGGAAGGCATAAGCATTGCATAAACAGTATTTTCTACTGGAAGGAAAAAATGCAGAATGAAAGAAAATACCTGCCATCGATACTTATGCAATCTTTAGTTAGTATTGACACAGTCAATACTCTGAGCTACCTAACAGAGTAGGAATCTAACCCTGTGGACGTCAATGGAAAACACATTTCTCATTCTGGGCCTTCAGCTATATATACACACCCGCCACATTAATCTAAATTTGTCGCTCATATTTATTTATTATGTGCCTAAATTGGCTCTGACGGTTTAGATTCGTTCCAAATCTTCTGGTCACGGCTGAGATTTGACCAAGGGAGACGCCAAATAGTTTAAAATGACTGAAAACGGAGGGACGGGTGTCAAATCTCGGCTCAACAAGAATAACTTTAGTAAAGGAATTTATGTAAAAGAGATTCTTTGCGTGGAGGGGCTTCTCTCCCACCTCCACCGCTCATGTCTTGCAGGAATCCTTTTTTTTCCGCAAATGTTGTTGTCGCTATTCGTACAACGTGTGTTTGGGTTTATTTCACATTTTCCAGGAACCCATATGTTTCTCGTTTCTTCTAAGTTGGATCCAACGCAATTATTTTTAGGGGAGCTCATCGATATATCCATTAATCTCAAATAAATTAAATGTTGGTTTAAAGGTTCAAGTAATGTGGGAATAGATTATTTAGTAAGATACTAAATGGTTTAAAGGTTCAAGTAATGTTGGAATAGATTATTTAGTAAGATATATTATAGTGAGATAATCAGAAATTTAGTGTAAAAGATTAATATTGAATCATATTTAAGGATTGATGATATAAATTATAAAAAATAAATGGATTTCAAACATTTTTTAGAGGTAATAATTTTGAGGTTCTTTAGGCTTTTTTATGCTCCCTGTGTGCATGGGAGAAGTTTCAATCACATCATCCGCTTCCTTGTTCCCATCCATATAACAGTGCCATGAAGCCCTGGCAATCATGTAATCCTTATCGCTGTTGCACAATAAGGAAGTTGATGATTATATTTTTCCTTTTTTTAATTGAACTATAGTTATCCCTTCATGAAGCCGCAATCATCTCTACAAATGGTGCTCATTGATTTTGACTACTCTCTCACTCTCAAAGTTTTAAGTGATTTGATAAAAATGCTATTGTTATATATATTATATAATAATTATTATTAGAAATGCCTTTGGTGGAGAAGCGCTGAGGGCTCAGAAACAATAATTTTGTTAGTCAATCAACACACTTTATTTAATCAAATACATTACAATACATAGGAATATAAATCTAACAATAGGGTAGTTATTTTTAACCACTAACAACTACTACATCCTAAAAACCCTCGTGCAAAATTACTATGCGATTTTCACATCCTAACGATATATTTTATTTATTTTTCCATGTTAAGACTATTTCCTAACATTCACCCCCTAGTTCTTAACATGGGGAAAGAAATTCAAATGTCGGTTTCAACCGATAATGTATTCAATTACAAACAATCTCATTCTATTAAAACTGCCTTCTTAAACTTATTTGAAGCTTGAAATTTAAGATGGTCTTGACTCAAAAACTAAAGATGACTCTAAACTTTACATATGACACTGACTTTGACAATAATACTAAAAAATAACACAATTTTTTTTTATTGATGATACACACGAATGACGATACTAGACTTACAACAAAAAATCGACAAAACACTTATTAAATAAATTAAATCTAAAACAAAATAAAATTACCATGATTACTTCAAATCTAATCAAAATTTAAAAACATGACTATTAATAAAACCTAAATTTAAACATAAACTTAAAAATAGACTTGAAGACTAAAAAATATATACCAAAACTACGGACTTCACAAAATACTCAATTAACTTTATAGACACAATTTAGACTTAATATTGAAAAAACAAAACTAAAATGAAATATTAAAAAACCAAACTTAAACCTAAACTCTAAATACATGATACAAAACAAATACTATGAAATAAATTCAAAACCGAAGACAAATATATAAAATAAAACGAAATTATAAAATCCAAAACTTGGTTAAATAAAAGTAAAGTCATGTATTAACATAAAAATCTAAACTAATGTAACAAAACAAAATGAAATACATAATTATTAAAGAAGGAACCAAAAAATATAAATGAAACCTTAAAAAAATTTACAAAACTCTATTATTATCATTATCTGCCTATAGAGATTGATGGCGATGCTAAGGAAGGTGTCGTGAGAAAGGAATGGCAGATTTTGTAGAGCAAAACCAAAGTACTCGATGCAAATCTTCAATGCCAAGGGGAGTGGACTGCATGCTCGATGTGGAGTCTGCAGCTAAATGGCCAATTGTGGAGCAAGGGATCCGGTCTGTGCTTGGGAGGAATGCAATATTGAATCAATGTATATCCACAATCTATAATATTCGAAGCCAAGCCAAATAGATTGTGCCAATCAGTACCGATATGTTTAACTTTTTCTCAGTTTGTGTCGACCGTTAAAGCCGATAATGATGAGTTTGAGCTCACAGATCCAATCTAGATGTTAAACCCTTCAATGCAGGTCTTTAGATTAATAACTACAAGCCTTCATTGAATAAATTCATACGACCAGGCATAAATCCTTATGCTATGCCCAGGCAGAAACCCTTATGCAAAAATTCTTGTATGGCCTTGGGGATCCAATCCAGATCCATACACATAAAAAAACCTCTTTGTACGGTTAGATCTCAAACAAAATATTTATATGCACACAGTAAACTTAATTTTTTTTTTTTTTCTTTTTCTTTTAATTTTTCAAATTTTTGGTATGCAAACGGTGGATAGAATGGTGTGAAAACAATAGATAGAGGTGAACATAATGGAAGAGGAGAAGATGTAGATGGGTGGTGAATGCTAGCAAATCTGCATGTGGTATGCATTTGTAATTTGTTGACAAAATGCAAGCAAGGTGGCCAGGGAAAACAATTGTTGTTGCAAGTGGTTTGCACTGCATAGCTTTTGTATGAACTGTTTTGATGCAAGAACAATCAAATGGAGGGTACAGAGAGGTCCAAGATGGGCATGCTCTGATACTAGATACTAAAAATACTCTTGGTGGGGCTGAATGTTTAGAAACAATAATTTTGTCAGTCAACTAGCACACTTTATTTTATCGAATACATTACAATATATAGGAATATAAATCTGATAATAGGGTAGTTGTTTTTTACCACTAACAACTATTACCTCCTAAAAACCCCTCATATAAAATCACTATGTGATTTGCATATCCCAACAATATATTTTATTTATTTTTCCATGTTATGACTATTTCCTAACATTTATAAATATTGTATTGTATAATATATATAGATATTATAGTTATAATATATATTCTAATATAGATTTGAATTTTCAAACATCAAAAATTTGGAAAAAACCATAATTGGCAAAGACAATTATTTAGGAAAAGATGAATAGTAACTTTTGTCAGGCATGCCCCCATAGAAATAGGTTAATGCCCAAATGACACACCATAAATATATGTTGAGGTCCTCCAGGTATTCCACATAGTTAATATGTTTATGATGTCTTAAAATGCAACCAATAATTATCTTTTAATAAAGGCTCTCACCTTTCTTTGACTTGGCACCTTCGTTACTGATGCGAAATCGATCTCTTGTAGATGACCATCCTATAAGGAATCTCTATAGAACATAGATACTCTTCTCAATTTAACAAACCTTGATAATAATTTTGTATACATAAGTTCTTGTAGTTATGTTTCCTTGACTACTAAGTTCCAAAATAGTTATTACCTTCATGATAATTTGAATAGGATTATTAGTGAAGATAATTTTGAACATATAATTTTAATGTGCAGGCATATCCATTTCTGATTTCTGTTGAAGCTTTAAGTTTATAAATGGGATCTTTGATGTTTCGACCTTGGCAAACCTATTATTGTGATTATGCATGTAACCTAATTCTTTTTTTTATTCAATGAAATAGATGATCAATAAAGATATCAAGATAATTTGTATCTACATTGTTCTTAAACAATCAAGATATACTTTATTTTACTTAGACATGAATTAAGTAGTATTGGTAAGGCATCATGCTAACTATTTTTAAATAATCAATTTAGTATAATACCTATTTTTCATTTAAGGCCAGCCATTATGTCATCTAACCTTAAAAGCATTTTGTAGTAGTGGTAGTAGTTTTTTTTAAATTCATTTATTTTAATTAAAAACTAGTACAAATGGTATCGATGAAAACCATTATTTTAAAATATTATATCATATGAAAACAATCTAGTAAATCCATCAAAAATGGGCATCTTCTATATATAAATTGCATTTATAGGAGTCCTACTCTACCCCATATCATTTTTCTTGAGAGGGATATATATTATACATAGAAAAGTTAGGGCACCCTAATCAAGCTATCATCACTATTTTTACAACATGCGTTAGGAATTATTTCACTCTTTCCACGTACCTATATATTTCTCATCCCTTTTAAGTTGGATCCAAAACTTTTCTTTTTTCTTTTTTCTTTCTTTCTTTTCTTATTTTCTTCTTCTTTATTCTTTCCATGTGTCCATATCATTATCCATGCATTTCACAATAGAAAATAGTTCATCAAGAGAAAGAGGGACGCCATAATGTTTTTGAGCTGAAATGCTCAACATGTGAGGCAATGCATTTAAACATTCCTGAAATCCTTGTGTTCTCTCCATCATATTCTTCTAGACTTAGAAACTAAGTTTATTGTGTTCTAAGAAGGCCAAGGAGATATATGGTATATTGGTGATATGATTATGCACTATTTCTATGGTTTTAATTTTATTATATGCCTATTTGGCCTTGAGGGATTTGAGAATATCCTTAGATGTATGGTCATGAATTTTAAACTAGTACAATCAATGTGTAATTTAATTTCCTCTTTCAAAATATATTTTAGCCACTTTATTATCATGTTTGAGTGAGTTAGTCACGTCACCACTAGCTTTATTTAATCAAAGGGGATTGCTCAAATGAGGAATAAACCCTTTGGTATAGAGACAATGCCATTGACCTAATTTTACACTCATACAAGTTGCTTGCCATAGTGGTAGAGGAAAGCAATAGTGCACTTGATTTTGTCAATCCACCACTTGACCCAGATGGAATCATATGATTGAGATGGAGCCAAGTTCCACACTTTAGCTATAAATTAGATCATGCATTGATGGCTTACAAGTGAGGTATTAAAAAATTAGATTGTGAGGGAATTTATGAAGGTCACCTCCCCTTCTAGTGTATAAATTATGGGACTATGGTCAAAAAGGATAAATCATAGATGAACCATGATAGATTTACCATCCTAATAAATAGAGGAGAACATGTCATACTTAAAAATTAGTATGTTGCCTAATCATTTGAGAACTTAATATGTGACAAATTAAAAGTTAGATCAAGTGAACCATTGTTTGATAATTGATAAACACACCGAAAGATAAGGCTAACCAAGGCCCAATGGTGTTTAAAATAATACCAAGATTCATGATCCCTTATGCACCATTACATAGGGAGGGAACTAACTTTATCTTTAGGACTCTAAATCATATTAAATTAACAACAAATCATTTAGGTGGAAAAATAAAAATTATCAATGAGCCATCTCTAAATTGCCATTATGTCAGGGCCATCATTAGGAGCATAAACATTAAGAACTCCTAATGAATGTTGATTAATATCAGGGATAACCCAAATAACCTAATGTGATGGGTCTTTTCCTGATAAAATAATTATGGGTGATATTTATGGTGAAACCAAAATACTAGCCTTGTTACATCAATATTCATGTGAAGTAGAAGAGTGTGATATGCCAAGAGAGATGCTTGTAAAAGAGGTTTGTAGAATAAACATGGAAATCTTAACTTATTTCAAAGCTATAAAATATAAAGATTTTAACCATTGAGAAGTGACACAGATAATTTACAAGAGGACTTTGTGACACATTGAATGTTCCATGAGATAAAATTAATTAAGAATAATCCTCCATGTTAAATTATGCCCATTTATCATATAAGTCCTCCTTTGAGCCAACTGTTGCAAAATAATTACCCAATTGAGAATGGTCATGTGGTAAAAGAAATTCATGTAATGAATCCTTTAAAGAGTCACTGTTGCCACAAGGTGGACTACTTGAGGTTTATGTGGTGGGAACATTATTGGGATGTATGATTATAAACCTTAACATTGTAGGACTGTGAGGACACAATCAAAATGATTTACTAAAGAACCAAAATATAGAACTAGAAGGAAATGCTTGCACCTATGATAGTTCCTTTAAGAACAATAGTAAAAATTCCTTGGTGAGATTATAGACACTAGTAACCTAAAACCTCAAGGGTTCCTAATGGTGTCAAATCCAAGCATTAATAGAATCCTTATTGGGTATGTGTCCAACATAATAAGCAATGAGATAATTTTTCCATTGTCATCTTTAAAAAATTTCAACAACATATAATTTAAATAAAAACATTAGATATTGAGAAGGATTATCAAAATTTATATCTTATCATACACCATTAAGACAAATTTTTAAGATCGTTTTGGTACCATCCTTCTAAATATCATATATAATGGTTACGATAAATTGGTTAAGGACCATTCAAAGATACTAAAACTACCAAAATGATAAAGTGAAATCTTAATTAAATTCAAGATAATCTTACAAAACCAACAAAGATGTTTTGATATAATAAAATATAATACAACAAAATATAAGACATATATACAAACCCTAGTCGAAAAACAAATTCTCAATAATTTTTGGAAAAATTAATTGAATGCTACCACCTTAGTGAATCGATGAATTAATGAGTCGCATATCATATTTAAACCAATTAATAAACACAATTTTTAAAATCATGCAAAACTATAATTTTAACAAGCTTGAGCTTTAAATTGTGCATACTAATCAAAGACAACTATTAAAATGAAATATAAAAAACATACCCATGTCAAAAAAAACCTAGAGTCTTGAAGTAAACGGTGATAAATTAGTGATCAAGATAATGCTAATGGATTTAGTCCAATGAATCAATATATCTCAGAATCCAGGTTTTTCAAGCTTTATGTCTCTTAATACTTTGTTTATAAATGATATTATTTCCAAAAGTACATGGAACTAATAAGGATCCTAATAAATGTCATAGATAGTGGGCTTAATTACCCTGAGGATGTTATATGACCAACTTGTGAATGATTAATCAATCATGTTATTAGTTTTAAAGTGAGACTTATGAATCTATTTAATTTTAATTTAGAGTTAGTCTTGAAATTATTGGCCAATAACATTACATTGATTAGCGTGTTATATATATATATATATATATATATATATATCAAAGTAAAATAGTAAGTTTTTTAAAGAATTACATAAAATAATATTATTTGGTACAAATTAATAGATTGAATTTTTTTAATATTATTTTCTATTTCACTTAGATAAGAATTACACATTTACTTCACTGTAGCATATTTATACAATACAAACTTGATTTAGCATTGAATATTATATTTGTTCAAATAATGTAGGTTACCTGATTTGATGGTTTGACATTAAATTCCAAATTAATTCATAAGAAAACATGGTTGTTGTTATTTGGTGTTTGAATTAGTTTATAATCTTCTATTTCTACCTATTTTACTGCATCAGCTTCCACATTGCATTTAATTACAGTGTTATTTTGTTTTTTTTACGATTTAAACATCTACTCAAAATTTTTCTTCAGCTATATATAATATTAGACATAAATTACTCTAGGAATGAACATGTGAGTATATGGTAAATAGGTTAGTGAATGATCCCATAGAGATGGCTCAGCCAAATAATAATCACCACTGCTTCTATTTAGATTACCATGATTGAGCATATGCGGCATAATCATGACATCCTCAGCCATGTTTATAATTACATTCGACACGTCTCAAACATTGTATTCTCATGAAAGTAAGGGGATGTTGTTTGGGGGTAAGATTCAGCTCCTGCATACTTCTCCTACTGTTGTTGGTACATGGTCATCTCCTCCTCATGTTGGAAATGTTATACTTACGAAAATAACTTCTTAGATGTGCTTGGGAGTAGAAGAGATTCAAGTCAATGTATATTATTTTTATGTTTAAACCCACCGCGTCATAAGCATGAGCGACGGTTGGAATTTTCCCAGCCATAGCCAATACCTTTTTACAGGCTCTCGAGTCTTCCACATTCATCTGGCCCCTTGCCTCTTTCTCACATCCTTATAAATCAGGTACTACTGTGATTTGGAATTAGTTGTATAATTTATTTTTAATTATTTTATAGGATTCAACATTGCATAGCTATTTATAATATCCTATTTTATAATATTTTATTTCTCATTGTTCTATCCACCTACCTGACTCCAACAAGGACTTGGCACTATTGCCCTTATTTTTATATAATTATTCATATTAACTAAGTTAAAAAATAACATTTTAAAAATAACTATTTGCATATTTATTGTTAGAAATTATGAATCACATTTGTTATCTATCATTAGGAAAAATGATTCAGATTATAAATATAAAATGCCTTATCAATAAATCGACATACAATTATTTTTAAAAATCTATTTCTTTTAATAAAAAATATGAAAGTATTCAATTCCTAATTAATATTTGTTTTTGTGTTTGCATCAGGAAGGTGAATTAAGTGGAGATGCAGGCAGCGTAAACATTTCCATGAAGAAAAATCTAAATGCTCTTGAAAATATTACAAGGGAAGTTTTCAATAAAGCATTGAATAGCAGAGACATGCATATGTAAGATCTACAAGGAAGCGAAGTTATTTAACAACTATTGGTGGACATGGAATTACACTAGTATAATTGTTAATAACCGCTGCAACATCATCACCTTCTACAGTTGGCCACCGACTTGCATTCATTATCTATCAAGTTTTAGTGCTTTAATGCATTGTAAATATCTTACGATATCCCCTACTCGTAGTTATGTATACGGATTGCATTTAATGTTTTTATTGCCAATATTTTCATATTGGTCTAGCTACGATTCGAGAGACTTTTAAGCAAATATATTTCTGAATAAGAGATCTATTATTATAATTTTTAGTTTAGTTTTTTGATGAATAGAATGTATATATGAAAGCATTGAAGCTTTGTCAAGTTGTTGTTAGATGACTCTAATGTATTTTTGAGAATCGAAGCTTTATAGTAATCTCAGTATATTTGTTATAGTAGTTCATAACTGTTGATTTTTGTAGCTCGAAAAGTGGAATGTGGAATTGTTTTAAAGCAACTCAAGATTAAATATGCTTTAAAACAATTCGAGTTGGATTTTCAGCAACAGTAGTTTCTAGAATGTTTTTGAGTTTGTAAGGATGAGATAAATCCTAGTGTGATTTTATGTGTAAAAATAGAAAAGCCAAAGAAACCAAGGAAAGCTTTTTTTTTCTTGCATGCTAAGGAAAGCTTCTTTTTCTTGCACGCTAAGTAAAGCAGCTAGGCTCTCTATAAAAGTAAGATTTCTGTAGCAAACTAATACATTGTATTTTTTCGAAAGAAAAGTTTGCTGTTACGCTGAAAAGAAGATCCAACATTTGCAGGTTTTTTTCCGCATTGGGGTTTCCTGGGTATATCTGTGTTATTGTCTTTTTTGTATTGGCTTATTGTTATTTTTGCTTCCACTGTTATTAGTTGTTAATTAACCCAGTTGTATTAATCGTTATAAATCAGATTTATGTATGTGAATTTATTGTGGAATTAATCTGTTGTTGGGTTATAAAAATTAACATGGTATCAGAGCTCTAGACTCTGAATACGAAGCCAAGATTTGTAACGTAGATTTCAAGAAAAAAATTATTTCTTTCATCCTCAATTCTTTTTGTGGCTATGGCAACTAGCGTTCGATATGAGGATAGGCTCGAGGGTGTATCTAACTTCTTGCAGTGGAAGGTTCGGATTACATCTGTTCTCAAGGAGAACAGGCTGTGGATCTATGCTAGCACAGAAGTGACTCCACCAACAAATGATTCTGTTGCCTTAGATTCACATAAAGTTAAAGAGGCCAAGGCTCAGAGGATTATCCTTGATGGAGTAAGAGATCATTTAATTCCTCATTTATCAGGGAAAGACACTGCCAAGGAGATGTGGGATTCACTCACAAAACTTTATCAGAGTGACTATCAGAGTCATAAGATGATGCTCAAGGACAAATTGCATAATACCAAGATGTCCAAAGGTGAGAGTGTGACCTCTTACTTGTCCAAGCTGACACAGGTCAGGGATGAGCTTGCTGCTATTGGAGAGATGATTATAGAAGATGAGTTGGTGCGTATAGCCTTGAATGGTTTTTCAAAGCACTGGGAAGTGTTTGTCAAGTGTGTTGTTGGCAGAGATCGGCTACCTGATTGGGCAAGACTTTGGGATGATTTTGTTTAGGAGGAGATTCGTGAAGGTGCTCATCGGGGAGATCAAACAAAGAAGGGTCAAAATGAAGAAAATCTTGCTCTTGCAAGCAAGGGTAAGAAGTCCACTAAAGAGAAATCGGAAGGTTCTTATTCCAAGAGTGGGAAGAAGAAAGATCTGAGAAAGATTAAATGTTTTTGCTGCCATCAGATGGGTCACTATGCCAGTTAGTGTCTGAATAAGAAAAATAAGGACAAGCAAAAGAAGCAATTTACTGCTACAGCAGAGGTGGACGAGTTTGCATCAAAATCTGAGAATGAGTTTTCACTCATTGCCTGTCTCTCAAGTTTAAGTGCCAACAGAGTATGGTATATTGACAATGGGGCTTCTTGCCACATGACGGGAGTCAAAGAATGTTTCACCAAGTTGGAGGAGAAGAAGCTGGATTTCTATATTGAGCTCAGAGATAATGCCAAGTACCATGCAACTTGTATTGGCACCGTCAAGTTTCAGAGGGAGTCTGGCATACCTTTGTTGCTGGAGGATGTGTTGTATGTCCCTAGCATGACAAAGAATTTAATCTCAGTTTTTGCCTTGGAAGACAAGGGTTACATCGTGACCTTTGAGAGGGGAAAAGTCTATATTCATCCCAAAGATTTCAAGATTTCAAAAGTGATTGGTGTCAGGTATGGCAGCCTGTTTCGGTTACAGTTTGAGCCAACCCATGCATTGGTTAATAGCTATAAAGGGATAAGAGAATTGTGGCATAGGAGGATGGATCACCTTCAGCATGGAGCACTTAATATTCTTAAGGAAATAGTGATGGGGCTACCTGAGTTGAAGACAAAATAACATGAGGTGTGCAAGGGTTGTGCTCTTGAGAAATATGCTAAAACTAATTTTCCAAACAGTGACACTAGATCCAAAGGGATTTTGGATCTTGTACACTCAGATGTGTGTGGACCTATGTCAACAACATCCTTAAATAGATATGAGTATTATGTTACCTTCATTGATGATTCTCCAGGAAGATGTGGATATATTTCATGAGGAATAAAGATGAGGTCTTCAGTAGGTTCAAAGAGTTTAAGGCTCTCATGGAGAACCAAACTGGGAAGAAGATCAAGATACTAAGGTCTGATAAGGAGGCGAGTATACCTCGAATGCCTTCAAAGATTTTTGTGCTTAGGAAGGTATCAAGAAAGAGTTGATAGTTCTGTACAACCCTCAATAGAATGGGGTTGTTGAACGAAAGAATAGAGCTATCATTGGAGTAGCTAAGGCCATGCTTCATGATCAGGATCTGCCTTGGTTCTTATGGGTAGAAGCTTGCAACATAGCTGTGTATTTGTAGAATAGGAGCCCTCACAAAGTGTTGGGTAAATTGACTCCAAAAGAGGAATTCACTGGTAAGAAACCAGATTTGGGGCACATTCGCATCTTTGGATGTCTTGTGTATTGTCACATTCTTGATGTGAAGAGAACCAAGTTGGAACCTACTGCAGAGAAGGGTATCCTTATTGGGTACAGTGAAACTTCTAAGGCTTGTCAGGTTTATATTCTTGCTCTTAGGAAAATAGTGGTTCATAGAGATGTGAAGTTTGAGGAAGAGCAGGCACTTTAGAAGTCAAGTAACTTGATGAATGAGGAGGAACAAACATCCATAGTTGAGGTAGCACAAATTCCTCAAACTTTAGCTAGAGAGCAGAACAAGCAAGATGATCAGATAGAAGAACAAATAATTCCTCAGCCTCAAATTCCTATTAGTGAGAAGAGGAAAAACAGGGCAGCTGAGCAAACATTAAGAGAGGCTCAAGAATATGTAGATGATCCTCAAGATTTAGTTAGACAAAGAAGGGCTCCTAGATGTTATTCAGATTATGTGGCACTTATGAGTGAATTAATTGAAGTAGTGCCTTCCAGCTTTTAGGAGGCATCCAAGCACCAAGTATGGAGAGATGCCATGGTGGAAGAGTATTCTTCCATCATGAAGAATAGTGTGTGGGAGGTAGTACCAAGACTAGAAGATAAGTCTGTGGTGGGCTCGAGATGGCTGTATAAGATTAAGCATGCTGTAGATGGTAGTGTGGAAAAATTCAAAGCTTAGTTTGTGGCTAAGGGGTTTTTACAGAAGGAAGGAGTCGACTATGATGAGACTTTTGCTCCAGTAGCTAGGTACTCATCCATAAGAGCTATCATTTCTATAGCAGCATAGATGGGTTGGAGGATTCATCAGATGGATGTAAAGATGACCTTCCTCAACAGGGTGATTGAGGAAGAGATTTATATAGAGCAACCAGAAGGGTTTGAAGCACATGAGAGGGATTCTCGTGTATGCAGGTTGAAAAGAGCACTGTATGGACTCAAGCAGGCTCTTAGGTCATGGTATTCATGTATTGATAGTTACTTGCAGAGTGTGGTGTGGGCTTCATCAAGAGTGAGGCAGATTCAAACCTGTACTATGTTTAGGTGAAGGGTAAACATCGCATATTGTTGTTATATATTGATGACCTATTTCTCACAGGGTTAGAGGAGCTCATAGCACACTGTAAGTGGGATCTTGCAGGAGAGTTTGAGATGAAGGACTTGGGGTTGATGCACTACTTTCTAGGATTGGAGTTGTGGCAGAAAGAGGGAGAAATATTCCTTGGATAAGGGAAGTACTTAATTGATATCTTGAAGCGATTCAGGATGGAAAATTGTAAGCCTATGTCAATGCCACTTGTGACCAATTGGAAGAAGATTGGTGCTTCTAGATTAGAGGCTATGGACCCTACTTTATATAGATAATTGATAAGCTCTCTTATGTATCTGGTCAACACCAAGCCAGACATTTGTTTTGTAGTGAATTCACTCAGTTAGTTTATGGTGGAACCTAAACGTGTTCACTTGATAGCTGTGAAGCATGTTTTGAGATATCTCCAAGGCACAATTGATTATGGGCTGAAGTATGTTCAACAGGATGGAGTGGAGCTCAAGGGGTTTATTGATGCAAATTGGGTAGGTAGTACAGTGGATCGAAAGAGCACTTCAGGGTGTAGTTTTAGTTTGGGATTAAGAGTAGTCTCTTGGTACAACAGGAAATAGAAATTAGTTGTACTGAGTTCTGCAGAGGCTAAGTATATGGCAGCCAATATGGCTACATGTGAGGCTATCTGGCTTTGGAAACTTTTAGCTGGGCTCTTTAATCAAGAGCTAGATCCTATAGTCATTTACTGTGATAATAATAGTTGTATCAAACTCTCTGAGAATCCAGTGTTTTATGACAAGTCAGAGCACATTGAGATCAAGTATCACTTCATTAGAGATTGTGTGGAGAAGGGGATAGTGAAGCTCAATTACATTCCTACAGATGAACAAATTGCAGATATCCTGACGAAGGCCTTGATGAAGAGCAAGTTTGAATTCTTCAGGGACAAGTTGGGTGTGGTGCAGAACACCTTCCTCGCTAAGAGGGAGTATTGATTTTTGTAACTCGAAAGGTGGAATGTGGAATTGTTTTAAAGCAACTCAAGATTAGATATGCTTTAAAATAATTCGAGTTGAATTTTCAGCAACAGTAGTTTCTAGAATGTTTTTGAGTTTGTAAGGATGAGATAAATCCTAGTGTGATTTTATGTGTAAAAATAGAAAAGCCAAAGAAAGAAGGGAAAGCTTCTTTTTCTTGCATGCTAAGGAAAGCTTCTTTTTCTTGCACGCTAAGTAAAGCAGCTAGGCTCTCTATAAAATTAAGATTGCTGTAGCAAACTCATACATTGTATTTTTTTGAAAGAAAAGGCTACTGTTAGGCTAAATAGAAGATCCAACATTTGCAAGTTTTTCCCCGCATTGGGGTTTCCTAGGTATATCTGTGTTATTGTCTTTTTTTATATAGGCTTATTGTTATTTTTGCTTTCACTGTTATTAGTTGTTAATTAACCCAGTTGTATTAATCGTTATAAATCAGATTTATGTCCATGAATTTATTATGGAATTAATCTATTGCTGGGTTATAGAAATTAACAACTTACCCACAAATCTAATATCAGAGTAGTAGAAAAAATTTGGGTAGTGCAAGAGGCACACATCGACAAAAAAGATCCATTTCAAACAACATAAAAGCTCATAGGTTTTGAGCCAAAGTAGAAGCGTTGAAGTGAATAGACCAAGTCAAAAGGGGGACCAATTTAGACAAGTAAGTGGGTCTATTTTAAATCATCCTGTGTATGAATTTTTTTTCCTTCAATGTGGAAGTGTCAACCATTAGTAAAGACAAGAGGAAAAGAACCATAGCTTATATACCATAATAGAGGTGAGATAGAGTTTTATAAAAAAGAGAAACATAAAATCTAATAGTAGAGAGCAAAGGGAAAGAGTTTTTGTTTTAAAGAAGCCATTGTAGGAGGAAGTGAAAGCATTTCTCAATCCAAAATACCAATGTTTAATGGTAAAAATTATGACTATTGAACTATTAAGATGAAAACCCTATTTTGCTCTCAAAATATTTAAGATTTAGTGGAAAGTGGATTTCCTAAACTAGCAAACCAGTAAGCATTCCAAGCCCTCTCATAATTAGAGAAGGACTTATTGAAATAAAATAAGAAGAAGGATGCAAAGGCATTGTTCTTTATCCAACAAGGAATGGAGGACTTGGTATTTTTAGGGGTTGTAGTGGCTACAAATTCAAAGCAAGCATGAGAAACTCTCCAAAAAACATACCAAGGTACAAGCGAGGTTAAAACTGCCAAGTTACAAATAAAAAGAAGGAATTTTGATAATATTCATATGAAAGAATCAAATAATATAGAATCATTTTTTACACATACAATGGGGATATTAAATCAAATAAGAACTCATGGTGAGAGTATGGAAGACCATAAGGATATAGAAAAAATAATTAGAATCTTGCTTATAAGGTTCAATTCAATGGTAGTAGTTATTGATAAATCTAAGGATTTAACTCAGTTGCAAGTTTATGAATTAATGGGCTCATTATTATCACATGAGTAATGGTTGAATCATTCAAGGACATCTTCATTGGAAAATGCATTCAGATCTCTTTTAGTTAATAAAACAAGAGGGAGATTGAATTAGAATAGAAGTACAAGTCTTTTTCCACCAAGAGGAGGTAGAGATTCTACTCAATTTGAAAGCATAAGACTAGCATCAATCTCACATACATCATCCACACCAATAAGAGGAAGAGGTAGAAACCATTTTTAGAGCCATCATTAGGGATAAATGTATGATAAATTGAACATTCAATGTTGTATTGTAAAAGATTTGGGCATTTTGCATCTGAATGTAGAAAAAGGAAATATGATATGAATAAAAAAAGGTAAATTTAATAAATGAAAACCAGTCCAACACTAGAGCGAAGAAAACACAATGTTGATAACATGTAATATTGCACAAGAGAGTTCAAATGAAGTATGGTTCTTATATAGCAGGGGTAGCAATCACATGAATGGAACTAAGGAGTTTTTTGAAATAATGAATGATTTGATAAAATTATAATTAAATTTGGAAAATCATCATCAAGCATTAGTTATAGTGAAAGGATAAATTAAAATTAGAACAAAACAAGGAGAAAACAATCATATCCCCAATGTATTCTATGTTCTTAAATTGCAACACAATCTCATAAGCATTGAAAAACTAGTGTAAAAAAGGTACATAATATAATTTGAGAATGGTGAATGTGTTATCTCAGACAAGAAACCAAGCAATAGGCTAATTGAACAAGTTGGAATGACAAGGAATAAAATGTTTCCTCTTAAGATCCCAAGTGAATTATTTTTATAACCTCAAAGATTGCAAACAATTTATGAAGCAACTTTTAAAGTTTTATACAAAAATTAATATTAGTTATGGCACTTGATATTTGGGCATATGAACTTTGGAGGATTATAATTGTTGCATAGGAAGAGAATGATAAATATATTGTCACCAATATATCTACCTAAAACATCATGTAAGAGTTGCATACTAGGAATGTTACATCGTGATTCCTCACTAAGTAACCTATTTGACTATCTGTGGATATTTATAGTTGACACATCTAATTTAGTTATATTTTAATTAAGATTGGATATATGTTGTTATGGGATAGTAGGATACTACTTAGGTTGCATGATCACACTACTATGAGTTAGCTGTAAGTATATATTTATTTTATGATCATGATGAATTATCATTTTAGTTATATTTTATGCTATATATTTATCATATTGACATGATCTAACTACCTACTTTGTTGTGAGGTTGACATAGGAGAACCCACCCCTCAGAGTGTGATGAAGGGAGAGTATCATTGGAGAGGGTGAAGTAGATAGAGATATCAGAGGACAATAGAGAAACTAGATGGAACCCTACATAAACGACATAAGTAATTGATTTTAAATACAAAATATAAATGATTAACGTTAGTATCTCTGTTATGTTATCTGCATTGAAGTAATTATTTATGTATGCACATTAGTCCAGATTTATGCTTAGATAATATAATCTCATGTGTGTGTGTGTGTGTGTGTGTGTGTGTGTGTGTGTGTGTGTGTGTGTGTGTGTGTGTGTGTGTGTGTGTGTTGCATTATGAATGTTACTATGCATTATGACATTTCATTGTATTCATGATTATTATTGAAAAACTTTGTGAATTATGTTGGCACTACCGTATGTGGGCTAACCAACTTGTCTTAATAATAATAGCCAGTTATCTTTACAATATCAAAAATATTAGTATTTGATGTAATAGTTGGCAATAGGACTTAGAAGGTCAAATACATTGATAAGTTAATAGGCTAATCATTACTAAGTAATTATTATCAATTAATTATACTAAATAATTATTTATTATTAAATAATTATTTTTTTTAAAATATAAAAAACTTATAAAGTGAATAAAGCAAAAATAAAGAAAATTATATTTAGGAAAAAAAAGAGGCAATAAAAATAGAATAGGTGAGATTTAATTAAATCCCATGATTTTTGAGAAAAGGGAAATATTTTAATAAAATAATAACAATAAAAAAATAAAAAGAATAATATATATATATATATATATATATATATATATATAGTAAGGCAAGGATTATGACTTTCTTATGGGGTGTGATTAGGGAATATGAAGGAGATACCATTTTTTGGAAGAAAAGAGATGATAAGCATAAGGGAAGCAACACAGAGAGAAAGGAAAGTAAGGAATTCAAGCAAAAAAAACACTTCTAGATGTGTGTGTGTGTGTGTGTGTGTGTGTGTGTGTGTGTGTGTGTGTGTGTGTGTGTGTGTGTGTGTGTGTGTGTGTGTGTGTGTGTGTGTGCGTGCGCGCGCGTGCAAATATATATTTATATGTTGGGTGTATGTATTTAAATATTTATGTAATAAAAGATTCATAAATTCCCAAATTATTATATATTTTTGAATCGTTATATAATCCTTTTTAGAAGGAAGCATTTTGCATTATGTAGCACACCTGTATAACCTGATATGAAAATTTAGTTCTTGCAAATGATTATATATGAACTTAATAATAGGAATTTGGTGATTTGTTCATAAAGAAAGTATAAAAATTTGAGATTAGCGTTACATATATTATTATATTAACAACATTTCAAAATACAAGAAGTTGCTGTAAAAAAAGAGATGTTACTGCATCTTAAGAGATGATTAATTTTTAATTGAATATCCTGATGCTTCATTATATATATATAGAGAGAGAGAGTAGGATGCTAAAGTATTTCAACTTATGTATGTATAAATTTAATCTACCTGAGATGTTGAAACATCTATGTGTAAATGTGTCATTATACATGCGTATTCTAGCTATAATTTCTCCTTACACAACTGGATGCTTAATTGGTATTATTGGAATCAAAACATAGCTGATTTTTTGAATGAATAAGACCTTGATATATAATTTTAGTCAAATATATAATTGTTCATCCTTGATGAAAATATGAGTTGATTTATATTTAGCTTTCCAAATCATATAAAAATAATAATAAATGAATTATGAACATGTGGAAATCACTGAAGGTCAATTTAATAAATTGTTAAGTATGTATAATGTGGAAACCACTAAAATTTAGAAGAATAAATCATTTAATTTTAAAATAAGATCACCGAGTTTAAATGGTAATCATTGAGGTTTAAAATAAGATCATTGAGTTTATTATTATTGGGATATAATTCATTAAGTTCATTGAGTGTCTTATCTAGATCTAGCTTCACCAAGTGGAAATTTGATGCATGTGTCGCACCTTATAATGGCTTGTCTACCTAGTTGTATTAAGCCATTGTAGTTCTATTTTTATTTACAGCATGTGTATTAAATAAAAATATCACTGTAATCTTTTATCAAACAACATAGGAATATTAAATACACAACAATATATGGGATGGCACCATTGAACTTAACAGTAGGTTTGTAACAAAATCATTATTCCCAACCAAGGTGTACACATGTATCTATATAAATCTATACATTGAATTGATTTGGATAAATCACAATAATACATATTAATATGATATGTATGAACTGATGTATTTGCATGTGGATTTAGTATCAAATATATAACATAATATAATGATAAATGTGATAGGAGAAAGTTATATCATAATGATTAAGGATGGTGATTCATTGATTAATTAGTTATAGATATTATAACTATCATAATATTAATACAATGATCGATTGATGTTCATACAATGATATTCATCTTTTGGTAGCTAACATAAATTAATTTTGATGTTACTTTCGCATTAGATCCAAACTATGATATTGTGGTCTCTTAGCCTATTATGGACTTTTGGATATTTAAAATGAGTACATAGTGAAACATGAACTAGAGTTATGAATAATGGTCAATGGTCTTGATGATCCTTTTTACAAAATATAAATTTGATATTTGAATTTAAAAGGACCATAATTATAACTTGTTAAAAACTTAAAAATAGTATTCACTAAGTCATGGTGAGTATACAACATGGTCTTTAATTACTTTTTGATAGCCATGATATTCTTATTTTATAGCTTGGAGTACAAAACCTATTTTAAAAATGTAAAACTATAAAGCTTTGTATTTATGTTTGTGCAAAAATAACATAGGTATACTATTGCTTACTAGTTTATGCTTGAATAAAAGGGTGTGTTTCTCTAACTATAGTTGCTCAGATGATTATAAACTATAGAACTATGTTTATTAGAGATTATTTTTTATGTTCATACCAACACTATTGCATAGGATCTTGATCATATATTTTGACTCAAATGGTTAATAGGAATCATATTCATTCAAGTATAACAAATATAATGAGCTAATTGATACTTTTAAGCCATAGTTGTATATATTTATATTTACAAGCAACATTGTCACTTGAAGAATCTATGACTTTTGAGAGAATATAACATATAAGAATTGGTTATGAGAACTAAGAACTATGAAACTATGTCAAAAAAGGTCTTAGTCTCCTAATCTAACATTTAATGATAGATGCATATTTATAACTTAGCATAGATCTTCATTATCTTGGGAGAAGATGTATGATTTAATATCCTCAGTTATAATTCTAATGACTATAGGGAGCTCTTGACTAAATGTATAAATAAATAGTGGTTTAGTATTTACATAGCATTAGAATAACTACATGTGGTGCATAATATACAAGTGCTAGTACATAGGGATTGTCCCTATAGTTTGATAGATGGTTTGAGTAAATCTTTAAGATTAATAAAAACTAAAAACTATAACCCTTTGAAATAGTCTCCTTAAAACAAAATGAGTTATTAAATGAATGTTGTAATGGGTTTAAGAGTTCTCTGCAAATGATTAAATTGATTGTTAGTATTTATTATTGAATACTTATATACAATACATATTATGAGAGAGTTAATATGTATAAATACTTGGTTATATTTAGCATATGTGGTGCATCATGATGCATGTTTATAACTTATGTTTCTTTGAATGTTAGTATGTAGTTTAAACTTATAATATATCTAAGTTGTATAATCTTGTACTTTTTTGATTACTTTTATAAATGTGGGTCATTTGATTCTTGAAATTATAAATTTGGTTGTGCATTTATGTAGTTGTAAACTATGATAGTATAAGATATCATAAAGTACTATAGTGTAAAATGTATGTTAAACCTAAATGGTACACACTATAATTGATAGGTATAGACTCACAACTATATTTAACTAATTCAATGTAAGCATGATGGTTATTACTATGAGTAGCATGTTAAGTAACAACTGGTATAACTTTGTGTATGCGTGCATACAACCTTGATAGTGTAGTGTATGTTAAATTAGTATATTATTGTGTTCTATGGGAACTGTGGCTTATTTTGTTATGTCTATTTTCTTAAATAGAATCTTATGTTTCCATATATTTAAGACTACTTTATATGATTGATCATAAAAAAATGAATAGTTATGTCTTATAATACTAGACTGCAGTAGTATGAGTTATCATAGGGTGTATTATGTTTTGAAACTAATTATGATAGTAAAAATCTAAAGCTAAATATGTACTTACTCAAGTGGTATAAATTTTAGTCATTATTTCTAGTATGAGATAGCAAATAATGTAATATTCATTCATATATTTAATGGAATAAGTGTATGTTTTGGTTATTCATATGTTTAGCATGTTAGATGATGTGTTTGCTAGTATGATGTAAATTATATGAATCTTATGGCTAAATTTTATTTGACCAATTTGAATTATTGATACAGAGTAAGGAATGAGAGGGACTTCACTAGTTTACTATGATCATAATGCCAGATGAAGACAATCTAATCAAGTGGTGTGTATGAATTTGATTGATCTATATATCACCATTATTTATTATTCTTAAAACTTTATTTGAAGTATGTTTTATCAGACATTATTATTTTATGAGTATGATTTACATATTTGTGTGATATCTTGTAATAGTATGATTTTATATGATACACTATATGTTTAGTTTAAAAATCATACAACACACAGGTACTTGCTTGTCTCTCTGAATTCCTGCATCGTGACTATCTACTCATATATGAAGGGATGGATATTTATTAATGAGATTAGTGTAGGAGATTTTTGGTTTATGGTTGGTGTGAAAAAGTGCTTGGATGATGATCTCTCTCTCCACAACATTACTACTTATCGAGATGACACTTGAGATTGCCATAAATACTTGAATTCGAGAACTATGCTCTAATAGATCCATATATCTTATATGTATATTTTATTTAATGGTAATTATTATTATATATTATCATGAAAAGTTATAATTACTTATTATTGTACTTATATAGTGGTGGTTGTAGACTTATATCAGTCGTAGCTGAATTAATATAATTACTTTCTATATTTAAATTTAATGTACTCTCATAATATTAGAGATCAATAATATGTGATGTAATGTGATTTTTTTCTCTTATCATGCTTCGAGTATTTCATATGGTCTCTATATATTCTCATGGTGTAATCTATATTTGGTATATATGTTTAATTAAAAAAAAATTCACATATTTCTAGTTAACCCTAGCGGGGTTGTTACGAGAAAAGCAACATAGATAAATGTTTCCTATTGGAAAATATTATAGAGTAAGGCATCCACTTGAGATAGTGAATTTAGATCTTTGTGGACTGATACAAACTCCATCCATAAGTGGAAATCTATATTTATTGACATTCATTGATAATTTTAGTTAAAAAAATTGGGTTTATTTCTTGAAATATAAATAAGATGTGCTTTTTAAAGGAGTTCAAGGTCAAAGTGGAAAAATAAAATGGATATTATATCAAAGTGTTGAGAAATTATCAAGGAGGTGAATATATATAGAATCAATTTCTAATTTTTTTTAAAGCAAATGAAATAAGAAAATAATTTACAACAAGATATACACCTCAAAAAATAGAATAGAAAAAAGGAAAATTGGGAAAATTATGGAAATGGATCGAAGCATGATAAAAGATAAGAATATAGAAAATAAATATTGGGATGAAGTGGTTGCATGTGTAGTATACATTATGAATAGGTGTCAAATAGAAGTAATCATAAACAAGATACCACAAGAAGCTTGAATAAAAAATAAGCATAGTGTCTCACACTTAAGAGTCTTTGGATGTGTAGCACACTCCTTGATACCCAAAAAATTCATAAATAAGTTAGATGATAGAGGTGAAAAGTGCATCTTTTTGTGGTGTAATGAACAACTCAAAACATAGAAACTATACAATCCAGTGATAAAGAAGGTAATAATCAGCTGTGATGTAAATTTTTTTGAATAAGAATCTTAGGATGGTAGCATAGAAAAAACATCTACAATAGTAGCTAGTGTTCCACATAAGAATGAAGATAATGAAATTCAAATTTTGAATCCTAATACACAAGTAAATCATCCTACAACACCTTCTAAGGCACATACCACTCCAAATACATCTACTCCATCAAGTAATAACATCAATGAGTCTTCTAATCCAATGCTTGCATCATTGAGATCACAATCAATAAAGACTTCAAATAAGACACATAGCCTAAAGGAGATTTATGATGAGTCACAAGAGGTTGAAAATGTGGATTTATGTTATGATTTTACATTTAAAAAAAAAAACTAATCTAATTTAATTTGAGGATGCAATTAATGATACAATTAGATTGCAGCTATGGATAAAAAAATTCAATAAATAGAATAGAATCAAACATGGGACCTTGAAGAGCTTCCTGAAGGAAATGATTTAATTGGAGTAAAATGGGTTTACAAAACAAATTTTGATGTTGATGGGAAAGTTAAGAAACATAAAGCATGAATAGCATCCAAAGGCTTCACACAATAAATAGGTATAAATTATAATGAAACACTTGTCCTTGTAGCTAGATTAGACACAATTATAATGGTGTTATCTATTGCATCTCAAAATAATTGGAAAGTCTAACAAATGGACACCAAATCAATAATCTTGAATGACATTTTAGAAGAGGAAGTTAATATTAAATGACCACCTGTTTATGAAATTTTGGGAAAATAACACAAGTTGTACAAGTTAAAAAAATATTTATATTGATTGAAGCAAGCTCCTAGAGCTTGGTATAGTAGAATAGATTCTTATTTTTTGAACAACAGGGTTAGTAAGTGTGGAAATAAACCATATTTTTATGTCAAAGTCAATGATCAAGGATAAATTTTGATAGTTTACTTATAACAAATGTGGATGATTTGATATTCACTGGTAATTTGTCAATTGACTCATTTATAGTAGCCATGAAAAATGAATTTGATATGACTAATTTGGGACTTATGAGATATTTTCTTGGTGAAGAGATAAATAAGTCTAAATAAAGATTTTTTATAAATCAAACTAAGTATGCTATTAACTTGTTGAATATATTCAAGATGTTGAATGTTAATTTAACACCAACATTGGTTGTATTGGGTTTAAAACTTAGCAAGGAAGATACAAGTTCAAATATTGATGCAACTTATTGAAGAGATTAGTGAGTAGCCTCATGTATCCAAATCCCACAAGACTAGACATTATGTATGGGGTTAGCCTTATCTCAATATTTAGGGACACTCTAAAATAATCTCATTGAAAATCAAGAAAATGAATTATAAGATACATAGATAGAATAAATAATTTGGTATAATGTATACACCTTCAGATGACTTCAAGTGGATTGGTTATATGGATAGTGATTGGGGAGGTTGCATAGATGATAGAAAAAACATATCAATGTATATTTTTCATCTTGGATCAAGTGCTATCTCTTGGGAATCAAAAAAGTAACCAATTATGACACTTTCATCATCTAAAGTGGAATATCTTTTAACCACATCAATAACTTGCTAGGAAGTTTGGATGAGAAGGGTACTTCATATTTGATGCATACTCAAGAAGAAGATACAAAGATATACTATGACAATAACTCAACTATAACATTATAAAAAAGTCACATGTTTCATAAACATAAAAGGCATATTAACACTAGATATCACTTTATTTATGAATTAGTGAACAATGGTGATACATGTCTTGAGTTTTGTAGGTTGAAAGAATAACAAGCAAATATATTTACAAAGTCACTTTCAAAGAATATGTTCAAGAATCTCTACGAAATCATAAGCATAACTGATATACATGGAAGTGAATATTAAGGGAGAGTGTTGGCAGGCATGGAATTACACTTTAGCATAATTATTTATCTCCATTGCCACATCATCTCCTTCCATAGTTGGCCACCAACTTGCATTTTATTCTCTGTAAAGTTTTAATGTTTTAATGCATTACACATATCCTTTGATATCCCTAGTTTGTAGTTGTGTATATGGATTGCATTAAATGTTTTAATTGCTAATCTCTTCATATTGGTTTAGTTGTGACTCAAGAGACTTCAAACTGAAGATATCTTTGAATAAGAGATCTATTATTATAGTTTTTAGTTTATTTTTTTGATGAATGGAATGTATGTATGAGAGTAGTGATCCTCTCTCAAGTTGTTAGATGATTATAATGTATTTTTTGAGCTTTGAAACTCTATAATAATCTTAATATAAGTTTAAATATTATGAGTTTATTTGTTTTATCAGTCCATGCCTCACCCACACCAATAAGGATGTAGTGATTTAGTAATTAAATTTTATAATTTATCTTTTTACTTAGCGAGACACTATGATATGGTTTTAATACATAAATCAAGCTCCAATTGACATGTAATATAATCCTTCCATTTAACTTGTTGACAGATTTTCTATATTACTTTCTCAAGAGAGGTAGCAATGATTAGCCTCTAGGTCATCAAGGGATATATCAATTTAATTGATTGTAATGTAATCTCTACATATAAGATGGACACTCTAGATTAATATATCATACAAATAAAATATTTAAAATATAAGAGAAATAAGAATGATATCTACAATATATAACTTAAAAGAATTAGAAAATTTGAATTTATTAATTATTGAGTGTGCTCTTATACAATTTATATTTCTCTTTGTTCCTCTTCATCACCTTTTTAAAATGTAAAACAACAAGTTTGTGTGTATAATTAAATATATAAATATTCACAATTACTTCCTCTTTTAATAATTTCAATTTATATTGTTAACTAATTAGAGGCTACAAAACATTTTTAGTACATAAATTGAGTTTTTAATAATGTATGGATTAATCAACATATTTGATAAATTAGTTTATAAAAATAAAAATAAAATCCTTTTTACGATCTATGGTACTAAATAATGTATATGGGGGGTTGTTGAGGTGGCCCCAAAAACACCATAGTTTTTGTTATTGAAAACCCAAAGGAAGAAAGTACAAGACCTAAAGAAACACCAAGAAAAACTAAAACCTCAATAAGAGGTGATAAAAAACCCTGAAAGGATATAATGAACTTAAAATGTCCTTGAAGTACATAAAATATGAATACTTATTCATGACATTAATGTTAATCTCCATAGTAATAATGGAAATAATTTTTAGTTGGAGAGACCATTGAATAGGGGCTTCATAAATCTATCAATTAAAATAAAAGTTTAGTCAGATTTTATAAATTTCAAATAAGATCTAAAGCTTGAGAGCATGTCAAAGTTTATTGAGTCTACCCTAAACAATATCATCTCCCAATAAAACTTATTTTTCATATAATGAGTAGTACCTTCAAATCTAGGAATTGATATCACCCAATTCCACATCTACATAAAAATGGTACACTACAAATAAAAAGAGATGAAAATAATATTTTTTAGCACAAACTAGGCACTAGGGATCTACCAATCCTAGATGTTGCAATGTCAATCCAAAAGGCAAACCCTAATGTAAAAGAGATCAAACAAAAAATTGAACTTTGTGTTGAGCCATATAATTCTAAATGGCATTGAAATGTTTACCCCAAAGTGTTGCTAAATCATTAGTCCCCCAATGATGATTGAGTTTATCTACTAGTAAATCAACTTGTTTGATCCGATAAGTATCTCTATTAAGGGAAAACTTAGACAACTCATCGTAATTCATCCATTGCCAAATATCCCACCATTGATAGTCAGAATTAAAGCCAATACTAAAATTAATTACACCAATGAGTTTGTATCTTATATTTTCATAAGTCAGTTGATCTTTAACTGGAAGTTAAAATTTGGTGTGGAAGGTAGGCCATCCAATCAACATACCATTAACTTAATTGAATAAGTCCCCTAGATGCAATATTCCTCTATGAATAAATTCAATAATGTAGCAATTATTTTTCAATGCTAGTGGCCCTTTAGAATTGGACAATAATGGAGACCACCACATAGAATGAAGAGAAAATTGTGAAAGATCACATCTTGACATATGCCAAGTAAGTGAGGATTTGATTCTGTTCTATCCTTCCCAAATTTGTTGATGTATAATAAAGCCTTGGATTTTGATGGATGCAAGAGTTACTAACCAATTCATCCAATAAGTAAATTCCCATATCTTGCTACCTTCAAGAAGTGTATTAAAAATTTGATAACGAAAATTAAATTTCCAAACCTCATATACTTTGAAAATATATGACAAAATAATATGTAAATTGTGTAACTTAAAATAAAGAATGAAAAAAAAAAAAAAAGAAAAAAGGAAAAAAAGAGAAGACCTAAAAAAGTGAATATTCTTATAACATTAAAGTGGCTGATCTGTTATTTTGATATAAAATTGTATGACACCAATAATAAGGCCTAAGATTTCACAGATCATGCCCAAGTTAATAAAAAACATGAAAATGATAAATTGTTTATTTGTGTGAATTTTGCATACAACATATATAATTATAAATATAAAATGTTTTAATATATTTTTTAATGTTATCTAATATATTAAATTAATATTTTTATTTGAATGTTATTTTTATTATTTTATATAATATTTAAAATGTAAATTTTAATTTTTTATATATCTAGTTCATAGATAAAAGGGATTATATTCATCTAAAAAAATCATATATATAGAGTTAGAGTAGAAGTAAAAAGAAAAAATGTGTTATATTATGTCATATTTTCTTTCTTTTCAACAACATCAGAAAAAATTAAAAACCTTATATTAAGAGTTTAGTTGAAGTGAACAATGAAATCTTGATATCAGTGTAAAATTAGGTTTGAACATCCATCTAACAAACCAAAAAATACCTATGACATGTTCCCTGGAATACATGCAATGGCCATAGGAAGAGTAAATTGTCTAAACATTAACAATGAATATCGATCATTGCTGATGTACAATTAAGTTGAGCTACTCTTATTATATAATGCCCTTTGGCATAATAAAGTTTCCTTAGCAAATTCAAAAACTGCACTTTCCTTAGGAGAAACTAAATGTCATTTCGATATTATTTCTTCGACACATGATCTCATATCAATACATGGTAAAGTATATTTGATATCTTTTCTTAAGATATTTGAGTCTTCTTTAAACAAGTTATCTCAAAAAGTTTATTTTTTAATATATATTATTTTAAATTAACTATTTTAAGTTTAAAAATAAATTAAAAGTTTTAATTCTTAAAAATAAAAGGAGGTCATGTTAATCATAGTAGGGTTTTATTTTGGTGTCAATTATCCAGTGGTTATTCCATTGGGGAATTAGGTATTTAGGCTTGTTATGGGTTAGGAAATGCAGAGGGGGGCATTTAAATCATCTGAGATTTGAAAGGAAAGAATTATTTATAGGCAATAAGGGTTAGAGCCTATAGTTTTAATTTGAAAGAGTAATTATTAGGTACCTAATCTTATTATTGTGTTTCTTTTTGTTCAGACATGGATGTAGATGTCCTCCCACTCATCTGACTAGAACTAGAAGCAAAGCTTGATACTTCATTTCGACACATCTTTCTTCTAGATTTCTCTCTGCAAAACTCTTACAATTTGTTGCACTTCAACACTAGTAGTTTTCTCACGTGAAGGAGCTTGCTTTCTTTTTTGGATTTTTGTGTTCTCAGTTATTCAAATGGTGTTCAATCGAAAGGGTTGTAGTCTAACTGGCAGTCAATACAAATCCCTCTAGATATCCAACATGGAAAGTTAGGTGGTTAAGACCAAGATCGTGTCCTAGGTGATTTTGATGGCATGTACGCTCCTTATTTGTGACTGCTTAGCTAAAATAACTTACGAATTTAGATATATGCTTACTCAACATTGTAAATCCACTATATATTTATTTATGAAATATAGACACGAATACCGATATTCTATATAATTCAATGATTTCATATAATACCTTCAAATATACAATTAAAAAAAAAGTGTTCACGCCATAATAAATAAAAAAAAGTGTTCACGCCATAATAAATATCCTTATTTTTTTAGATTTAACAAGAAGTGTTTATTCTGATCATGCGAGTGAAATATGCATTAATTTCCTTTTTGGGAAATGCAACTCTTTCACAATCTTGGCACCTTGATCAGCCTTACTACCCCCAATTTGTTCAAACCAAAAAGAATGAAATTCTTCGCTCCTCACACAAATTAGAAGACCCAAGCCCATAAGAACATTCCATTGATGAAAGCCTAAAAATCCTCAGCAACCTTATACGTATTCATGGTGCTCACAACCTTGTCCTTTAAAGGACTATCATCACCATGTTAAAATGTGCCATTTATCTGATTAATGTGCTACAACAGCAGCACAAAAGAACTGACACCATCGATAGAGTGCTCTTTGGGGATTTTGCATGGCAGCATATGGAACAAGTGCATAATAAGAGGGCTTACCATCAACATAACCTGCTCCTAAAAGGCATGCTCATCAAGCCACCGGTATTGATGCTTATGGGGCTTCTAATGATAGGACTGTTGTTGTTCTTCATCTGCAAGTTAGGACCCCTCCTACAAGTTGGCTTAATTCCGATATTCTGAATGGTGGCGACCAGCTACAGGGTCCTAACTCTGTGGAAGGGACCTGTATTAAATTGCCTGGTTTCTAGTAATTGCAAGCAAAAGGAGGGCTGAGAGGCCGTAAACTGCGTTGTAATCCCCATAAATGATATATAGAATTAGGACCCCATACCTGACTGCATCACTATACAACATACTCGTAATAAATTATATATTTCAAGGTCAATTTATATAAGAAACCTGTTCGAGTGTCAAAAATTAGGAGGCTGAGGTACATATATTTAGAAAATGTATAGAATTCCGCAGCAGCAAACACAAAATCTTAAATTGGCTCCTACTTTTAATAAATTAATAGAAGTAGGAACTCCTCCCTGCAGTACAAGGGAAACAATAGCAAAATGTCCCAGCCATGGCTCTGAGTGAAAACATGGAACGCATAACCATTGCATAAATAGTATTTCATGCTGAAAGGAAAAAATGCAGAATGAAAGAAAATACCTGCCACTGATACTTAGGCAATCTTTAGCTACTGTTTAGTATTTACCCAGCCAATATTTCATTGTAGGAAGGTATTGTAGATGATGAGGTCAGTGCACGAATCCTTTATTTGCGACAGATGTTATTGTCGCTATTCCTACAGCGTCTGTTACGAATTATTTCACTTTTTCAATGTACCCATATGTTTCTCGTTTCTTCTGAGTTGGTCCAAAGCAATTTTTATTTATTTATTTTGAGAATTCATCCATATATCAATTAATTTCAAATAAATTAAATTAAACACATAGATGGTAAATAAAAAAGTGTTTGGTTGGTATTTATAGTTGGATCTTTATGGCAATAAAAAATATGGTGCAAAACAAGAAAATTGTTGGTTATATATGGTAATTTTTAAGTAACATTAAAGCATCATAAAACAAGAAAGCTAAGAGCATGGTATAGCTTTAGAAAGTGACGCAGGTGGATCATCTTTATATGGTGAACACCTCAATAAGAGAGTTCAACTAAAGGAGGATAAAATGCCACTCACCCATTCTCAATAGCTTGGAAGGAGCCAAAGAGATTGTAATTTTCCAACAAGGTGGCTAAAGTACATAAGACCCCAGCGGTTCACCCTACACAGTAAAAATTCACCGAGATGCTCCAACAATTTTTTTTTTGCGTGGTAGTAGAATCAATCCTTTTGGCTAAGGAGGGAAGGAGAAGCAGTTACAACTACGGGAATGGCTCCTCCAACATCTTGTTTTTAGTGGTCGAGTGTCATGCAAGGGTTGGTTGATAGGAACACATTTCATGGTGTAGGGAGTGCTCACCCAATGGTTGAGGAGCTCATTTAAACACTAAAACCCAATCTCCACCTTTTTGGTAAACACTTAAATATGTATAAAAGTCAAATAAGTAATAAGTAATTTATCATTAAATGAGAATTACATAGAAAGCTCTTCATTATTAAAAAAATCTAAATGTTTAAACATCCATAGCTTAAAATATGACAGCTCTAAATAAATACATCCAAAAGGCAATGTATGGATTCTTGTGAGTTTTGTTCCCATAAAATGCCATTCATCAATTGATCGGCTTTGGGTGATAAGGATAGAATAGCCTATGAATGCATTACTAGGCATTTTGAGCTCTCAAAGATGTTCAAAAAATATGTCTGAAGGTTTCAAGATGGGAGTAGGCTAGGCACTTGGGGTTAGAAATCCCAATATTCTTAAGGTTTGTTCCCAAAGAGGAATATCTTGATAAACCAGAAACTAGAGAAAATGAACAAGTTTGGGCTTGATCTTGGTATTTGAAAACCTACTAAAATCGACAAGCCATATTCTCGACAAGGAGTTTAGATTTCATTACCTATTGAGCTTACAAATAGCTAAATAAATTAGACTCATGATCTAGTAGAGGAGACTTGGAGAGTAATCCTTCCACTAGTAAAGTGAAGGTTGTAGACCTATGTTATGAAGTATGACATTGGGCATAAATTCTTGAATTTGTACAGAATATAAGGAAGGAATCAATAAAGAAGAGATATGAAGAAGAGAAAAGAGCATAGGTGCTTCCTCCATATTCATAATTTCATTCGCTAATATAATAATCAACTATTGCCTCTTATTTTATTGGATTATATTATCTAATTAAAAAACCATCGTTGCTCTTTTCTCTTCTTCATCTCTCATCTTATTTTCATCAAATATTTGCTAATTGCTATCTCATTTATTCATTTTAATTGAAATCACAAGTATTTCATGTGCAAAATAACTTACACTCCCTTTGCCTCTATGATAACAAGGAAATCCTTGTTTCATAAGAGTCTCTCTCTAACATCTATGTGGTTTGGTCCCATATGTGTCATGCCACACGTATGTGTCAACCTTCTTAGTAGAACTATGTACACCATATCCATATCCTTCATTGTTAGATCTAAAGATTGATAAAACACATTAAAGGAATCAAGATTTCCCACAAAAACTTTTTATAGCTCTTCATCATGCCATAAGGACATGCTTTCCAACTCTTCTTTATTTCTCACATTATCCTTCATGGTTGTCATCTCCATACTTTCCACTTCATTTTATTACTCATGTAGATGGCCTTCAACCATACTCAACTCATGTTCACTAATGTGCACTTCAGCCAATTTCATTTTTCCTTCATGGAAGCAAACTTCTTTTTAGTTTTCCTTGACCCTTTTCCCCTAAAAAATAGAACTAGTAAATTCTCTATCTTTATTTTTCAATGAAAGCTCAACCTCTTTCCACTTATGGGATTCCACAATATCTTTCCCATCATTAAATAATTTGTTTCTTTCTTTTGATGAATATACTATCCCCTCCACATCCTCATTCATGAAAATATGTTATTATATGGGATGCTCCCAACCCTCTTTCTCTTTGTTGTTATAAAATTTATATTTGGATTTATCACTTATATAACCCATTTTCACACTATCTTGTAGGAAAATATTCTTCTCTATAATCACATCTTTGAGCTAATCATCAACCAACTTCATTTTATCATTACCTTATAAGGTAACCTTCTTCTTTTCTTCATGTTGAAGGATCATTGATTAGAGATTCTTCAACTGTTCCTCAATAATAATGGGTTCTAAAAATGACCCATCAATTTATAAACCATTTGTTCTATTCCACTCATTTTCTTCTTTCCTTTCTCTTTTCTCATTGCTTGGATATATTCCCAATACACATGTACATGCCCACATAGTTTACTGCATGCAATATTTACCCTCATTGGATCCATAATATTTTCCTCTTCAAATAAATAATCTAACTCAACAACCCATTTCATGAGATTATATGGGATCTCTCTTTTACAAAATAAATTAATAGCTCAAGTAGACTTGCCTATTTATTTCACCTAGATTGTTGCTAGTATTTTTCCTTTGTTATAATATTTTCCTTCACTTGTTTGGCCTCTCTAAAAATCATATATCATTTCTTGTAGGATAAATAACCCCATCATACTTCCTTATTCATCCTCTATACTAGTGATTATAACATCTTCTTCAATTTGTGTAGTCTCCATCAATTCCAATATTGGCATTTCAACATCTCTTCCAAGTATTCTACCCTTGGTTCTCATCTAATGTTTTTTTTTTCCATTTGTTTTCCACAAACAGGCTTCTCTTTCATAACCTAAAATAGACTCAAACAAGAGCCTCCGACACTTTATCTACACTTGTAATACTTCTCTCACAATTATAAAAAATTAATCCTATCTCCTATGAAAGCTTCTCTTTCACAAATTTAAAATTAATCAACATGAATCTCACACTTTTCACACAATTATCTTCACTTGTAGGACTTTCTAACACCTACACAAAACTCACTTTTATTGAAATGTATCTTAGGACACCTTATACCCAACATCTCTTCTTTGTTGGAAGATGCCCTCTATTGTTTTCTATCCACAATAATTTGGGAAAAAATTAGAATAATATTCTAAACTTCTGTCAAGGTAAGGGTGCCCAATGAAGGAAAACATTTAATATCGTGTAAGTATGATTTACACACTCTATTTTGGTCACACACAAATATAGTATTTAGACTTTAAGCATAACACATAGTCATTATTGAATATAATACATATAAAATATGTTTACTTACACACTCGTACACTCACTTGCCTTTCATGACTTATATATTAGCCACATATTACCAATTTATGATTTCATCTATGAAAACATATAGTCTTTCACAATAATCTTTTAATTTTACATAGTAGTTGTATTATGTTCTAAATAGTTATGTTCTTTTCATGATAGTTATAAAGTGCCTCTTTTTATAGTTGGTTTGTAGTGTTTCTTGTTACTTATTTTAGCAATGTATTTATATTTATATCACACTACTTAATACATCCTCTCTCAGTTGTTATTACGCTACTCCTCCTTCCTTATTTATCCAATTCCCTCTTTCTTTTAAAGGGTTACTTGAAAACATTTTTTAATTTTTCTTTCTATTTCTTATTATTCTTCTTATTATTGCTCTAAAAGTATCTTATTTTCTATATTTTTACTTCATGGGTCTCCCTTAGATTACTTTAATCGTTAAATATGAATAACAATCATTAAAAATATATTTATGCTCTTTCTTGCATGTTCATGGGCTCATTTTATGTGCTTGTAACTTCTGACATGGGTCTTTGTTTTCTGAATGGTTCTAGCTAAATCGTTTCCTTATAACAATAAAGAAACTCATATGATTATTTTTAGTTTGATGTGGCCTATGGAATTGCAACCAACACTTTGCATATGTCAAGTGTTTGATGAAATTATAACATGATAAAATGCAACCAATGTGTGTTTTTTTCCTGGTGATGCAAGATTACTTGTTCACCTTGGATGCTTCTCCATTAGAGTACCAATTAAAATTTAAATGTTTTAATGAACTTATAATTCACTATTTTTAAAATAAAATATTATTTTATAAACTAGACTAGAAATTCTACAATTCATGTATTTATGACATCTTAAAATTTGGAGTGTAAGCATCTCAAATAATATGTGCAAGTTTAGGTTTCTCAATCTTTAGGAAAAACATCTTCTTAAGAACCCATTTTGGTCCATCAATTCCATGCACCAACCCTCAATTTTTTTAAATTAATCATTATTCCTATAATGAATTTGAGAATTCTTACATATTTTGGTGATCCATGCTTCTTATACATACCCTATGAGAAAGATTGTGTTTTTTACTTTGATGTGATATATGCAAGTGTACACATCAAAGTCAGGAGTTATTTAGACACCTAAATTTGGTCTAAGGTTATTTTTAGTTGTAAAATTACATTTTTCAAGGGTACTTGTGTGTTTATCAATTATCATTTTATATTAGGCTATCATTGACATGATTTTACCTATGTTTGGGCTATGTTTTTCCAAGTATCCTCTTTGCCTTGGTTTTCTCTTTCCTTCCCTTTTAACTTTATTCTAATATTTTTTGCAAAAACATTGCAGTACAATTTTGATTTGCTAAGACCAAACCATTAAAATTATTGTGCCCTTTTATTGGGCATTTCTGACATTTGTTATAGGTTCTTCATGGCTTATCTTCCTATATTGTGAAACTTTCCCAAATGTTGTGTGTTGGATTGCATACCAGTAGGGTCTTAATTTAAGTTTTATGAATTATATAAATATAAAAGTGCATTGGTGCACATCAGCAATGAAATAAAATTCCATGAGCCATGAATTAAAATAAATATTCTAGCATTTATCAAACATAAAAATTTGAGTGTTTAAAAAAAAATTGATTTAAGATTTAAGACTTCATTTTCATCTAAGAATTATATACTAAAGTACATTAATATTCTATTCCAAAACAATTCTAAAAAAGGGTGTTGGTAATAACTTATGGATAACACAAGTTTTCAATACCTCCATCTAGTTTTTTATGGGTTTGCAAGGTGTTTCAAAATGATCAGGGTTCCAAGGAAGAAGAGTTGTTTCCTAGTGATTTGAATAAAATTATGGAAAAGAGAGAGATGTTTTAGGAGTAAAGGAACATGGTCATAAAAATAGTTTTACATTATCTATTTTTTTCATAAACACACATCTACAATTGTAGATGTGCTAGTAGAAGAGTGCTACACTTTTGGTAGTATAGGAAAGTTTTATGTTCATCTTGAGTTTTATAGGTTTTGATTGTTTCACCTTGTGGACTATTTTCTAGACCATGCTTCTCACGAATATCTCTAAATTCACAAAAATTTAGATAGTATTATAGAACACTATCTTTTAAGTTTTCAAATATTCAAGAATATTCTTTATTGTAATTAGGTCTAGTTTACTATTTTATTGGGGTAAATCTAGGTAGATATAATTTCAAAGTAATGTAGGTGAATGTAGTACATTTGTATGTAAAACTAGTTTTCCTATACTACAAGTATATCCTAGAAAATTTCTATAAATTTCAATATAAAAAATTATGGGTGATATATAACCCTAAAGGGTATAATAAGAATACAAAACAATGTGACTTCACCAAAATGTATTGGGAATAAGTGGATTAAACATATATATGGAAAAAAATTAAAGTAATTAATTTTAACTATGTATAAATGTGTGAAAAATCATAAATATGCCTAACTAATAATTCTAAATAAAAAGTTAGACCATTAACAGAGGGATTATAATCATACTCTTATATTGCAAGATTTGGTGATAGTTGTCATAATTTGATAGTGTAAATGTGTGCTCAAAGTGATAGAGATCTTACCCATCATCCTCACAATGATTAATATTATATGCAACCTGAAATGGGAACTCGTAACAAGTACAAAATGTTATGTGTAGTCCTGAAAGATGATATTAATGCCTAAAATGTAATTGATGGCTATGTTCTCTTTATTTGGACCTTTGATTCCTTTTATCTAATATTCATGATACGACACTTATAACTAGTAAAATAGAATATATTCTCCTTTCCCTATGTTGATTAAAATATATTAAACATAAGATAAATGATTATTTTTTGGGGGCCTATGTTGTGGGTTAGTTGGGGTTTTTAGCATTGTTTGATTATTAAAGCCTAAACAAATATATATATCAAAAATATTTTTAAATTAGATAATTTAAAACATTTCCAATACAATAAAAAACCTAGAACATATGTTAAAAGTGACCCATGGAAAATACTAGCTTTTGAAAATAATAAAATATCCATTTATTTGTTCATCTCTCTATAATGTTAGTGAGTGCTCAATAAAATGCCAAAAATATTTTGTGTAATGTTTGGATGTTATGTGTATCTTTTGTGTTAAATGAGATAAAATGATTTTATATTTAAAGCCAAATTAAATTCAATTTGGTGTCTTATTGGCATGTAAACTAAAATCCAATTGATTAAAATGTTACAAAGGTATGACCCAAAATGTGAGCGCAATATTGATTAGAAAGACCCAAAATGCATGCCTAAAGCATAGTGGGCACTCTAGAAGAACATAAAAGTGTCTCCGAACTATGTGTTCAAAAGGATAAATTGAGAGAGGATAAATAAATGGAAAGAAAAGAGGAGGACAAAGAAATAACGTTAGATTATGCCATGATCAATTGAACAATGAAGCATGCATGAAGAACCTATAGAGTGAAATCTTATAGCATTCAAAAGAAAGAAAAATGTCTCACAAAAGAAAATTTGAAAATAACATTATCTCATTGGCCTTAAAGTGTAATAGAAAAGGTACATATATAGATGAGAGATAGACATCTCCCAACAACATCATGCATGTGAGATTATCTTTCACTAATGACCTAGAATAAACCTAAGCAAGCTAAATAACAAAGTGTAGGTAAAACTACACAGTGGGGAAAATCCTAAAACAACACCCCCCTTAAGCATAACTTACGTGGGTAGAATAATTTGGTCATAACATCAAAGCCTAATGATATACCCAAAAATAATACAACTCCCATAAAGTAGAGAAAAGGAGAAATCCCATTGGAACAAAAATCCTCCCTTAAAAATGACAAAGAAGAAGATAGGGATAAAAAGCCCCACTAAGTTATACAACTACTTATATCCACCCTATGTCATACAAAGGAGTATCCTAGAGTGATTAAGGATCAAAATTAAATACAATGGAGAGTGGATCACCCTAGAATAGTGAATGTGTCCACCATGTGCTTGATGGATCTTCAACTAAGGTGTGATTCCTATACAAAGAACTATTCTTCTCATATAAGGTACCTAGGCAAACTACTCTATGTAATGATGGTATAATGGGAGAAGAGGCAAATAAATATTGATGAATGTCTTGAAACTATGGGATAGACTACTTGATGTTTTATGTGTTCTAGATTAGTATACATGTTCCTTGTAATGTCTGAAGTGGATAAGGGTAGGTTGATTAGGAACTAACTCCTCAATATCTAGAAGGTGACAAGGATATGGTAGAGGTGAGTCCCTATAACTACTATAGTCATATGTATTATAAAAATAAACATCAATATCATAAGTGTGATTGGTCTCATAAGTGTCATCAAGTTTAGGTGAGTTTGAAGAAGAAGAATCTTAAGGAGAGTCAAGAACAAAGTGTGAGAAGTTATATATTTGAGTCTGATGATTGACCATTCCCATTACCAAAATAGTATCACTATATATCTATATAATATACATTGAATCTAGAGTGAACTCAACTTGCTTTCCTGGACCAAGGTGAGTGATATGGTAAAGTGATATGAGATTAGATGAAAGTGGGGGAGCACTTAGAGGTTTTTTAAATGTTCCACCACTCACTTTAATAGACCGTCACCCGAGAACCTTTTTAGAAGTGTCATCATCCAATTTCATAGAGGACTTGTCACATGGTTCCAAAGAACTAAACTATATCTATGAAGAGTCCATGTGATGTGAGGCACCAAAGTCAATGACCCATGTAGGAGTCTTAGATGTAAAAAAAACTATGCCCTTGAACTTTGATTTCTCCTTACTATTATCTTTTCCCTTTTATTTACCATGATTAGTTGCCTTAGAGGATTCATGGATTAATGAATTCTAATTGGTAGAATAAAAAATAATTGTATTGTGCTTCTTAAGCACCTTAGTTAGCTAGTCAACATGATTCTTCAAAAATTTTAATTCATCATGCTTTTATGAGAAAACCCCACATTTGATCCAATATTTCTTAGGATTAGAAATGGAAGAAGTGGTCTCATTTTTGGGATTGGAGGTGGGTGTATACACATAATATTTACAAAATTTTATCAATTACTAATGCTATTTATCTTATAGGAACTCATCAAGTCTCAATCTCTCTGAGTCCATGCCCTAAGGGGTGTACTGAGAAAGGGGTGGGTAGACTATTAGTGCTTTGCAAAATTATTGTCCCTTTTTCCACTTTTTATCTACACACTTGTCTACTAAAAACCATTCCCCTATGATTTTTATTCTCTTTTTTACACTCCTCCAGTCATTTACCATCTTTATTACCCCTTTTACTAACTTTATACACCCTTAATTGGTCAAGAAATCACACATATCATGTCTTTTCATAGTCCTCTTTATAGGAGATTCCAACTGGAGAATACGAGCCTTGTTTACACTAGCTGTGCATTTTTTTTGTTTGTTTTGGTCTTATTTATTATTTTTATCACCTTTTTGTTATCTTAGTCAACTGATTTACACCCCAAGAGACCCCTAGACTTGGCTTGTGTTAGTCCCAACCTATTTTTTTGAGTCCTAAACAACAGAATTTTAGAGGACTAAATCACCCGATGCTTATGTCTTACTCAGTGTTATTATCCAATGGTCATTTTTCTTTCTTAACAAGTCTTAAACCCTTCTTAGTCCCTCACTTAATTTTTATTTATATTTTTTATGTCGGTTAGAGTGAATAAATATCCCAAATTAAAAATAAAGAATATCCTATGTAAAGGAATTCACAAGGATTTTTATATCTAACACTTACTACTTTGGCACACTAAGTAATTAAATTAGTCAATAGTTTAGCTCAGAATTCTACATCACACATAGATTTGCATACTTGATCAAGGAAGGGCCAAGGAAAAAGTTCATTATTGCATCTACCATGCATGTTTCATAAGGGAGAACCACATTTGATCTGAGACCCTAGCTTGAGGGTTAATGTAGGTAACGATCAGGACAATAGGGATTCTAGATCATGTGATCATACTTCCCCTAACCTAATTTTTCCCCTTTTTCTATTGATGTGTTATTTCATGTGTGTAGGTAGACCTAGGGTTTGAGAATAAAGTAAGTTATATAGTGGCACATAAAAGTGATAATAGAGAAATAAGTATACCTATAGGACCCCAAAATTAGACTGCACCAGAATCCAAAATTAGAAATTGATTTGGACAGCTATACTAAAATTAGACAATAGTGATAGATGTTCCTTTTCAGACAATAGTTTTTGAAGCTCTTATTTGGACAACAGTTACCAATGCTCCTATCCAAACCTAATGCTTATGTCTAGAGTAAATTTAAATTATAGATTTGGAAACAAATATTTATTCCTCACTGTTCTTGACTGTTCCAAAACTTGTAAATGGTTGTTTTGTCCAGATAAGTCATTTATTTTTCCCATGTAATTAATTTGGTAAAATTAATATAAATATGTGTTTTGCTATACTTGATTATATTTTATCCCTTAATCTAACCCATTTATTATTTAGGAACTAAACCCTAGTTTCCCAAAAATAATAAAACATTTGATGAACTTGACTTACTTCAAACAAAATCTCAAACCCTAGGGTTTTTCCTTCACATTTTTGTGAAAAAATTCAATTTGAAAATTATGCTTTTTGTATATTTTTTTTTTACATTTGTTTTATTCAAATTTATTTTAGAATTAAATTTATTTCAATAATTTCAAAATTCTAAAACTTCAACCCAAAACCCTAGATTTCCAAACTAGGTCCTCTAACCTCAAGCCTTCTTCCCTTACAATTTTAGATATATTTTTTGGATTTTTTACAAATTTATTGGAGTGTCAACAATATTTTCAAAATCCTTATGTTAGTAGTATTTTTTTCATTTATTTGTTTGATAGTAATTTTACATACTCTCTTTAGTGAGATCAATAAAATGTCCACTAAGGCATTTCTTCCCTTTCATCCTATAAATAGAGTTCTAATTTTTTCTCATAATTATGATAATGAATGGAAAAATTTGAAAAATTGAACATTAGCCAAAAATAAGGAAAATGATCAAATTACTTTTCACATCATTCTCCCATGCACAATGCATCAAATGATCAAATTAGTCATGCATTTCCAAGTGAACCTCTCATTGGTGATAATTTGTTTGCATTTGAACCTACTCTCTCTCTCTCTCTCTCTCTCTCTCTCTCTCTCTCTCTCTCTCTCTCTCTCTTCTCTCTCTCTCTCTCTCTCTCTCTCTCTCTCTCTCTCTCTCTCTCTCTCTCTCTACTTCTATGTTCAAATTACAACAATATAAACATAATAGAATCAAATTTTCAATGCATAATTCAAATGATTTATTTCATGTTCTTAATTCTACTTTTTCATCTCAAATAATGACAAAGGAATGCCTAAAATATAACTCTCTTAATCTTACTTCATATATTACGAATGAAAATAATGCATGCACTCCATCTGAGGATAACATAGATGCACATGATAATTTAACATGATAATTTATTGCATATTAGAAAAGAATTAACTTATTCTCTTACCCCTCCCTAGTGATAATGGGAATGATAATGAGTATGATAGTGAACATGCAAATTAATATGAAAAGAGAGTGAATATGAAATCAATACTTCTAATTCTCTTCTTTCAAATGAACAAAATTTTGAATGTGATAATGCATGGAATAATGATGACTATTATACACATAGTGAAGAATAAAATGCATCTCATGCTTATAACTCTTATCTCACTCCTCTCAAACATAATACATTATAAAATGTTGATTCTACTTCTATGCATGATTCTATTTCAAATGATGCACATGTCAATGCTAACATCAAATCTTCTATTCAAACATAATGTGATTCACTAAATACTAAAGATACCAATGAATATCCCAAGCCACCCTTAATACAATAACACATGTTTCTCACTCTTCACCCAAAAAGAATGGTAACCCACATCCCTTTACTAAGGTCCAAATTACCATTCCTCCAAAGGTTCAAGTGAGCACACCCCCTCTCTATGATCTAATTTCTAAATGTAGCATTCCCATGGTTAAAATAAATGATCAAATTCAAAGATTAAGTTAACCACTTGAAGATAATAATATACCATCCCAAGAAATTATTTATTTGATGCATGTAGCTGGTGAATTATAACACCAAGTACATCTCCTTACTTAGGAAAAAAAGGCTTATAAGTCTTAGATGGATGCTGATGACTTACATGGTAACCCTCTTTCAAAGACATTTACCAAAGCTTCATTGCCTAAGCATTTCCTGATATCATCATTACCTAGATTTGATGGAACTAGAGATCCATTCATACACTTTAAAGCATTTTGGAAGCCTTTACCATCTCATGCGAGTCCTTTGATTCTACTTAAGTTGTTCTAGCAAACATTAGTGGGTAATGCATATAATCGATTCTTTCATCTACTCTCTATTGGTTCCCTACATACATATGATGAATTAGAGGAATCATTTATAAATTATTACATAGAAAAAATGAGCCCTCATGTTACATATGAGAAACTTATCGCATTACATTAGAATTCTTCAAATCCAGTTAATGATTATATGTTATGATTCAAGACTCACATGTTATGATCGATATATAAACCAAAAGATTTAGAGATTCAACATATATTTATTAAGGGGATCTGCCAATCTCTCCTAGAACATATATTATATCATACAGTGTCCTCTTTTAGGCTCTTGTATTATACAGTTTTAGCCTTGGAGAAGAAATTGGGATTGATTGAGTCAGATTCAGTTGATCAGCTTACTCTAAATTTTATAGCATTACCTCCATATACAACTCCTACCACTCAGTATCTACCATGTCCAAAACAAGATAGGATACCGTGGCTAGAAAAGAAACCAATTAAGAATAGAGAGTCAATTTTCATAACACCACCTATAATATGCACTACAAAGAATAACAATAGGGAACTACTATAGTTTGATTCAGAGTGGGATAACACATATGTCATATTATTAGCACTACTAAATAGGAGGTTAATCACATTGCCTTATACTCATCATTGAGATCCACATGTCCTACACAAGCAACCACATTGGCCCTTTTGTAACTATCATCATATCTATGGACATAGAGACTAATTATTTTGGACGTAGGGACTGTATTAATAGATGTATTGATAATGGCATCATAAAATTCACACTAGGGGCATCGATATCTCCTCCATCATGGAGCCATAGACCTCATTCCTCCATGAATGAGTCATCCCAAGACATTCCTTCATAGGAATCATTGATCATTCATCATGAGAGTAATATGATTTCTAGGACAAAGCCTCATAAGAGATCTCTAATCCCACCTACTCAGAGGGGTTAGAAACCAATATAATAAGAGTAGCCTACATATAAAAATGTAGTACATGGAGTACATAGTGTAGGTCTATATACATATCCATCATAGTCATAGGCAACACAATAGATATTTTAGGGTCCTACCTCAATAGTAACCTACTATGATTAACATTAGATTAACCCACATCATAGAGTACTATTCTAAATAGATAATCAGTACGATTGAGTTTGTAGGGACCTATTTCATGTATCAACCTGCTATGATTAAGATTAGATGAGCCCCCATCATAGGTTATAGTTCCATTTTGATCTATTACTTAGTCATATGTATTATAGTATAGGCCACGGGGTGCTATTTCATGTAGCAATCCACTATGATTGTGGATGGTTGAGCCTCCTTCACAACACATAGTTTCAGTTGTGCATCCATTGAGATTGCATCTTATAGAGTCTCCACATACAACTAAAATTAGTGCACCATAAACAACATTAGATACAGGGCATGTTCCTACATAGCATGAGTAGTATGGGAACTTATTCAATTGACCATCAGGGTTTAGATAGTGATACAATAGCTAAAGGGCTGATATGCATAGAGTGATATCTTACATCCCTATATAGTAACAACCAACATTCCTAGTTCTAAATAACCATCCCTAGCCAAACCAAATTATCCAAATCTCGATCTTACCAATATCCTATTTTACTAATCTTAAACTAATTCACTTTATCAAATCAATTTAATAATTACAAAATAATAATTTTTTTACTCACATATGATTCAAAATCAAAACTAGCATCACACTTGAACCTATCAATAAAAATCAAATCACATCCCAAATACCATTTTACCGAACATATGCAACCTCAACATCAATGCCAAATAAACTAATTCTAATACACCATTTGAAATAAATATACCAATATACTCCAAATTCCATAACATAATATGTATGAGTCAAAATCAAACAAGTATCCACACACACACACACACACACACACACACACACACACACACACACACACACACACACACACACACACACACACACACACACACACACACACACACACACAACAAGTTTTCAATACATATACACCAATATCAAGTACAATTATTAATGAATAGGCATCAATCCCTCACTCTTAGTCTCATTCTCTCCACTAGTGCTAGTCTCATAATATACCCTAACACTTGATGGACTCGCTTCTCCTCGAGCTACTAAATGCCTCTTTCAATGATTCTCTCACTTCATTAGCTAAACATGATCCTCATGAAAAATATGCATATCACCTCTAAATACTTGTATACTCATCCATGATCCTCATGCTAATAGATCCAAAATTAGGTGGGGGCATCTTATGCCTATCTAGCTCAACTCTCAGTTCATCTCTCTCTTCTCTTGCCCTAACATATGTAGTTGTCACTATATCATACCTATCAAATATATGGGCATGAATACCAATCATGATCATCGCTCACTCTATCAATCCCTCCTCCCCTGTATTTTTAGGTACATGCTGTGTGAGCTCTTGGAGTGTCGACTCATTTATGGTCTCCTAGTAATCATCTTTCCACCTCCTAATTTAGCCTATAATCTATCTTGAGCATCTCCTACTTGACCTGTACATAAAGTGTGACACTAAATTGGCTATATACTTTGAAATCAAACTATAAGCACAAATATATAGAGAATTTAGATGTAATCACTACCTACCTTCCATCATCTAGATCAGCTCAAGATCCTCATACTATGGAACATCCCCACCATCAATAGGGTGCAATAGATCCCACCAATGTATAACCTACCACATGATATATGCATCTATACATCCAACATCACCCACATCCAAACTATCTATGACTTCATCCCTCGCATCTAAAGGCAATGGCACGTTCTTAGCCTTAATAGGTATTGCATGAGCTCCTACCCTCACAAATGCTCATGAAATCCTCCCCAACACCCATGTTATTTGGGGCACATGATATGGTACCCTAAACTATATAATAATGTGCTCATACTAAAAGTTCTCATATACCCTAGCCCAATGGTTATGTATCCAACATTTGACCCTCATGTATCGTAGTTGTACTCCATCCTCTACCCACCTAGGAAATCCTGTGTAAGGCCTTCATATGATGTTACCAACCACTAATCCATTTAGAAAATACCTATAATGGTCCATCCTAGAGGATCAAATAACCAATGTGTTCATTTACCATTCTCTAAATGACTATGAAGGTACCCATTCTACCCTCGATAATCTAATTGGCCACACAACTACTATGTGCTCATAGGCCCAACAATGTAATAAGGTTATCATACTCACCCCACCACTGAATGACTCATATGTGAACCTATAAAGATCCCTATATAGGTTGGCTAGCATAGTCCTTGCCCACGTGAATATAGTTCCATATACCTCCACACTATACATAATAATATGCATCCTAGATGAAATAGATACTCCACTCCCACCCAAAACAATAAAAGATTCTAACTAAATAGCCAACCACTTCCACAAGTGTAGAACATTAAACTACAAAATGACTGATAGTAGCACATCACTATCACTATCTCTTTGATGTATACCTAAAGGCACACCATCAAAATACAAAGATGCATGATCAATCACATCATCAACCATGTCATCTTGGACCATCATTCACCACCCACAAATCAATAAATGTAATATATGATACACATCTTCCAAAGTCATAGTCATCTCCCCTGTAAGAAGCTAGAAAGTACATGTATTTACATTCCACCTCTCACATATGGTAGTCATCAAATATCAATCCCACTACACTATACCTAGGTCACACACATGACCCAACCTCACCCTATCCATAATCACTCTCTCATTAGTAGATAATGGTAGCAACCTTAAGGTCTTTATCCCCTAACCCATACAAAACTCTCTCATCTATACCTCACCCTAAAAAAATAGTAAAAATAACATATTTATCAATCAATAATACCAAATCAAAAGCGAAGATAGAACAACAGTGAAAAACAAAGAAGCATCATAGAAAACTTATGCCTCTAGGCCAACAACACTATAAAAAGGACAACAAGACTAGATAGGAGCACTGAAACCTAAATAGGAGTGTTGAAAATAGAAAACATTTTCATAGAATAATTTTAAATATGACAAACACAAAGCATTTTAGTTTCTTACTAGGGTCACATCACCACTAGCCTGAACCTAGGCTACCAACCACTTAAACTGGTTTGTAGTAAGTGCTCATCTTCTCAATATTTTTCTCACTCTAGAGCTCAAAATCTCCACCTAGTCAATGAACAAATGAATCAAGAATCAATCTAATTTCATATATTAACCAAATTGTTCATTAAAAACAAAATACCACTTTGCCCATAACTCCAACCCCATGACTCCATTTTTCAAATAGTTTCCTTCCACAAAATCATGACAATGATACCATCAACATCAAGCAATCTTCACTCTCTTACTATATTATCTACCTACTATGTCTTAAACATTTATATATTTATCTTATACCTAGACACACACCTTTTTCATCACCAATCAAAAATGTATTCCACTATCAACAACATAATCTAAGCAATCCAACAAACCTTTCAATCTATTCACAAAATGGCAACCTTGTTTTTATAACCATGCCGCTAGTCATCATTTTTGGCTTGACATCCTCCATTATAGATTTTATCCCTCTCCACAAAAGGGGTGAATAGTTCATATTATTGATATTTATACACTTACCCAACATAGCCATCCACTATCATAAGTGGATGCACCATGGTTTTTATACATCCAAGCATTTAGATTATCAGATTCAAATCAAATAGATCAAGATATACATTGAATTAGATTATGTGGGTCATTCAACATTACTCAAGACATTTAGAGGGTTATACCTTTAGTTTACTGATATATAGAATATTATGATATGCTAGGTTAGATCATATTGATTCATAGTGATTTTAGTACAAATAGAGACTTAGATACCAGATTTGGGGGCAGTACATACTACACTTCTCACACATACATCATGACATAATTTATAGAATCAGATAGAAAACTATATACATATTGCAGAGCATAGTGTTTTAGGTCTTCAATTTTTTGCATGAGTCAAGTTAAGATATGTCATATCATATGTGGTTATACATAGTACTAGATTATATAGATTCATCACTCACATACCAAATTTTGGGGCATGACACAAATGTTCATGTTCTTCATCACTTAGGATTATACTGATGGAATAATAAGACATGAATTTCTCTTCTTACACATTGACCAGAGGTTCAGATTATACCCAGTTGTACATAGCTTATCACTAAGTTGGATTGTATGGTCATCTGAAATGGTTGGTCCATTATATTACTTAGATATAGACTACACGATTTTGTGTGAGATAGAGGATAGACATTGGTTTTGGGCCTTCAAGCATTTATCAGATCTAGTTCAAATATTTAGAGTGGGGGCATGATAGATTTTAATCTTAATAGCATACAAATTTTTATACATATTCTAGATTACATGAGTTTATATGGGATAAAGGATAGACATTTGTTTTTGGCATCTGATCATTCCTCATATTTAGCTAGATTCAGCATGGGGGGAAAACACTACCCTCCTTCTACATGATAAATTAATTATACATTTATATTTAGTATAGGGGCATCCACTCCATGGATTCCTTCTCTCTCCAAGCACTATTTATCTCTCCATCCACTTCCTTGGATAGGAAGTGAGCTAGATCCTTGAAACATATTCACCTCCATGAAGGTAGGTTCAAGTACGCATTTTATTCTTCTTTATTTTACTCTAATATTTCATTTCATTGCATCACTAGAATAAAAGTGGGGAAAATGTATACACCCTAAATTGGTTAAGAAACCACACATGTCATGTCTTTTCATATTCCACTTCATAGGAGACTTCGATTGGTGAATACGAGCCTTGTTCTCACTAGTCATGACTTTTTTTTCTTTGTCTTGGTCTTGTTTCTTATTTTTATCACCTTCTCATTATCTTAGTAAATTGATTTATACCCCTTTACTGGACCTATATCAGTCCTAGATTTTTTTTTGAGTTTTGGATAATAGAATTCTAGAGGACTACATCACCTAGTGCTCTTGTCCTACTCATCACTATTGTCCAATGGTCATTTTTATTGTTTGATGGGTCCTAAACCCATCTTAGCCCCTTCCTTTAGTTTTATTTATATTTTTTATGTTGGATAGCGTAAATAAAGACCCCAAATTCAAAATAAAGAATATCTTATATAAAGGACTTCACAAGGCATTTTATATTTAGCACTCACTAATTTGGCACACTAAGTAATTAAATAAGTCAATGATATAGCTCAGAATTCAACATCACACATAGATTTACATGATTGATAAAGGAAGTGCCTAGACAAAAGTTCATTCTTACATCTACCATGAATGTTGATTATGTATGTTCCCTAATGGAGAACTAAATTTAATTTGAGACCCTAGCTTGAGGGTTAATGTAGGTAGTGATCAAGATGATAGAGGTTCTAGATCATGGGATCATACTTCCCCTAACCCAATTTTTTCCCTTTTGATTTTAATGTTTTTGTTGTTTTATGTGTTTATGTAGACCTAGGTTTTGATAATAAAATAGGTTATATAGTGGCACATACAAGTAATCATAGAGAAATAAGTATACCTATAGGGCCCCAAAATTAGACCACACCAAAATCCAAAATCAAAAATTGATTTAGAAAATAGCATCAAAATTTGAAAATAGTGACCAATGCTCTTGTCCAGACAATAGTTTCCAGTACACCTAACTGGACAATAGTTATTGATGCTCCTATCCAAACCTGATGCTCTTATCTAGAGTAAATTTAAATTTTAGATCTAGAAATGAACCTTTTTTCCACACTATTCTTGATTGTTTTAGAACCTGCAAAAGACTATTTTTCCTAAATAAGGAATTTTTTTCCCCATGTAATTAATTTGGTCAAATTAATATAAATATGTGTTTTACTAGACTTGATTATATTTTACACCTTAATCCAACCACTTTATTGTTGAAGAATTAAACCCTAGTTTCCCAAAAATAGTAAAATACTAACCTAAAACCCCTTCGATAATTTATATGACATGGTTGTATAGGTTGACCTTGTAATTCTATTATAAAAAAATATTTAGGGTATAGGTCAACTCTTGACCAACTTAACCTTTGACCTAGTGAATTCTTATCAATAATGATACTAGGTTGACTGAGTCGAACTTGTTGACAAAAATGTTTAGAAGAGTTTAAGGTTAAATTCACCTATATATACACAATCATTTCACCATTATTTAGAGAAGAGAAAAATAATTAATAGCTATTGCATATCTTCTTATCACCATTATACTTGAGGCACAATCTTAGGGGTTCATACTTTCTTTGGAGATACAAATCTTGTCTTGTGGAAAAGTATTTTGGATTCATTGATGGGATATGTATCCTAGAGATGATTTATCCTTATCATCATTACATAACATAACAAACACTTGTAAATCACCTTGGCCAAGGGAGAGGTTAAGGATCGATTAGTTTATCTTCAAAGGTGAGTATTCCTAACTTTCTTCCTCATTAGTAAGAGTAGATAGATATGCATTTGAACTTCTCTTCCATACATTAAGATTCTATATACACTGACATGAGTATATGTATTATAAGCATGTTTATGTTTGTTTTTTATTAACCCCCACATTTTTCCACAAGATTTGGTGAGAACTAGATTAGATTCCTTACTTTACTTGTTATTAGTATAGTGAATATGAAAACATAGGACTTAGTTAAGGTTATTACTTGATTTTGATTGATTGAAGGATTTGAAACCCTCCCTAGTGATATTATTTGTGATAAGAGATCCCATAATTAGGTCTATAGGATCCATATTGACATGTCCCCATTATCTAATGTATCCCTAATCGATAGTGTAAGTAAGATCTATCTTCTCCAAGCTAGGATTGATTTATGAAACTCATGCATTTCTGATTACATACATTCTAGTAAACTCACTTAAACTAATTAGGGCAAGAATACCTCATATATTTTGATGATCCAATTCCATCTTCCCCCTTAGATAACACTTCTCATACAATTTTTACCATCCCTCCAACCTCTTTACCTATCACGAATAATACTCAAACTTATATCAACACTTATTCTCAAACCAAACTTACAAACCCTACCCTATTTTCTATGATAATCAACAATATTGTCATATAATTAAGACTTATACCTCTTACCAACATCCATTCACATGTAATTTGGATCCTCCTTTTGAGGACCTCCTTCAACATTGTGCATTGCTTCCAGAAGTCCTTTAATGGGTTATGATTAGTGGGATCCTATCATGGAAATTACTAACATCCCATCTTAAATCACATTTCTCAAACTTATGCAGACATCTCCAAATCATCATAATCATCTTATGCAGCTTTTGTTTGAAATAAATATCCCTAATGCTCCCCTATTAGGATGTGAAGACACCTTATTTGGATCAAAATATAGCATATTTCAATAGTGTGAACATATGTCCACACATGTTGATGAGACAAGGACACTTCTCTTTCCCTCAAATTTGCCATTGATTTTATGATTATTGATGAGATTATCTTTTATGAAAATGATCCTCTTCTATTTATTAGTGTCAAAATTGATGATATCAAAGTCAAGCATGATTTAATTGAAGAGTGTTATAGCAATTGTGTTGCCTCTCTTGATTTTATCAAAACCTTTGGATATTCTGAATGCAATCTTAAATCTACATGCAACATATGTCTAGGCTATGAATGAAGGAAATAGCTCCTCTAGGTTGTGTGTGGATCCAAATTAATGTCCCACCTATAAATACTCATGTGAAGGTGATGATATTCAACTTTCCTCTATCCTATAACATTTTTCTTGGTAGGTATGGACTCATCGTATAAGAGCAATTACCTCTTCTACCTACCAGTGTGTTAAATTTCCTCACAATGGATCCATCTATAGGATTCAATATGACACTAATTTTTAGAATTACAAATAATTCCAAGACCAAGGTGTGTTCAAGTATCCTACCCTTGAACCCTTGTCAAGCATTCCATTTCTTGAATCTTATTTATTTAACTTTCCTATCAATTCCACCTGAGGTTAAAATGGTCATCCCAAACTCATTGAGTATAAACCCCCTAACCTCCTAGATTATGATGAAGATGAGCTTGATAAAATCAATCTCAAAATTAAAAATTTAGATCTCTCACCTCATATCATCTCTCAGCTTCCCATTTCTTTGCAACCTTATTCTCGTCTACCACCTTGTGATGATATCCCTGTTGTCTTAACCAAGACTTGACATTTTATTCATCACACCACGTAAGATGATAAGGTTATCCTTATGTGTACCATTGATCTTCATACACCTAATTATGATGATGATTATACATTATATTATTTATTTTTAGGAGGTCTAGTCTAGGCTCAAGATGCTAAAATTATTCATTTTCACTCCTCTTTACTTCAGGTTTTTAGCATTTCATCCTATATTTTTACTAATCATAGTATTTTTCCTCTTTATTTTATGGTAGAGATAGTGCACACACCTCCATTTTTGACTAACCTTGTAAGATTATGCTTATGAATCATGTTATGACTAGTCCCTATCAGTTTGCTATATACCATAACCCCTCTAGCCTGCTTATCCCTGAGATGCTTACAAATGTCCTTCAACCTTTTATAGAGCCCACCCCTCCTTTAGTAGAGCCTAGTTCATATCCAATTCCCACTCCTACTCTAGTTGAGTCTCTTCCTATTTTCTATCCCATTGTTCCTTCAATTGAGCCTTGTCTAGCTCTCCACTAGCTCCACCTTATTTTGGTGATGGTTTACTCCCTTTACCATAGTTGGCTCCTTCATCGACCAAATGGGATAATAAACCTTATTATGACATTCATAAAGTTTCCAATCATTGGACTAGATATTTTTCCTTATACCAAGCTCCTTCAGCTTTCATTTCCACTCCTCTTATGGGTAAACTCACCAAGACTACTCACAAGCACATTTATTGCTTCTATAACACAAATAACCACTCATCCATGCATTATCTAAAGTTGAAACAATATATTGACACCTTGAGTTCCACTAATCCTCATTCCTCAAATAAGGCTTTACCTCCATCAGAATTATTACCTAAGTATATTCCTAAGTATGGAGAGGCATATTATCTATGGCACCAATGTGGCAGACATCACACTAATCATTGCTACATCTTTCATCAGCATCTCAAGGATCACCTCCTAACCATTTATACATCATCTACCCTTTCTCCCATAGGTCAATCTCAAAACAAGGGTCCCCCTTATTCTGATGTAGCTCCACCTCCTCTAGTCCTTTCTCCACTTGCTACTCCTCTACTCGTGAATCCCTCACCCGTGGACCTTCCCTCACCTGTGCATCCTTCTCCACTTATGAGTCCCTCACTCATGGCACCTTCCCCACTGATGACCCCTTCATATCTTCTAGAAACCACTCCCATGCATTCTCCTAAGCATCCCCTACATGATAGCCCTCATCAACATGATCCTTCAAGCATTCCCACCTTTTCTATAAAGTATATTATAAATGAAATAGTTTCTCAACTTTCATTGAAGATCAATGAAACTTTAACTGTAGTCTAAGTTCAAATTCATAAATACTTATATGATGTTATGGATAATGTGTGTGGGTAAATATATCAATACTTATAAACACATGCATGGTATTCTTGCATTTTAATTTAGATTGGACATGTGCTCCAATTTTACATTTATCTATTTTATATCATTTGAAATTATGTCAAACTCTTATCTATCTTACATGGTGAATTTGGTTCCACACTTTATATTTATTATGATGTTATCTTATGGATTATTTTTCATAAATTGCATTCTCTTTCTTCTTGATTTCATTTTATTATGACTCCCTTTTTTTCATGATTATTTTCTATCTTATCTCTATAAACACAAATAATTGTTATTGTGATTTGGTTATACAATCATTGCTCCTTTTATTCATTCCTAATTTACCATGTGATTAGTTAGTAAACAATTCATCTCATTATAATCTCCTTTTACTAGTCTTGTTTGGATCACCCTTTAATCCCATATATTCCTTTTCACAAACTAAGCATACACATGGTTGAGACTTGAGATAACATGCTAGTTCATAGTTTTTCCTAAGTGTTCTAGTCAGTCTTGTCTTTGGATACTTAGCTTCCTTTAGCCAAAGCCTATAACTCATTCATGTACATCAGTCTCTCTCTCTCTCTCTCTCTCTCTCTCTCTCTCTCTCTCTCTCTCTCATGATTGGTCATTCAAAATCCATATGGAAGAGAAATCATAAAATTGATAAAATAAAAAAAATCCAAATCATTTAACAAAAGGTAATGATCTAAAAGGTAAAATTAAAAATTTCAAAAGTTAAATCACACTAAAAGATGTGATTCTAAGCACATATCCTATTTCTAATAAAAGATCAAACTCCATAGTTAGCCTTAAGATAGAGTTGATGTTTATTGGGGTGTGATAGGCCAGCAGATTGAAAAAGGAGAAAAAATAAAATCTTTTAGTGCTACCTAGTTTCTCACACAAGTACCCATTCTTCGCAGTAGATAGACAACTCTATAAGGGGTCTTGAGGAATGAAAAACATGTTGTGGGAAGGTAGGTCCATTTCACTTTTCTTGTTCAAAATTGCCTAGATGAGTTGATCTTAGTAGCACAATTATTTAATTACATAGATTTATATTTACAACAAACATGTATCCTTTATATATTGACCATCACTAGTCACTTAGTGTCTTCTCATATCTTTAGTATGCTTCATGTTTCCTAAGGTCTTCTCATAAGACACCTAAGGTATGATACTTAAATTTCTTTTTTCACTCCCTAAAATCCTAATATTTCCCCTTGAGAAATATTGTTTTGTTCACTAGTCACTCCCTTAGGGATTTCATTTGTGGGTTGCATTATAAGACCATGGATAAGATCTAGCCTTCCTCACAAATTATTGAATTTTTCACATTACTATTCCAAAGATCCCATTTTACCAGATTTGCACATTAATTCCACCTCATTGGTGTTGCTTTTGTGAGTTGTAGAGTAAGACCATGGATAGGGCCTGGCCTTCCTCATAAAATCTTTAAATATCCAAGTCATAATGAAATTACATGTGTCAAATATGAGATAAGATGTGATTGATTATGAGTTACACATCATTGACACACTTTCCATATTGATGTAGTATTTTTTATGACTACTTCACTAATCTTTCACTTTTATCTTCTTATTTATTGATTGTAGGTAATAATCCAACCACTTTTCTTAAGTATTTTCATACTTCCCAAATTGAAATAGTGTGATTAATTTAGGATAATTTTTGCCATTTTTTTTTCTCTTTTATACTTCCCAATGAGACTTAGTATGATTGATTGACTTAATTGATTTGTTTTTATACCATTATTATTTAATATGATTTCCATTTTACTACATTATTTTCATACTTCTCAATGTGATTTAGTGTGATTTTACTTGTTTTAATTTTGTGCCAATCCTTTTCATGGTTTAAAAACATTTTCCCCCTCTTCTTTACCATTCTTTGGTTTCTTATACTTAGTCTTCTTTTGTTATTACACATTTATCATCATGAAATTATGTGTAGTACATTTGTTTCTGATTAATTATACTTAGCCATGTCCTTTTTTGCCTATTTCTTTTTAACCATGAATGTGTAATACATAATGTTAGAAAAGAAAACACAACACACATATTTCCTATAACATATACGAAAATAGAAAAATACATATGATAGAAAGAAATATATCCATGCATCCACAACCAAAACCATAATACAAACACAAAATATCAACATCCAACTATCAAAATAAGATATTTATATACATATAATGTGTTTTTTATACAAAATAAAAAAAATTCATTGCTCCAAGTCTAAGGCTAGGCTCTATCATGTCTATCTTGTGGCCTAGCCACACTACCCATAGATGCCTCAAATAGTCTCCTCTAAATAGTATGTTGTAATGAGGATGTCTTATATATCAAGCTTGATACTTGTCCCTGTAGGTTGGCCTCTTGGACCTATACCTATCCTAAAATAATAGTGGTAACTAGATGCATAGTTCTATCCTAAGCTAAATCCTACCATTCCTATGCCTCTCTTACTCACACCCCTGTTGATGGCTATAGTCCATCTCCACATGCTTGTAGGTACCTCATGGCCTCCCTTGCTAGTCTGAACTAGATTACTTGAGTTAGGGCAGATGGTACCAAGAGATCATCTAATATGATAGGGTTGTATGGTGCCACCACCCTATCCAAAATATCATTAAATGCTCTCATCACTAACAATCCTCATCTAGTCTCCTCCTTGTCTACAAGATTTACAAAATTCAAATTAGATAGACATTAGATAATAGATATATCTAAAAATATATCTATAATCACTCAAATCTTATACAACTAGTTTTCTATTATAAAAAATCTAAGACTAAAACTTACAACCATTTATTACCTGTCATGATGTCACCAAGAACTATCTCCTCATCTTCTCATCCACCAAGCATAGTTTATCAATCAGGTCATCCCCCAATTAACTCATCTATGGGATGCCTCCAAATCAAATCAAACCTTGGGGTTACTACCTATGCAAATCTCAAGCCTCACCTCAGTGGTGCTTCTATAGACCAGCTCTACCCTAGGTCGACTAATGGGTAATGGATGACCACTCTCTATGCTCTATCTAAAAATTGACACCTTAATCGATGGTGCAACCTAGGTGGTCACCACTCCTCTTTTTGTGGTGTCATATATGGTAATTTTCTTGCATCCACATCCATGACCTCTCTAGCTATCATCTATCATGATCAACTTATCCACGGTATCTTATGTCATGGTCTTATCTCCAATCTCATGATTGCCACTCTTTTTCTTCCTCTCTCCCTCAGCTCTCTTACATATCAAGCCCAAAATTTGGCCACCACTATAAGATACACTAGGTGAGGGAGTTCAAACTATCCTAGTAAGTATGCCACTAGATGCGACTCTACCCACCAAATGTAATTACTCGTGATTCATATTTATGGTAACCCTGGTGTCACCATCACTTGACTCAACCAAACTATTATAATGTGTACATAAGGTTGCCACACAATCTCTCCTCATATGATCATATATAGTGCTAGCATGTGGGGCACATCCTATCCCACCTGATCATTTCTCCATATAAACACTTAAGGTAACCTATCATTGACCACATGGGGAAACCCAACTAGATGATACATTGAAAACCTCTCATATATCTAAGCACTTAGCAATACCACAAGTCCCATGGTCTTCTACCCTTTAGATAACATCCCATACATGTCATACAAGAGTTGAACCCATATGAAAGACAACAAGTCATAGAGTGATCCCTAATCCAATATTGACTAACATAATGTTATCACATATTGGTACCTTACCATCTGGCTTGTGACATAGTACTCATGTTCTCACAAGCCCTATCATAGCTTTCTATATGTTTAAAATCTAAGTAATATAAACATCAAATAGACTCACCCTTAGTCTTGGATAAATCTTATCTGATCATGTCACCCAATGGGCTAATGCTTGCCTCTCCTCTTGATCATCCAGTATCCCTGTGATCATCAGTGTCCCCTATATAGAGTCCAAGTAATGTATGGACATCATCTAAAGTGATACAAACCTCTATGGTATGCCCATCCATAACCCATCTAAATGTGTTGGTCAACCATTCCTAGGATCCTAGGAACATGACCATTATATCAATACTCAATATAATCTGCCACATCTCTATGATGCCTCCTAATCCTAGCATAACCAATATAGATATGTATACAATTATGAAGCACCCTAATAGATTTGGTAACCATGATGCATCTACTAATCACAATAATATCTGGTGCCCCTGTAATAATTAAATAAAAAAAGATGTATTAGACCTCCATGTCACTTATATTCAAAATACACTATTTTAAAAATTCACCTAATTTGATTTAATTTGTTCATTTTTTACCAATTTAACCTATTTTTAGCTTACTTGGCCATTCAATACTCAATCAGGCACCCTAGGCCTTAAAAGGACTATGTCAACTAGTTTCTTGCATTTTAGTACTATATCAACCACTTAAAAGTGTACTTAGTTGACCCTATAGTACTAGGTCAACCATTTAGACTTAAATAACTAAGTCATCCCTTTCAATTTTCCCCCATATTACTAAGTTAGCTTTTTGACTTAACATACTAAGTCAACCAAGGGGTACTATGTTGACCCTCTACTTAAACAACTATGTCAACATACTCTTACAAGGTTGGAGTTTTCAAAACTTGATTTTCTACCTTCTAAGTTGACTGGGTCGACCTAGTTATTTCAAAATACTAACTCTTTGACCCATTATAATGAATTCCTTCAAAATTATTACTCTGATCCCTTTAAATCTAATTCCCCATTTGACCCCCAGTATCTTTCAAACTTTCCTAGGTTCATTCTAATTTATCAAGTTGCCCTAATTAACAATTTTATATAAAACACTCAATTTCAAATAAAATACTCAAAATAAATTTGAAATTCTCAGTTGCTTACTTGTAGTACCCACTACGACCACTAGGCATCCTCCTCATCTCAGTTGTCATCTCCTCACCATCCTAGCTCTTTCGACTTTCACTAGGTTTCTCGTAGCACTATTTTTTTTAGAATAGTCAAATAATAGAAAATGAATTCTTTTCACCCTATTTAAATATACTATTCACAATCATATACCCTTCAAATATTTACCATCAGATTCCTTATTTTGATTATATCTTTGTTTTTACTAGCTCATTTTTTTAACCGTGAAAAATTCTATAATCCTAACATCATAGAGAATATTTTACACTATTATATGCCTATATTTCAATTTTTTGATTTTTCACTCTTTTTTACACTAATATCTATAGGTTTACTTAATGTTACTCACATTGGATGTCTTCACATCTCTCACATATCCTTTTTTATCTACAACACTAAGGTAAGTAAAGGTATATGTTTTTTAATTCTATCCTTTTATTTATCATATTTTCTCCTTCACTTTATTTAGCATCAATGTTATATGTTATCATGTTTTAATCATGAAGCACAATCCTATGTTACACTTACATGACATGTGATGAGATTTGAGTGGGGCATATGTATACACATAATATTTTCAAACTTTTATCAATTAATGACAGTCTTTATCTTACACAAACCCATCGAGTCTCAATATCTCTGAGTGTATGCCCTAAGGGGTGTATCAAAAAAAGGGTGTGTAGACCATTGGTACTTTGTAAGATTATTTTCCCTTTTTTCACTTGTTATCTACACACTTGTCTCCTTAAAACCATTATGCTAAACTTATTCTCCTCTTTTCTACACTCCTCCATTTATTTATTGCCTTTAGTATCCCTTTTCCTAACCCAAAACCCCTTTCGATAGTTTACATGACTAGGTCTATTAGGTTGACCTTGTAATCTTATTGGAAAACATTATTTAGGGCCTAGGTCAGCTCTTGACCAATCTAGTTTATGACCTAGTGAATTTTTGTCTATAATGATACTAGGTTGACTAGGTTAACCTTGTTAGCTAAAAATTTCAAAAGGGTTTAAGGTTAAGTCTGCTTATATATACACAATAATTTTTCCATTATTTAGAGAATACAAGAATAATTAAGATATATTGTGCATCTGCTTATCCATTATTTAATTTGAAGAGCAAACTTCGGGTTTCATAATTTATTTGGAGATATAGATCTTGTCTTGTGGAGAAGTCTTTTTGATGCCTTGATAAGTTATGTAGCCTAGAGCTGATTTATCCTTATCATTCTTACATACCATAATAACCTCTTGTAAAGCACCTTAGCCAAGGGAGATAATGAGGCTCAACAGGTTCATCTTTAAAGGTAAGTATGCCTAACTTTGTTCTTCCTTAGTAAGAGTAGATAGATATGCATTTTCACTTCTCTTCCATGCATTAAGATTTTGTATTAATTAATGTGACTATATGTCTTCTATGCATGTTTACTTTTGTTGTTTATTACCCCTACTTTGTGCCACAAGCTTTGGTGAGCACTAGATTAGGTTTTTTTGTTTTACTTGTTATTAATATAGTGAATATGAAAACATAGGACTTAGTTAGGGTTATTACATGATTTTTCTTGAGTAGAGGCTTTGAAACCCTCTTTAGTGATATAATTTGTGATAAGAGATCCCCTAATTGGGTCAAGTGGATCAATATTGTTCATGTTCCTGATTATCTAATGTATCCCCAATTAGAAGTGTAAGTAGGATCTATCTTCTTCAAGCTAGGATTGATTTATGGATCTGATGCATTTCTGATTGCATCAATGGGAGGATTTACATCCTTCTCTTGATATTTTTTTCTCTTCTCTCTATGGTTTGAATCCTTTTCTTTCTTACTAAAAAGTGTGTGAGATTTTGAGGACTTCATTGTGCCTATCTATAGCAACTTATCTTACTCTCAAATCATGTAGGCAATAAAGGTATTTAAAGAAGGCATATCCATGTGGATCTAAGAGAACTTTTTATGGCATGGAAAGTTGATACAAATACAAAATATTCTAGACCTAATTTAGAGAATATCATCACAATAATTTGTTTGTCTTTCTTATCAATTACACATTCTTTCAAATAAAACTTTGGAAGTCTAAACTTGGTGAATAGGTTATGTAGGGTGTCATAATCATTTGGGATTAAAATTATGATCTTATTCTCTAGCTCATGGCCTCTCATCACATCAAGTTTCCCAAAGAGCATTCCCAGATTGGCCCACATATGAGTGGGTATTTTGGCAAATTTTGTGTGAAAGAGTAGATTAGGAGAGATGGAAAGACATATAAGTCCATATAATATATCACAAAATTTTAACCATTTAATTTTATATTAAGATACTATAGGTTCAATATAAATTCCCATTATAATTTGATTGTAACACTTAAATTGCAAAATGATTTCCATTCTGACAATTAAACAATGTGGCTAGACTTATTGGAATTGAATCCATAATGTAGCAAAGAGGTTGTAATAGAAAGGAAGTAGGAAATGTATAAAATAAAAGTACATAACACCACATAAGACTACCTTAGCACTATTAGAGTGATCCCCCCTTAAATTTGTAAATGCAAGCATGCTTGTACAAATGTCGAACACCACCTAGAATGCATCTTGAGTAATTATGCATAAGTATGAAAAAATTGGAAGAATATCAATCTCAATTGATAATGTATCCAATAGTTGGTTTAAATAGATATTTATAGATCCCAAAAATACCAAAAATATGTAGATTACAAAAAAATATACACTTTTAAAGAAGATGACATTGAAAAAGGAGTTACCAGTCAAAATTTATATCCTTTTTAAGATTTGAGATTCCATAAAAAATGGGTGGAAATAGTGGTGGAAAAGATAAGATCCACACATTTGAGAATTTTTTGGCTGTGAAAATAGTTAGAAACATTTTTTCAAGGAAAATTTAAGGCCCTACAAGTTGGGCATGACCAGGGGCTAATTTACCATATGACTAGGGGTTAAGGTATTTTTTGAGTGCTCCCCACTCTCTTACTTTGATTTATGTGATTGATGGGTGAGTGACATCATCCAAAAAATGACCCTTTATAAGGGAATAGTATCACCCTTCATGAGCATGAATATGATGTATTGGTGGTCATTTTCACATGTGCATATAGAGTTATGTTATCAAGATAGCCTATGTAGATGTGGGAATGCAAATGTATGAAGTAAAGCTAGTTAGATGACCCACGTAAGTCATGGAATTGCATATGCACACATGATGGGGTACTCATAGTGATGGATGTAATGAGGCCAGATGGATGGCCCACTCAAGTATGAAGCCATGCATACTGAGGTAGTTGAATCACCATGTTAAGAAGGGATAGATAGTTGGACCTATTATGGTGTGAAGGCACATGTGCATAGGAGGTCACATCTCCAAATAGAGAAGTACCAGTTAGTCAGCTTGTGAAAGCATTGACAATTACATCATCATGTGATAAAATATTGGGTGGTCAAGTTTGCTTGAGTGTGGATGCATGAAAGCTTATGCACATGTGATGTGAACAAAAGATGGTAGGCAAAATTTTTGTAAAAAATATAAGTGTTTATATTTTTTTGAAATGACCAATGGGTGAAAATCTTACACAAAGAACCTCATATTTATAAGAAATCATTCATCTTCTCCAAAAAGTGATAAGAACCCACTAAGTTTATCAGAAAACCCAAAAAAACCTAGAAAGTATTTTCTGATTGAAGACTCCAATGGTACATATATTCATGAAAACCAAGAAAAATTCCTAAAACTCTCTAAAAATGGTTGAACATGATTGTCACAAGACTAGGTAATGTTTAGAACCAATCATTGGGTTTTGATACCCTCTAAATCTAATGACACTATTTTTTTATCTATAGACTCCAATGGTCATATTTTCATGAGTTTTCTAGAAACCCCACCAAACCCTTGAAAATTAAAATCAATTAAAATAATAGGAATAAAATGCAAGAATATCACAAAGATTTGAATAGCAAATGACTATTAGTATGGATTTGATACCATGTCAGATTACACAAGGATCAATTGAACAATGAAGCATGTATGAATAACCTATTTAATTAAATCTCATAAACTTCAAATGAAAGTAAAAAGTCTCACAAAAGGAAAGTTGTAAATATAATTATCTCATTGACCTTAAAAATAAATAGGAAAGGTACATATATAGGTAAAAGATAGACATATCTCAACATCCTCATGCATGTGGAGTTATCTTTCACTAATAACCTAGAATAAACCTAAGCAAGCTAAATAGTATAATTAGGTAAAACCAAATAGTGGGAAAAGGACTACACCAACACATAAAACCCAATACCTCCTAATAACAAATAATTTTGATAAATTTTCAACAAATAGAAAAGTTAGTAAAATCATATAATTTAATGATTAATAGATGCCTTGGGGTCATTTTTTATGATCTACACACATCTACATTTTGATTTATCCAATACTTTAGAATATCCAACATTAAATTATGGTTGTGATTATAAAAAACTATTAATCCATGATTTATCTCTTGAATAATGAGGTTGCCCGATAAATTTTAACATATACAATCATATATTATTGTAAAAACATAATTTAATCTCCATTTAAGTAAAACATGAATCCTTATTTATGTTTTTGTAATAAAAATTTATACAAAATGAAAAGTAAGTTTTAGATAGAACTACAAAACAATAGACCATATATTGATGCTTAGAGTTTCAATCATAAAATTAAGAGCACATAGACACAAGGTTTTCTATTATTATGTTGATTTTCACAAGGTGTTTGACATTATTCCCAGAGAAATTATAATCCAATGGCTTTAAGATCTACATGTTACATAAAATTTGTTTATTCTTGTGATGGCACTTTAAAATAACGTGGATGTCTAAGTTTGAACTCCTACTGGGTTTATAGAAGATATTAATAACATCAGTAGTGTTAAACAAAGTTTTTCACTTTCTCCTATTTTGTTTGGTCTCTACATTAATAAATTAGAGGATATTATTTCATATTCATAGAAACGAGGTGACAAATCTATTCTTGATAAAATAATCCTTACTATTTACTTATTTTTTATGACATTGATTTGATGTCACATACTATTGTAAGCCTAAAAAGATGTATTGACATTCTAAACTCATTTTATGATACTCATGGATTACAAGTAAACTTTAGTAAAACAAAGGTCATGATATTCAACAAAACTAAACAAAAATTACAATAAACTAATCTCATTTACAAAGGAATTTTGTTTGTGGTGATTTTATCCTATACTTTCCTAATGTGCTTCTTAGATTTCATCCCTTCAATGTTTTCCCTAATATAAAAGAGAGATTATGAAAA
>JARHVA010001477.1:3265000-3270000 GCA_037957365.1 Torreya grandis
ATTTTGTAAATATGTACCAAAATATCCATGTGATCAATTCCCCTTAAATAAAAATGTACATGACCATTGAAACTTAAGCCATAAGGCTATTTAAACGTTTAACTAGTTTCTATATTGTGATAGGTCCATGCATTATATGTGAACTATGTTGTGGGGACCTAGGATTAGGTGTGTGGAGGAAAATAATCCATGAGAGATAATGCATATGGTCATACAAATTGAATACACACAAAAATATTTAGATAGAAAAATCAACACACATTCAATAGAGCATAATTTGTAAAAATGTAACTTCTATTCAATAAGAAAGAATGTGGGATGGTAAAATATGTTATAGTGCATGTGAAATTGAGTAGATATAAAAGCATGATATCCAAATTAGGCCTATGTATGGCATCAAAACTTGGAAAAATACATATGTTTGATATTTATACATGAAAATACAAGCAGTTACAACTATTGTCGACTACAAATAAGATAGTTATGAGATGCTTCATCTTTCCTACTACATGAAAATTAGGCTTCTAAGTACATGGTGAATAATTATCCAACTGATAACTAAAAAATATAGGATGGGAATTGCCACTTATAAATATACACAATTAGTGTAGGATAATGTGAGGATGTGTTGGAGTTGGGGCAAGTGTAAATATGCATGTTTCAGAGAAGGTGTCAATGAGGCATGTAGGATTGTGATCTGGTAGTACCTAAATATATAATTTAGTTTAATTTGGGTGTGTAGGTATGTGAGAGAGAATGAGAATGATGAGTAAGCTTGAGAGAAAGTGTAGCATGAAATAGTGCACAAGAATGTGCAACAAGTGTGAGTGTGACATATTAAGGCAAAGGAGAGATGTGATATGTGTAGGAGTTGTGCACAAATTAATTATCCTTTCTCAAAGATAAATGATCTCCATTGGATCCTTGTTTAGTTGTGGGAAATACACGTAAATTTATTTAGAATTGTAACACTTAGCTTGATCAACATACTACCACACTTTGACCACTTTGAAAATTTGATGTGTGTCATGGCAGGTGCATGTGTCTATCACTTTGTTAATTTGATCCTTATTTATTGATGCAAGTGTTATAGGTTGAGATGATAAGGATTTTATGTTATTATTGGCTTAGTAAGTGGAGGAATATAAGGTTGAAGGAGATCCAAGTTGAAGACTAGGTGCATGCCAAAGTATGGAGGGAGATCAAGAACAAATGTGCTTTCACTAGCTATGCACAGAATGCTATAAGGACCATAGTGTAGATTATTGATATTCTTATCTGTAACTTTGAATCACTCTTGAAGGTGCAGTAAAAATTTATTTTTAACTCAAAATGCATGAGGTGTGTGATGCACATCATGTCGCTCCTTGTACTTTTCCTATGTATGAGAAAGGATTTGTTAAACTTGTAGAGGAAGAAATTGTATGTGCCATAAGAAATTTTCAAATTTGTCTAATTCCCATTCCTATGTGTGGGTCTTAATGTTAGGGTGTGCATTATAAGAAATTTCTAAAGGAGTCAGAAGTTGGAACCCAACACATACATAGAATCGACTATGCCCCATAGAGTTGTGAAAGGATCTATTGAAAGCATGTTGAATGTACAAAATATTTTCATCCTTTATACAAATATGCACATGATTTTACATTAATAAAAGATGAAAAAGTGTGCAATTAAAAAAAAATCATTTCTCCATTTGTCTTTAGATTAAATGCTATTGACTGGTCTAACGGTGTTCCCATCAGACCCCACAATGCTGTCTATGAATGACTTAAAAAGTGTAGAACTCGATTAGAGATGATGCATGTTGGGAGTCAAAAATGAACCCAAACATGGTTAAATAATGCTTTCATAGTTCTAGTTGCATCAATTTATTTCTTGCAAGTGACTGTGGTATCCATCATTCAAAACCTATCCACTATAACAAACACAATGTCATGTTGGTGTTTCATCATAGGCAACCCAATCATAAAATCCATGCTAATATATTCCCATGCCTTGGATGGAACTAGTAGAGTTGTATAAGGTTATAGCTTCATGTTTATAGGCTTGATGATGAAATAAGGAATACAAGACTTGATGTGGTGCTCCATGTCTATATACATGTGTGTCTAATAGAAGTGTGACTTGAATGCATATAAAGTCTTTGTCACACCAAATTTTACCAATTGATTGGTATATAGTGCCTCCTAGATGAGTCATTGGTGAGGTGTGACACTAGGAACATAAAGATGCCAAAGATTGTAGAAAGTCTATTCAAATAACTAAATCTCTTATTTTTTTACCTTTCATGAGGTAGGTGTAAGTGGTTATGAATTCCTGATCAGCTGAGTAAAGGGATACTTAGTCTGTGAAGTTATGGCCATGTGTGTCAAGAACTATGATGATCATTTGGACTGGTTATTAGATAAGACAATTTGATACCTTGTTGTCCTTCCCTTTTTTGTAGTTGATCACAAGATGTAACTGTCATAGATAAGTCATCTATTTCATATGGTATGCAATATCTAGCTTGATTTAGGTCTGTAGTAAATGAAGTTGCTTATGATCTAAATGAACAAATATCTAAACATGCAATTCAATCTCTATAATACCTACTTATCTTCAATAAACCTTATCTACATTAATTTAATAGACCTTATCTTCTATTATACCCACCTATATTCAATTATTGTTTGGGTATAGACAATTGAATTATTCATAATATATCTCTAAACGTGTAAGTCATTCCTCATTCATTCCAAGTCTATAACCACACTAGTTTCTTGCAATATTATATAATTAGCAGTCAATTTTATTGATTCTAAAAGTTTTGAACCAAGCCATTTATTTTAAAATGTTTTTATTGTAAATATTTCTTCGAAATGATGGAAGGTCCATTAAACACCAAAAGCATGTATATGAATAAATATCAAGGTATTGTTGTTGGTTTTTTTTGTTATCATAAAAAATTATGCAAGTTATTTCACTCAATGATTTAGAAGGCACAATATTCTTAGATGAATTACCTATAGTATAATGGACAACAATGTATATATTCTTTACCAAAGAAATAAAAAGTAGAAAAATAAAGATGATTCCTCCCATTAATTTTAGGAGTAGATATCATTATTTTATTCCTCTAATTAGATAGTGAGACACATACATTTAATCCTTTTTAAACCAACACAAGTCTGACATATGATCTGAAGTAACAAACCAATATCCATGGTTACTATCATTATATATTTTTTCTCAATGAATGAAGGATTATACCAAATATGCAGATGATGCAAATTCATTTTTTAATATAGATTTATATCATTCAAGAAGCATATATTTCATAATGGAAGATGGTCATATTACCAACCCTTTAAAATAGTTTAAACTATTTTTCCCATAGCTAGTTTCAATTATTCTAGCTACAAAGGTTAGTAACATTTATTGAATACTTAACATGATCCTGGTAATCTAATTTAGTCAATCACCAAAAATTATTTTACCCAAATTTGAATAAGTAAAACAAGTAGGATAGTTAGAAAACATTCTCATTACTCTTAAAGTTTGCATACTTGATCAACAAAATTCATGTTTATCCTTCAATATTGGTTATGAGATGATTTGGTGCTATGATCCACTCTTCCATTCACATGGTGTTTTTATGTATTCTATAGGGTGAAATTGAGGAATCCATCTTGATTTTTTCTCCTCTACAACTGTAATATTATCCTCAATATTATCCTCTGAAATATCTTAGTCTAGTTGAGTACCAAAGTATTCATAATTCTATAAGCTTTCCATCAGCTCAACAATATACATGGTTGTTCTAACTAAGCTTTAACACATTCAAAAATGATTCCAAATCTTTCATTTAGTTGAACATTTATCTATTTGATCTTTTATGTTTCATAGGACTATGAATGCATTACTCTCAAGTGGTTCAATTTTGTTGAGTATCAATACACTATGATACCAATGTTTTATATGAAGGTTTTATAATGGAGACCTTATCATCTATTGACTATCTTACTCTAAACATTTATCTCTTTTTCACTGATCCCTTTCTAAAATTGTGTCCCTTATTTTGAATGACAACCTTCTACAAACATCTTTATCCCTTTGTCAAAGAGTCATTTTTTTCATTATTGCCTAAACTACTTTGGACAAATCCCATTAATTTTGACATTATGTTTCATGATGATATTTGAATTCAATATTTCTTGTAGATGTAATTTTTTCTGATCTCATTTAATTTTATGTAGATCATAAGGTAAGTTTTGATTTATTGTATTTGTTTTCCAATTCCTTTTGCAAGTTTTATACACATACATCTTATTGTGGCTACTTTTTATCTTGTTTTCATTTACATTAACTTTTGGGTAGTTATGTTACTTTTGTTTGTTCTGATCATATTAACTCTCTAATGACAACCTTACTTAAGTTACTTCATATGGATCCACTTTCACAATTAGTCTTTTTCAAACCAATAAGTCTTTCATTTAATTTACCCTTGTTGTATCTTTCTCACCATAGATACCACCAAGTGGTTTATGATATTAAAGAGATTAATTTAACTTTATAACTACATTTTACCTTAATGGTTAAATATCCATTTAACTTATTTTCTATTTTATTTATCTTCCACGTACACATTGAAAACATTACTTATAAACCATAGTATCATATTATGTTTATGCCACACAAGTTTAAAGTGGTAAGTACATGGGCATATAAAATGTTATATATTTAGCTACACCTAAGCTAAACTTTATTATCCATATGTTTTCAAAATTCAATTTTAATGTAATTTTATTTTATTGAATCTCCCGCTTATGCTTCATCAACTCAAATGATACATTGGCATGGACTTAATGCAAAGCTAATGAAATCATGTAATAGTCGGTATATAAAATTAGGACCCATTCATAAATACGTCTTCTACACATTAAATACATCTTCCATTATGATTATGTGAAAATAAGGTAAAATAAAAAATTAGATCTAAAAATTAAACCCTTATG
>JARHVA010001477.1:3275000-3282500 GCA_037957365.1 Torreya grandis
TTCTTTGACTTTTCTTTTTTAACTTCTTCCTTCTGTATTTGGACAAAATTGGACCAATTATGAAAACCATAAGTAGGATTAAATGTAGACAACACTCCTACTTGAGACCGGGAAGAGGTGTCTGATACCTTCTAAAGGATATCAAGAATTAAGGCAACACTTTACTACTAGTTTACTACTTCTCTGGTTAGACTATCTATATTAGAAGAAATTTTAGAAGACATATCTTTTACTTGACTTTATACAAAAAACATTTCTAACTTAATATCAACTTGTTCTTGAACAAATTGTTGACTAATTTTTTAATCTCGGCAAGCTACAAGAGTGATAGAGACTCTTGGCCTTCTAAGAACAGATTTAAGAAAAAGAGTTTCAAATCAAACAAATTCTTTAGATAAAGGAAACAAAGCTAAGAGATCAATGGGTTGATTTTATGAACAATAATCCTTAACAATATTTGCAAGCACAGGTTCTATACTTGCTTGACAGAGATGAATCTTCTGATGAAGCCATTGATTATTCACTGATCTTCTGTCTTTACCTTTCAGAGGGATTCTACATTCATACTTACCTTTTTTATACAGAGAATATTTTTGTGCTAGAATAATTAGGATAGCATAGAAGCTTGATAGATTGTCAAACCCGATCATCATGTCGAACATGGGCATCTCATGTTGGACAACTTTAAACTGGTAAACTGTATCATTCAAAGCAGTAGGAACTAGTAAAGACAATTCAAAAATAATAGTTTTAGTGTTAAAGGTTATCCTATGAAAATCATTTTTCCACATGTTTTTAGGAATAGAATGGTATCTAACAAGAGAAATATCTGTGCCAGTATCTAGTAGGGCATCTAGGTTGTATGACTTAAATCCATTCACTTAATTGTCAGTTCACAGACAGGGTTGTTAGTATTATGCACTGAAACTTGATGGATACTACTATCCATAGTACTAGATGATTCACTTGGAGGATGTTCTGCAAGCTAAGCTAACTCTTCTTCCAAAAGTTGTTCTTTTTCATCATTTGCAGCTTCTTCCTTAAGCAGTTGTTGTAATTCTTCTTGAGCTCTGGCTAGGAATTGCTAAAGCAAAGTAATACGCTTGGTTCTCCATGTCCTTCATTCATATGTATCAGGTTGATAAACTACCTGAATCTCTGGAGTCTTAGCTGAAAATTTGGCAGAGAGCATCTCTCTTTGTTGTTTTTCCTGAGAAAGATGCAAGAAATATCTTTTCTCAGTGTTGGCAATCTATTGTTGTAGAAACATATTTTTTAAGACCATGTAGGCAGGAGTATTATTATATTTCTCCTTTAGAAAAGCTAACTGCTGAGATAGGCTTAAACTGTCTAGAAATTGTGACTGGGCATACATCATATGGATTTGAAATCCTATCTCTGAGTCAAAATCTGAGGAATCAGATTCTGAACTATGGTCTTCATTATTCATATTTATTTGATTTTCATTAGACTATGAAGATATCTCCCACTAGATATTAGATTGATACTATTTTTCATTATCATCAAAAAGCAAGATATAGTCATCTTCATTTAGGTTGTGACTTTGTAGAAAATTGACCTTTTTAGAGTTTTTATCCTTTTGAGGACATGTATTGGCATAGTGGTTTCCCTGACAAAGGAAACACTTGACAGATGCCTTTTTCAAACCATGTTTCCTTCTTCTAAATAATTTCTTTGATGTGAAACTCTTTTTCTTAAATCTATGCTTAGAAGGCCAAGAGTCTCTATTGCTCTTGTGAGAACATCTACATGAGGAAGACTGAGAGTATTTATTTTTCTTATGTCTATACTTTCTATACTGGCTTATGTTAGTCCATCCAAAATAGTCATCAATAGAGTTACAAAACTTTAAACCAAGCTATTTATTGAACTTAATTGTTTCTTTATGAGCTTTGTGCTCAACACATAGTTTCTCATTGACAAATCTTATATTCTGGTTGATCCTACCAAATGACATAGTATCCAATTCTTCTCCCATAGCGAACTTATATTTCCATCAAAATATTGAGGAAAATATTCAACATACCTTATTTTATAGGCCGAATTGAACATTTCATCAGAAGCATACAACAAGTTTTCCATATAACACATGTATTCATCTAAGTGAGTCATATCACAGAGTTGGGATCACAAAAACTTAGCTTTGTTTACTTCTATCTCATTATCCACTACTCATATGAATTTTGAGTAAACAGCTTGGCATAATGCAGAGACAGGTTCTACATGTTGAGTAATACCTGTTTGGAATTTTTCACCGTAGGAATCCCACCATTCCTTAATGTTTCCTATGAAACCATTAGCAATCTATTGGGTGACATTGATTGGATATTTCTTCAAACCAAACACTTGGATGCTAGACCATGAAAACATTGCATGAATCATCTCCTTCCTTTTAGAAGGAGATTCATAGTTAAATTTCCAGAAGAAGGCTTATAGGTTAAGAGTTCTAATCTGGGATTCTAAAGGAGGTCAGGAAGATTCTCCTTCATCAAAGTAACTCTATTTTTCAACATCTTCTACTTTTACCATTCCTATCTAGAATATTTTATCAGCAATACTATCAGACTCTAACTTTTTCTTTGCCTTTTATTTTTTAACTTCTTCCTTCTGTATTTGGACAACACTAGACCAATTTTGAGAACCATAAGTAGGATTAAATGTAGATAACACTCCTACTTGACACTAGGAAGAGGTGTCTGATACCTTTTGAAGGATATCAGGAATTAAGGCAACACTTTGCTGCTAGTTTACTACTTCTCTCGTTAGACTATCTATATTAGAAGAAATTTCAGAAGACATATCTTTTACTTGAATTTCTATAGAAAACATTTTTGACTTAATATCAACTTATTCTTGAAAAAACTATTGAATAACATTTTTAATCTCGACAAGCTATATAGTGGCACTGGACTGTTGTTGCTTGATGATGTTGGCTTCTTTGATCAAGTTTTTGGACTACCTGATTTTGGCTAGTAGTCACATTAGAATCTAAAGCTTTAAGGGCTTTAGAAATATCACCTTTCTGATAAATCTCAATGCTTTTTAGCATATTAGATACTTGATTTAAGCTAAATTGTATACTTGAGATTTTACTATTGAGACACTTTGTGGCAAAATTATTCCAATTTAAAAGTTTAACTTTACTGGATTGCTCAAGGCTTCTATCAGCTGATCTAACATAATACATCTGAGTTCTATTCTTTCCATCAGGAGAATACTAATTAAAATCTGAGGCTTTAGGAAAACCTTTCTCTATGTAGGACTCATCACCTAATGGAGTTTTCTAGACATGACCATCATCTGTGTTGGATGTACCTTCCATATGAACTTTTCTCTCTTGAGATAATAAATTTTTATTTTATTCAAATAGTTTCTATATATCATCATCCCTCTTTGTCATGTGAATGATTGATTGCCTAGGTTTTCTAAGAATGTTCTTGCAATCGAGGCAATAGTTTGAATCAATCTGGAGATCATGAATCTTTTGGATATGTGAGCATGTAACAATAGCAGAGGAAGGTACTAAGGAAGATGTGTCATTAAATCTTATTACAGACTTGTCAGGAAGATCTTTTATAGAGGTTGCAAAGGATAGTGATCTTCTGGGCTATTGGACATAGTCGGTATCAATAATCCACTTTTTGGGAAACTTCAAATTAGACCAAGATATAGATTTAACTGGGAGAATCTGAGAATATTTTGTAGTGCAACTCACCATGCTTTTGCTGGGTGCAGGTGTGTTTTTCACAATAGGATATAATATATTAGTCAATCTAGACATGACTCTATACTGGATGGCTAAAGGACAAGAATCGGGTAACATAGACAAACCAGACATTTGGAGAAACAATTTAAAAATACCTGAATAATCTCTAGAGCGCTGATCAAGAGATTCCATTGTTTTTATCATTGGTACTTAATCATATCCAAACACACCTTCCACGGCTTCACGAACCATGCCACTTCCCTATTGTCAGAAGAAGAAATAAAATACTAAACTAGACTCAATAGAAATTAACTAGATAAAATTAATGGAGACACTCAAAGACTGAAATATGCACTTGGCTTTGATACCAAATTAAGGATCTTCAATAAATCACAGAGATAAAACAAAAAGCAAAAGTTCACATTGATATTTATTAATGATACTGATGCAAATACAACACAAGCTGGATGACACAAGAAATATCACTTAAGTCTTTTTAGGACTTCAAACTTACTAAGACTAGCTAAGGATCTCTAAAATCGAATGTCCATAACACGAATGCCTTCTCATACTTATAGACAATGAATGAGAAGATCAATGGTTTATGTCAAGTGGTGAGATCAATGGAAAAAATAAAAGATGCAATAAATAAGTGGGTTATGAGCCCACCACGCATTGAGCTAGAAACAACTAAAAGCTAGGCTATCGATACGATCAACAGAATACTGACTTTAATTAAAGTGGAGAGGTCCACTTAATTTTTGTACCAAGGGATAATGTGCTCACATTCATGATCACAGACAGACCCCATGATTAGTCATCATCACAGAATTCATAATCACCAACAGGTGAGTATGGTGAATTTTGACTACCTTCATCTTCATCCGTATGGTCCATGTAAAGAGCAGAAGGAATCCAAAGCATTTGACCAGGAGGAGTTGGTGGAAAGAGTGCTTGGTGGGAAACCATTATGCATCTCCATAGTGTAGCAATAGGAAGACCTAGCCGTCGGAGAAGATGATCGCATTGCTGATGGTTCTGAACTGTATGGAGTTTGAACTTTACACAAAATGGGATTCTCAAAGCAATGAAGATATTTTGAACCTGAGACGGAGGTATCTTGACATCTATACTATGTGATGGAATAGTTGGCATAATGTAGTCAAGAAATTCATGTAAGAAATCAGGGATTTCTCTAGATTCCCAAAAGTTTTCTTCAACAAGATTAAAACTTGGCCAAAAAGTAGACCATTGAAATTGAAACTCGGTACCCTAGCAGTAGAACAATATTTTGAGAAGGTTTTTTGTACTTGTGTAGTTTGTATGAGCAGATAGATACACTTTATCTAAAATATGAACTTGGCTATTTAGAATCCTAGATTAGAACTCTTAACCTTCAACCCTTCTAAAAATTTAACTATGAATCTCCTGCTAAAAGGAAGGAGATGATTGATGCAATGTTTTCATGGTCTAGTGTCCAAGTGTTTGGTTTGAAGAAAGATCTAGTCAATGTAACCCAATAGATTTCTAATGGTTTCATAGGAAACATTAAGGAATGGTGGGATGCCTGTGGTCAACAATTCCAAGCAGGTAGTACTCAACATGCAGAACCTGTCTCTGCATTATGCCAAGCCCTCTACTCAAAATTCATAGGAGTAGTGGATAATGAGAAAGAAGTAAACAAAATTAAGGATCCTAAATAAATCATAGAGATAAAAAAAGAAGAAAAAGTTCACACTGATATTTATTAATGATGCTAATGCAAATACAACACAAGCTGGATGACACAAGAAATATCACTTAAGTCTTTTTAGGACTTCAGACTTACTAAGACTAGCTAAGGATCTCCAAAACTGAATGTCCATAACATGAATGCCTTCTCATATTTATAGACAATGAATGAGAAGGTCAATGGTTTATGTCAAGTGATGAGATCAATGGCAAAAATAAAAGATGTAATAAACAAGTGGGTTTTGGGCCCACCATGCACCGAGCGAGAAACAACTAGAAGCTAAGCTGTCGACACGACTGACAGAATACCGCCTTTAATTAAAGTGGAGAGGTCCACTTACTTTTTATACAAAGGGATAATGTGCCCACATTCACGATCATGGATAGACCCCGTGATTAGTCATCATCATAGAATTCATAATCACCGACAGGTGAGTATGGTGAGTTCTGACTACCTTCATCTTCATCCATATGGTCCATGTAAAGAGCAGAAGGAATCCAAAGCATTTGACTGAGAGGATTCGGTGGAAAGAGTGCTTGGTGGGAAATCATTATGAATCTCCATAGTGTAGTAATAGGAAGACCTAGCCATCGGAGAAGATGATTGCATTCCTGATGGTTCTAAACTGTATGGAGTTCAAACTTTACATGAAATGGGATTCTCAAAGCAATGAAGATATTTCGAACCTAAGATAGAGGTATCTTGACATCTTTACTATGCGATGGAATAGTTGGCATAATGTAGTCAAGAAATTCATGTAAGAAATTAGGGATTTCTCCAAATTCCCAAAAGTTTTCTTCACTAGGATTAAAACTTATTCAAAAAGTAGACCATTGAAATTGAAACTCGATACCCTAGTGGTAGAGAAATCTTTTGAGAAGGTTATTTGTGCCTATGTAGTTTGACTAATCACCGTCTCTATATAGAATGATGGTGGAACAAGAATTAGGTTCATCTACTTTTGCAAAGTGAGTAGTCCATGCCATATTTAAAACATTCATCCAATCTGTAGCTTCATATGATTGCATTTTGAGAAAAGTTACTTCATTGAATAACTGAGTGGAAATCGAAGGAATAGATGTTCATATGTGACTTTGAAATTCATCATGAATTTTAGTCGTGACAATCATGATGGACTTAATAGAAATTGGATGATATTCTCTTATCATGAAATCTACAAGAGAATTATGCTTACCAGCAATATGTTCCATTGAGAAATCAAAGTTAGAGAGATATGTTGCCCATATAATCAATTAGCTGACTGATCCTTTTTTGAGGTTATTTACAGATTGTAGGATACTCATAAATTTTTTAAATCAGATTGAACAAGAAATGTTTTTGACCTGACAAAAAACATGAAAGCTTGAATAACTTTAATGACTGCGAGTATCTCCTTATGAGTAGAATGATAATTCTTCTGAGCTTGCTTAAAGAAACCAGAATCAAACCTATAGAGTCTCTTTATTCCATCTAACATTTTCTCTTTAAGAACTGCTCCCCAATATTCATCAGATGCATCTGTCTCAATGATCTTGAGACCATTTTTGGGTAACTGCAAAGGAGGCAGATTAGCATAATTACCTTTAATTCATTGAACAGCTTGAGTCATGTTATCAGACCATCGAGAAGAATTATTTGATAATCTTTTGTTGAGTAGAAGTCGATCTTGAGCAATATTGAGATAGTATCCAGCTATGTAGTTAACACAGCCTAAGAATCGTTGCAACAATTTCTTATCATTTAGAATATCAGGAAAATTAGCAATATTTTTCAAAACATGATCTTGCACCCTTACTTCTCTTGAAGTGATTTTGACCCCAAGAAAATCAATTTATTCTTTGAAGGTGACCATTTTCTTAGCCGAAAGAGCCAAACCATTATCATACACAATTCTATAGAATTGTTCCAGATGTTCTACATGCTCTTTGGGAGAGCAGCTAAAATCCAAAATGTCATCAATGTAAACTATAATAAATTTAGAATATGGAGAAAATATTCTATTCATGACTTCCTAAAAAATTCTAGGGGAAATCTTTAACCC
>JARHVA010001477.1:3287500-3312500 GCA_037957365.1 Torreya grandis
TGAAGGGGAATATCGAGTTTGAGGTTTACTTACCCTTTCTAACCTCTTTATGGGTGTTTGAGACTCAAACACAGCTTGTTGTCCACCCAAATTCTTTGTTAGTGACTGATCTCGGTCATCTCTAGGTCTGTACCTGACCAATGTCGGTTCCACCTGACTGACGTCAATTTTTGTCTGATCGATGTCGGTTCATGTACCGTTGATGTTGGTTCCTTTTTGGCCGATGTCAATTCTTGCATGACCGGTGTCGGTGTCTGTGTTTTCTTGAAAGTGATTACCCACGAGCTCTTATTGGATCATCACCTCCTCCAAATCAACTTTGCCCTGCTCAGTATTATTTAGCTTCTTGAGCTGATCACTGTACATCACTTTCTCATTGAAAACAACATCACGGCTTCTAATAATTTTTTTAGTCCCTAAATTCCACAATCAAAATCGAAAATCACCATAGCCATACCCAATAAAAGTGCACCGCATAGATTTAGCATCCAGCTTCTTTCTATTTTCTTTATCAACATACACAAAATCTTTAGAACCAAAAAATCTAAGAAATAAAAGATCTACCTTTTTACCTGTACAAGCCTCTTCTGGAATCTCACCATCTAGAGTAGTAGAGGGTCCTCTGTTAATCAGGTAAACTGCAGTGTCTACAGCTTATACCCAAAATGGTAAGGGCAAGCCAACATGTAACCTCATACTCTGTGCACACTCCAATATTGTTTTGTTCATCTTTTCAGCAACTCCATTTTGCTGAGGTGTCCTTGGAACCATCCTTTGCCTACGTATTCCATTCATAGAACAATAACTATTAAACTTATTGCTATAGTACTCACCACCATTGTCAGATCTGAGGCACTTCAATCTCATGCCTGTTTCATTCTCAACCAAATCTTTCCATTTCTTAAAAGTGTTAAAAACATCAGATTTCTTCCTTATGCAATAAACCCATACCTTTCTTGTAGCATCATCAATGAAAGAAACATATTACTATGATCCTCCAATAAAAGCTACCTGAGCTGGTCCCCACACGTCTGTGTGAACAAGCTCCAACTTGTGCTTCTTCTTTGTTGATCCAGTCTTGAGAAATCTCACTCTCTTCTGTTTCCCAAAAATATAGTGCTCACAAAAATTTAGATCTATGCATTTCAAATCTAAAAGTTTACCTTTTGACTTAAGAACAGTCATTCCCTTCTCATTCATGTGGCCAAGCCTACAGTGCCACAACTTTGCATCTACATTTGAAGTAGATAATAAAGAAGGAGAATTATCAGTAATACAATTACATAAATAGAGAGTACCTACTCTCTTACCTCTGGCTAATACAAGTGCACCCTTAGAAACTTTCCAAGATTCAACTGTGAGAGTTACTATGCAACCCTCATCCCCCAACTTTCTTGCAAAAATCAGATTCCTCTTCAGGGTGGGTACATGCATGACATCTTTCAACACCCATGTGTTGCCATTCTGCAATTTTAGTTGCACTTTTCCTTTGCCAATAATTTTACAAGGCTCATCATCCCCTAAATAGACTATTCCAAAATCTCCATGGACATAATCACTAAAAAATTCTCAATTTGGGGTTACATGGAAAGAGGCACTAGAATCTAAAACCCAAGATTCTATTTTACTATCCAAAGAAAATATAAGATCATCTTGTGCAACAATACCTGCAACATTTGCTTCCTTATTACCTTCATGCTGATTTTCTTCTTTAGCTTTCAACTAGCAATCTTTCTTTGCATGCCCTATCTTTCCACAATTCCAGTAAGTTATCTTTCTTCCATTTCTAGATTTGGATCTACCTCTCATCTTTGACTTGGACCTTGATCTCCCTTGCTTGCTCTTCTCTTTTTCCCTTCCCCTGCTTTCAAAATTTAAAGCATTTCTTGATGTTTCCTCTATGCTTTTCTTATGAATTTCTTCATTCAAGATTAAACTAACAACATCATCTACTTTCAAGATATTTAAAGCAGATGCAGTATTACTAACTGCCATTACCAAACTATGCCAACTTTCAGGTAATGAGCATAAGATTAATAGAGCCTTAATTTCATCATCAAAAACTATTTTGATTGAATTTAATTGATTTACAATTCCATGGAAATTATTAAGATGATTAGATACAGATCCACCTTCCTGCATTTACAAATTAAATAATTGCTTCATAAGATATACCTTATTTGAAGGTGAGGGGTTTTCATATAAATTTGCTAACGTATCCATTAACTTTACCGTTGATTTTTCTTGTGATAAGTTGGATATCACAAAAGATGCCAGACTCAATCTTATAGATCCCAGAGCCTTTCTATCAAGAACATTCCATTCTTCATCTTCCATATCTGTGGGTTTGCTTGAAACCCCACCTAACGGTAAGTATAAATCTTTCTGATACAGATAATCTTCTATCTACATCCTCCATAATGGATAATTCTTGCCATTAAACTTCTCCATTCTTAGTTTACTTTCTTCTGCCATTAATTTACTCCCACTCAAATAGAAACCCCTGTGAGTGACCTTTAATCAACAAACACTAACTAGATTTGATACAATCTATTAGTCAACCCAATGCTCTGATACCACTTGTTAGAATCTAATCAGCATAATTGATTACTTTTGTGCAAGCAACTAAACATGAAATTAAACCAGAATAATTAGTAACTAGAATCAGAAATAATAAAGAATAAGAGATATAAGAAACCACCCGAAAACTTGTATTAAAGTCTTTAAGAAGGAAATACAATGAAGAAATCTCTCTTTCTTCCACACCTCTCAGATGTACAGATCTCTTTCCCTCAAGAGTTCTCTCTCAATTACAACCAACTCCAATACCTGGATTGATTCACATATACATGTATGTTTTACAATAAACTATGAAGATCTAACCCTATTATATAATACTAGGATTCATGAGCATGCATTCTCCACTGTTAGATATATCTCCTAATCAAAGGCTCAAATCAGTCCTACCCAAAATAGAAATGCAGACTCAATACCAACAGTTATACTTATCATGCAAACAATCTGTTCTGCCACAAAAATAGACTTTCTAGATGCAGAGGTGACTGACGTCAGTCCCTGCCTATCTACACATGACCGACATCAGCCGATCCATGACCGATGTCGGCAGCCTCTAGACGACTCCTGACCAGTGTCGGTGACTGTGTAAATCTATAAACTTCTACATTCACTCATCTGGTGAAGCTTTTAGCACCACAACTCAACAATATACATACATACATACATATATACAATTTTATCAATGTTTCATGAAAGATTTCATGGAAAGTCAAAGTGAGATAACGTAAAGGTGAGCAAGAAACCTAAATAGGCCTAATTATGAGTTTCAGGTCTACCTACCAAAAAGTTAACGAATATTTCATGTAGAGATAAAGAAACATTGAGAGAGATGTGAATATCCTTGTGAAGATTAAAAAAATGTGTTTGGACCCTTGCCATAGAATGAAAATCATCAGTAGGAGTTAAGTTTATTAAGAGAATTAAATCTTTAGGCCTAAGACCCTCACTAGGACCTTTAGGCATGAAACTCATCTTCAAGCATGATAGAGTTTTAAATAGTCGAAAGTGACATATACAAACCTAAGTAAATATAAATTATGCCTTTAGGAAACATTATAGACTAAGGAGGAGTTTCATTCCCCTTTTGTTTCCCTACAACCCTCTCTCAAATTGACACCTATAGGTTGCAAGCTTGAGATGCTTATTCCTTCACCTGAGAAGTCACTAGAGGGTCTGCATGGTTACTCAAGTACAATGGGAGAGTTGTCTATAATAAAATTGTGGAGTTATTTATTGCAAATATGCCCACTTCTCTATGAATGATTTTTAAGATCCTAAACAATTCTAAAACCCTATTTTCTTTTGATGAAGCCAAAGAGGCCTATTAAATTTGTATTCAAACTTTAGGGAGAATATTCATGGGATCCTAGGCTCTTTGAGGAATATGGGGGGGGGGTACTCAATACTTAAGGTATTGGTTTCTTTCTTAAGACTCTAGGTTTTATGAATCAACCTTAAGAATGTAACAAACTTAAAACCCTATCTAAACCCTATTTATAGCTCAATGGTTGAAAAATGATTTCTAAGCAATCTCAAACACTCTAAAATGGTTTAGGAATACCTAAGGAACACTTGTATATCTGAAAGACATCTTAAGGAGTAAAATACTATCATGTGTGAATGAGAAAACAAAAGAAAATGGCCTTAATTTGTAGGTTGTGAACCTAAATCAAGATATACAGACATATGCAGACCTTTTGACCATTTTGGGTAGTCTATTAAGCCTATACAAATGTCTAAGGGTTTTCCATGAGTCATTTCAAGGGTCTCCAAGATGATGGAACAAATCTCTAAGCAATAACTAATCATAAATCAATATTACCTTCTTATTTTTATAGGAAAGAGTAAGTTGCAGGTATGTTGTAGATCATGAGAAAATTTTAAAGGTTTATAAAACATTAGAGAACACCTGTTGACACTCATTGAAGCCTTATCTTATCATGAATAGGTTCAATCAAAGGGCACATGTAAAATTGAATATGTTTCCTTGGTATGTCATTGAATACCTTTGAAGAGGATTAAAAGGTTTCCAGACACCTCAAGATAGCTTGAGGCACCTCTACAACATTTTTTTGGAGATTCCTAAACATACGCTAGGTGTCAAAATGGTTAAGGAGATTTGAATCTAAGGGAGAACATGAGCTACATAGTAAAGGAGTTTCAAGTCATGGTGAGACATGAAGAGGTCAATGATGTAAGAAGAGGATCATGTGTCAATATCTAATTTGTAACTACCCTTCAAGAAGAAAAATTATAAATCTTTATCCAAGAACTCTTACACCACCTTGAATATCATCATCAAACCTAAGTAAACATATGTTGATAAGAGGATTCAGAATTACCTACTTTTAACTTGTTTCTCATGAGATGACACTTATCATATGTAACTCCTATGCCTCTCCTCTCTCTCTTTCTCAAACTCTTCTATAAATATTACTAATTCTTGCATTGTAAGAGATCATCCACTTGATCATGGTGAATCCCTAACATTTTTTAAGCCTTTGAAGTAATAAAAAAGATAGTTTTACCTTCTCTTATGACTATATTTTAGTGTTTATGCATTAATGATTGATCTTGTCTAGTGTTGATTCAGTTCTCCTTGACTTGTTATCTCATTATCTCACCTATATGTAGTTTGACCTCACTCTTTCAGGTCATATGAATTTTCTAAGTGGTCTTGTGAATGTTAAGTGAGGCAAATCTTCCATTAGTGTCTTCTAGACCTCTTAGAAATAAGCCCTCCTTGACTAATAATCATCTACCACATTTTTTTTATTGAAATACTAATGTAAGAGGATAAGATTAGGATTAATATATGAATAGATCATTCTTATGTTCATTATGTATTTACAAATGTATGGTAATTGTCAATAATTTTGGTGCATCACCTACTTAGTTAATTTGCTTTCTATTTCTCTATCCCTTTTCCCTTGCAAGTTAGTAGGCTTAGTTTGTAGTTTTTAAGTGGTGCATCAATGGAGCTAACCCTATCTAGAGGTTAAATCCAATCTTTAGGTCACCCACAACATAGGATTATTCCCATACTATCACTTAAGTGAGGAGGATTGAAAATCCTCTTTAATGGGTGCAAATTTTGATGATAATAGTTTTGAAACACCCAATGGGATAAGAGAATCCATCTATTCAAGATTTATTGGTGTTGATATTAAATGTACCAACCTTTTGAGGCATGAACACAAGCACCAATGGTAACTTAGAGTTCATTTAGATGGTTTTAGTAGCCCAGGTATTATTATAAGTAAGTGATTTTTTAATTTTGCCTTTTGCATGAGGTTTCAATTTTGAGTTTAGAGTGGATTTTTATTTTACTCAAGTTAGTGAGCCATACAAAGTCTATGTTGATCCTTATCAATAGTATAATGAGTTATATCAGCTCCATATTGAGCCATACTAGACTTGCTACTATGAGTACTATCCTGTCTCTCATCTTCAACAACCTTACCATGTTTGTAAACCTTCATATAAATTTGACCAAGCTTGTTATTAGTCTTATATGACACCTCCTACCCTTATTCAACCTCTATGGCAGCCTTTTCAAACTTCTAATTAGCCTTTTCAAAACCATGCTGCTCCTAGTCAAATAGTTACATTTCCAATCATTTTATCTCAAGCTTCAAGTAAACTCTTATGGGCTATGAGAGGCATATGGTAGAGCTTGATAGACAAAGAGAGTATGGTCTAAGGTCCCTATTCATCTCATTCAAAATATGATAGAATAATTGTAGCACATTAATATTAAGTGGACACTTGTTGAGAGAGAGAGAACCATCAAAGACTTACTAGTGACATGTTAGACATAAGCGGACTAATTCAATGCATAGAGGAAAAATTAATGGTTTATGAGGGGCAACAAGTTTAGTAATATCAATCTCATTTCCCTTATTGTACTCCACCTCAACCTTCTTTTTCTTAGCCCATTATTTCTTAAAATATTAAATCAAGTGAGATTCAAAACCTCCAAATTCCTTCACACATTCCTAGAACCTTCCCATCATGGAGGTTAATCCAACAAAGCATTCAAATTATGAAGGAAATCCTTGTTAATAAGGTTCAAGATCAAGATAAATCAGAATTGAAGTGTTTGTTTACTACTTGGGGGGAAAATAATGAGGCTATTTTGGTACAAAACTGTCTTCCCCTTACTCAAGATCCCCCCAAAAGGCCCTTTAAGATTCCAAGGTTGAATCAAGTGGTGAATTCATGGGATAAACAAAATGGAAAATTCTTAGATTGAGACATTGAGGCTAAAGAGGAACTTTTAACTATTCAAGCCCCACCCATCCCTCCTCAAGAACATAAAACCTTCCCATCATGGAGGTTAATTCAATGAAGAATCCAAAGTAATAAATAAATCCTTGTTGATAATTTTGAAGACAAAATCATATCAAAGTTTGAGGGATTGAATGGTGAATGGAAGGAGGAGAATGATAAGCTCATTGATCTCAAGAGCCCAAAACTTTTTTGTGAGTTTAAGCATCCCATTCTTGAATAAGATCAAGTTAAAATAACAATTGATTCTCAAGAAAGATATGAGGATGATACTTCAAGTGTATGTGATGAAAATGTCATAATTGGAACACATCTTGGTGAAGATAAAAACAAATCAACCTTTAAGGTTGAATAGAAAGGTGACTTTGATGGAGTAAAAGTTGATCAAGTGATAGTGGACCTTGAAAGAGATGAAACTTCCCAATGTGAAAAAGGTGATGATCAGGGTGTTTTAGAAGAATAAGCTCTTAAAGACTCATTAAAAGTGGCTAAAGACTATTTTTAACCTAAGAACATGATCAAAGAGATACAACCTTTAATTATTTCTCAAATTGTGTTGTGACTAACTCTATATCAACTCCTATCAAACTAGAAGAAGGTCTAAATGAGTTAGATTTAGTTGAAGTTCATTTGGAGGATTTGTTTGAAGTCCTAGGAGCAAGTTAATCTCTTATAGAGGAAGGTTTTGGTTTGATATACATTGAGGAAGACAACTTTGTCAAGCAAAACAATAAGCAAGAAGATGGCATCTCTCCAAGCTTGTCATTCCAAGAGGCTAATTCTTTTGAATTTATCATATTTGATGTTTTCAAGGAAGGATATCAAATTATTAATAAATTTATAAGCACTTGTTCAATCTTGGAGGATAAGAAAAATATATTTTGGCCTCAAACTGTCAAAGAGAAAGAAACTTTACCTATTAAAACCAATTCCACAAGCATGCTGGAAGAAAAATGTCAATTTATTAATTTTGATCCACTAGCTCTCAAGGAGGAAAACTTTTGTCATGTGGTGAAGGTTGATATGGTATATACCACTAAAATATCATGTACTATCAACTAGTTATCTTAATTGAAATCCAACAAATAAGATCCATTGGATATCATGCTCATTTTAGAACATGAAGATGAACCTAAACATGTTCAAAGATCAATCCAAGCATATACCACTGATCATTCATGCTTCAAGAAAGGTAGAGGATGTGGCTAAGGTTTATTTAAAAAAAAAAGAGGATGCCAAGATCAACACATAGTTACCTCTTTTCCATTCTCTCATGGCTTCCATCAAGTTTTCTAGTCACATGAGTTTGGTGAAGAAAGGTAGCTACTTTACATTAATAGTTAATGGTTTTGTTTAGAGAATTATCAAGTTATCAGAGTAGGTTAGCATAGGTTAGAATAGTTGTTTATTGTTTTTCATTTCCTCTAAGTATTTTTTAGCATAATGTTTTATCTTGTTGTCTTGTTGCCTATGTCTTGCTTTGGTGTGTTTGATTCTTGTCTTGTTATGTTGGTGAAGGTAGTTAGTCAGATATTTTGTTTATTTCAAGAGGTTTACAATCAAGTTATAAAGGTCTAATCAGGTTTGATTTTGAGTGAGAGGTGGATCAATATCATAATGGATTGACTAGGCAACCGGTCTAAGGTGCATAACATGCATGCAATCCTAGAAGGTCACCAAAGATGTTATCCAAAATTTGGCTATAATGAATGAGGATCATTCAAAACTTTCATGTACTTGATATTAAATTTGTTGATATCCATTATGAATGTCTTTTATTAGTCATTAATGAACTAGGATGATAGATAGTGTATCTTCCATGGCAACTTACAAGGTAATTTAGGATGGTCTAATTGGTAGCTGAGTCAAATCACTTTGTCTTGTCATCAAATGGTCATTATTTATGGTCTTCATTATGAGTTTAACATTGTTTAAGGTATGTTTGAAAAATTTAAGGTTAAGTGTGAAATAAAGTCAAGAAGGACTAATTATTATGGAGATAAGGTGGTAATCCTTCCAAGAAGAAATATGATCAAAGCTAGCTAAATTGACAAAGGAACAAAACTAGTGAGCTGATAACTTTGTATCTTCAAACATTTAAAGAAATTAAGGTATGTTTGAAAAGTTTAAGGTTTTCCTTAATTTTCTTTATATTTATTATTACAATGTTATAATATGAATATTGAAGGAAAAGATGAATGTGAAGGCTAATATCATTATAGATAGGAGTTTTTAAATACATTTAACCTTTGTGCAATATCATGAGACATGTGCTTTACCATAAATCTTTCCCAAGAGGTCTTTAAATGACTTCTCCAATGTGAAAACACCTTTTTTATCTTCCAATTCAATATATATATATATATATATATATATATATATATATATATGTAACATTTAAAGAAGGTAAATAATGATAACTTGATAGGGGTAAGAAGGTAAGAATGATATTGGCATATTTTTTACCTCCATACAGGGAATGAAGAACTTCATAAACACCTAGTTCATCATCTCCATCAGTTCAAGAAAGCAAAATATTGAAGAAAGTATAATTTTGGAGGAATTATTATAGGTGGTTTCCATTTAAATTAAACTTAAAATAATATATAAGGGTCATACCAGGTCCTTCAAATTTAAATCTATGTGTATGATTGAGTTTTAGAGCCAAACAAGGCAAAAATGCACTCCATTTCTCCATCAGGTTTCTTGGCAGCTCAAGACAATGGACCAATTTTCACTTATTAATATGATGAGAGATAAATATGGAGCCCAATATATTAAGAAGAGGATTATACCATAATTACCTTCCACTTTATGGCATTGGTTATCTATTTAATCCCCTTAACTCTATAAACAATCGTTAAGAAGTTAAGGGTGTACAAAGGTGACTCAAAACCCCATTAGAGTTAGTTTTCTCCAAATATAGGGTTATAAATTTTAATGAATAATTGAATATTATTTTTTAATTCCTATTTAACTCTTATTTACCCCTATAAAATCATTTTACTTCAAGTTTATTCATGATCATGTTTCTTGCAGGGTCAAATAGTCTTGATTTGATAATTTGAGCATGATAGCCTTGTTTACAAAGAAGTTATGAGTTATCCTAGTGCATAAAATGAATTAATGAGCTGGGTTTAAATTTTTTAAGCCTCATTAATATACCTTATAAATTATTAATCATCATTGGATTCATTAAATTCAAGGAGGACAAAAAACTATGCATGTGCAATTGGGATATTTGAATTAGCTACCATGGTGGAGATAACCTGATCAGATGTGAATGTGTTTTCATTAATAAAGACATTTGAAATATAGATAATATCTAAAATATCCTCAAATATCATGATAAATAATTATTCCAAGTGAGAATTCATTTAATTTGAATACCCTAGTCATTACTTCTTCAATCCAAGTTCAAGATAGTTTATGAACCTACAGGTCTGCAGACCTGTATGTCACTATTGACATCAAATGATTGTCTATGGGAGTGTACATGGTATTTTTAAAACATAATATAATTAAATATTTAATTATTTAAATATATAAATAACTTTAAACCTAATTGTTTAGGCCATTAGCCCACTTTGCAACTCAAAGGACTACAAGGCTGAGTATGATTGTGTTATTCCAAGGAACATGACTGTGTTAGACTAAGTGTAAGAATTAAGTTATGAAGGTAATGTAAAAAGTCATTAATAATAAATAAAAATAATATACAAATCCAATAGTTCATAATTGACCATTTAGGCTCAATAAGTCACAATAAGAGAATAAACTCTCAAGCTTTAGATTAGGTGATAGCCCTAAAAGAGGCCCTATAGGCCTGCAAGATAAGGAAAGAGCCTTTCAATATAGTTTTTGATATTTTAATTCACAAATGAGAATAAAATAAATATATTAACCTCATTCCCTACATATTATACTATTTAAACATATGTACGTATCAAATCTAAGGCATCCTCAAGTCTTGATAGGGAGTTAGGATTAATAAGAAAGATACAGGCCTGACCAATAAAGTACAAAAAGGGGAAAATTTTATATTGCGAAAGAGGTCCTGAAGATCAATTTTTTTTTTTTGAAAAATGAAGAAGATTCTATAAAATTATTAGATCCTTTGGGTTGCCTTATTATGAAAAACACCATAAGTCCTTGACATGTAAGTGAAGAAGAGGTTAATATGGATATATAAATCTTGGTTTAAAGAAACCAATAGAGATGAATGGTTTATTATTAATTTAATATGGTATATGATGTTTTATAAAATCATTTGATAGTTATTAGACCCACCTTATTCATATTTAGATAGACTACAAATTCAAAATTCAAAATCACATTATAGGTCTGCACACAGAGAGGAAGAGAGATGGTAAACTAGAGGAGAATTGGTTATAGTAAGGCATATTCAAGAAAGTCTTCATGGAGAGTCAAAGTGAGAAAATGAAAAGGTGATCAAGAAACCTAACTAGGACTAATGGTGAGTTTCATGTCTACCTACTAAAAGGTTGAAGAATATGATTTGGTGTTTCATGTGGAGCTCAAGAAAAGTTGTGAGAGGTGTGAAGAGCCTTATGAAGATTTAACAAAAAAGTGTTTGGACCCTTTCCATAGAATGTAAATCATCAATGGTAGTCAATTTTATTTAGAGAAATAAAACTTTAGGCCTAAGACCCTCACTAAGACCTTCATATGAGACTCATCTTTAAGCATGATAGAGTTTTGAATAGTATAAATTAACATTCAAAGTCCTAAGGGAATATAAATTAGGCCTTAAGGAAATATTATAGACTAAGGAAGAGTCTCATTCCCCTTTTTTTCCCTAAAACTCTATCTCAAATGGATACCTACATATTACAGGGTCGAGAGGCATATTCCTTCACCTGAGAAGTCATTGGAGGGTTTGCATGGTTGCTCAAGCACAATGGGAGAGTTGGATAGGTGTGTCTATAATAAATTTATGGAATTAGCTCTTTAAAAGAGACCCCATTCTCTATTAATGATTGTTAAGAGCATAAAATACTTTAAAACCTTATTTCCTTTTGAAGAAGGCTAAAAGGCCTATGAAAATTGCATTCAAACTTTGGCAAAAAATTGCATGATATTATATTCTTTTTGAGGAAGATTGGTTGGGGGAGGGTTGTGTACTTAAAATTTGTGGTATTGGTTTTATTCTTAAGATTCCAGGTTTTATGAATCAATCTTAATAATGTAACACACCTAAAACCCTACCAAAACCATAGTTAGAGCTCGATGGTTGAAAAATCCTTTCTAAGTTATCTTAAACACTCTCAAATAGCTTGGGAAGACCTAGGGATAACCTATACATTTCAAATACAACTGATGGAGTAAAATACTAGCATGTGTGAGAGAAAACATAAGAAAAATGGCCATAATTTAAAAGTTATGAGCCTAAATCATGATATAAATAGATATACAGACCTTTTAAGCATTTTGCAAAGTTTATTAATCTTATATAGAGGTATGAGGGTTTTACATGAATCATTTCAAGGGTATCCAAGATGATGGAACATATCTCTAGGTAAGAATTAAGCCTAAATCAAGAATACCTTCTTGTTTACATATGAAATGATAAGTTACAAGCTTATTAAGGATAATGAGTAGAGCTTAAAGGTTTCTAAAAAATCACAAAACACTTGTTGACACTCCTTGAAGCCTCCTCTAATCATGAATAGGTTCAGTCAAATGGGCACTAACATGAATAGGTTCATAGAACAATAACTATTAAACTTATTGCTATAGTACTCACCACCATTGTCAGATCTGAGGCACTTCAATCTCATGCCTGTTTCATTCTCAACCAAATCTTTCCATTTCTTAAAAGTGTTAAAAACATCAGATTTCTTCCTTATGCAATAAACCCATACCTTTCTTGTAGCATCATCAATGAAAGAAACATATTACTATGATCCTCCAATAAAAGCTACCTGAGCTGGTCCCCACACGTCTGTGTGAACAAGCTCCAACTTGTGCTTCTTCTTTGTTGATCCAGTCTTGAGAAATCTCACTCTCTTCTGTTTCCCAAAAATATAGTGCTCACAAAAATTTAGATCTATGCATTTCAAATCTAAAAGTTTACCTTTTGACTTAAGAACAGTCATTCCCTTCTCATTCATGTGGCCAAGCCTACAGTGCCACAACTTTGCATCTACATTTGAAGTAGATAATAAAGAAGGAGAATTATCAGTAATACAATTACATAAATAGAGAGTACCTACTCTCTTACCTCTGGCTAATACAAGTGCACCCTTAGAAACTTTCCAAGATTCAACTGTGAGAGTTACTATGCAACCCTCATCCCCCAACTTTCTTGCAAAAATCAGATTCCTCTTCAGGGTGGGTACATGCATGACATCTTTCAACACCCATGTGTTGCCATTCTGCAATTTTAGTTGCACTTTTCCTTTGCCAATAATTTTACAAGGCTCATCATCCCCTAAATAGACTATTCCAAAATCTCCATGGACATAATCACTAAAAAATTCTCAATTTGGGGTTACATGGAAAGAGGCACTAGAATCTAAAACCCAAGATTCTATTTTACTATCCAAAGAAAATATAAGATCATCTTGTGCAACAATACCTGCAACATTTGCTTCCTTATTACCTTCATGCTGATTTTCTTCTTTAGCTTTCAACTAGCAATCTTTCTTTGCATGCCCTATCTTTCCACAATTCCAGTAAGTTATCTTTCTTCCATTTCTAGATTTGGATCTACCTCTCATCTTTGACTTGGACCTTGATCTCCCTTGCTTGCTCTTCTCTTTTTCCCTTCCCCTGCTTTCAAAATTTAAAGCATTTCTTGATGTTTCCTCTATGCTTTTCTTATGAATTTCTTCATTCAAGATTAAACTAACAACATCATCTACTTTCAAGATATTTAAAGCAGATGAAGTATTACTAACTGCCATTACCAAACTATGCCAACTTTCAGGTAATGAGCATAAGATTAATAGAGCCTTAATTTCATCATCAAAAACTATTTTGATTGAATTTAATTGATTTACAATTCCATGGAAATCATTAAGATGATTAGATACAGATCCACCTTCCTGCATTTACAAATTAAATAATTGCTTCATAAGATATACCTTATTTGAAGGTGAGGGGTTTTCATATAAATTTGCTAACGTATCCATTAACTTTACCGTTGATTTTTCTTGTGATAAGTTGGATATCACAAAAGATGCCAGACTCAATCTTATAGATCCCAGAGCCTTTCTATCAAGAACATTCCATTCTTCATCTTCCATATCTGTGGGTTTGCTTGAAACCCCACCTAACGGTAAGTATAAATCTTTCTGATACAGATAATCTTCTATCTACATCCTCCATAATGGATAATTCTTGCCATTAAACTTCTCCATTCTTAGTTTACTTTCTTCTGCCATTAATTTACTCCCACTCAAATAGAAACCCCTGTGAGTGACCTTTAATCAACAAACACTAACTAGATTTGATACAATCTATTAGTCAACCCAATGCTCTGATACCACTTGTTAGAATCTAATCAGCATAATTGATTACTTTTGTGCAAGCAACTAAACATGAAATTAAACCAGAATAATTAGTAACTAGAATCAGAAATAATAAAGAATAAGAGATATAAGAAACCACCCGAAAACTTGTATTAAAGTCTTTAAGAAGGAAATACAATGAAGAAATCTCTCTTTCTTCCACACCTCTCAGATGTACAGATCTCTTTCCCTCAAGAGTTCTCTCTCAATTACAACCAACTCCAATACCTGGATTGATTCACATATACATGTATGTTTTACAATAAACTATGAAGATCTAACCCTATTATATAATACTAGGATTCATGAGCATGCATTCTCCACTGTTAGATATATCTCCTAATCAAAGGCTCAAATCAGTCCTACCCAAAATAGAAATGCAGACTCAATACCAACAGTTATACTTATCATGCAAACAATCTGTTCTGCCACAAAAATAGACTTTCTAGATGCAGAGGTGACTGACGTCAGTCCCTGCCTATCTACACATGACCGACATCAGCCGATCCATGACCGATGTCGGCAGCCTCTAGACGACTCCTGACCAGTGTCGGTGACTGTGTAAATCTATAAACTTCTACATTCACTCATCTGGTGAAGCTTTTAGCACCACAACTCAACAATATACATACATACATACATATATACAATTTTATCAATGTTTCATGAAAGATTTCATGGAAAGTCAAAGTGAGATAACGTAAAGGTGAGCAAGAAACCTAAATAGGCCTAATTATGAGTTTCAGGTCTACCTACCAAAAAGTTAACGAATATTTCATGTAGAGATAAAGAAACATTGAGAGAGATGTGAATATCCTTGTGAAGATTAAAAAAATGTGTTTGGACCCTTGCCATAGAATGAAAATCATCAGTAGGAGTTAAGTTTATTAAGAGAATTAAATCTTTAGGCCTAAGACCCTCACTAGGACCTTTAGGCATGAAACTCATCTTCAAGCATGATAGAGTTTTAAATAGTCGAAAGTGACATATACAAACCTAAGTAAATATAAATTATGCCTTTAGGAAACATTATAGACTAAGGAGGAGTTTCATTCCCCTTTTGTTTCCCTACAACCCTCTCTCAAATTGACACCTATAGGTTGCAAGCTTGAGATGCTTATTCCTTCACCTGAGAAGTCACTAGAGGGTCTGCATGGTTACTCAAGTACAATGGGAGAGTTGTCTATAATAAAATTGTGGAGTTATTTATTGCAAATATGCCCACTTCTCTATGAATGATTTTTAAGATCCTAAACAATTCTAAAACCCTATTTTCTTTTGATGAAGCCAAAGAGGCCTATTAAATTTGTATTCAAACTTTAGGGAGAATATTCATGGGATCCTAGGCTCTTTGAGGAATATGGGGGGGGGGGTACTCAATACTTAAGGTATTGGTTTCTTTCTTAAGACTCTAGGTTTTATGAATCAACCTTAAGAATGTAACAAACTTAAAACCCTATCTAAACCCTATTTATAGCTCAATGGTTGAAAAATGATTTCTAAGCAATCTCAAACACTCTAAAATGGTTTAGGAATACCTAAGGAACACTTGTATATCTGAAAGACATCTTAAGGAGTAAAATACTATCATGTGTGAATGAGAAAACAAAAGAAAATGGCCTTAATTTGTAGGTTGTGAACCTAAATCAAGATATACAGACATATGCAGACCTTTTGACCATTTTGGGTAGTCTATTAAGCCTATACAAATGTCTAAGGGTTTTCCATGAGTCATTTCAAGGGTCTCCAAGATGATGGAACAAATCTCTAAGCAATAACTAATCATAAATCAATATTACCTTCTTATTTTTATAGGAAAGAGTAAGTTGCAGGTATGTTGTAGATCATGAGAAAATTTTAAAGGTTTATAAAACATTAGAGAACACCTGTTGACACTCATTGAAGCCTTATCTTATCATGAATAGGTTCAATCAAAGGGCACATGTAAAATTGAATATGTTTCCTTGGTATGTCATTGAATACCTTTGAAGAGGATTAAAAGGTTTCCAGACACCTCAAGATAGCTTGAGGCACCTCTACAACATTTTTTTGGAGATTCCTAAACATACGCTAGGTGTCAAAATGGTTAAGGAGATTTGAATCTAAGGGAGAACATGAGCTACATAGTAAAGGAGTTTCAAGTCATGGTGAGACATGAAGAGGTCAATGATGTAAGAAGAGGATCATGTGTCAATATCTAATTTGTAACTACCCTTCAAGAAGAAAAATTATAAATCTTTATCCAAGAACTCTTACACCACCTTGAATATCATCATCAAACCTAAGTAAACATATGTTGATAAGAGGATTCAGAATTACCTACTTTTAACTTGTTTCTCATGAGATGACACTTATCATATGTAACTCCTATGCCTCTCCTCTCTCTCTTTCTCAAACTCTTCTATAAATATTACTAATTCTTGCATTGTAAGAGATCATCCACTTGATCATGGTGAATCCCTAACATTTTTTAAGCCTTTGAAGTAATAAAAAAGATAGTTTTACCTTCTCTTATGACTATATTTTAGTGTTTATGCATTAATGATTGATCTTGTCTAGTGTTGATTCAGTTCTCCTTGACTTGTTATCTCATTATCTCACCTATATGTAGTTTGACCTCACTCTTTCAGGTCATATGAATTTTCTAAGTGGTCTTGTGAATGTTAAGTGAGGCAAATCTTCCATTAGTGTCTTCTAGACCTCTTAGAAATAAGCCCTCCTTGACTAATAATCATCTACCACATTTTTTTTATTGAAATACTAATGTAAGAGGATAAGATTAGGATTAATATATGAATAGATCATTCTTATGTTCATTATGTATTTACAAATGTATGGTAATTGTCAATAATTTTGGTGCATCACCTACTTAGTTAATTTGCTTTCTATTTCTCTATCCCTTTTCCCTTGCAAGTTAGTAGGCTTAGTTTGTAGTTTTTAAGTGGTGCATCAATGGAGCTAACCCTATCTAGAGGTTAAATCCAATCTTTAGGTCACCCACAACATAGGATTATTCCCATACTATCACTTAAGTGAGGAGGATTGAAAATCCTCTTTAATGGGTGCAAATTTTGATGATAATAGTTTTGAAACACCCAATGGGATAAGAGAATCCATCTATTCAAGATTTATTGGTGTTGATATTAAATGTACCAACCTTTTGAGGCATGAACACAAGCACCAATGGTAACTTAGAGTTCATTTAGATGGTTTTAGTAGCCCAGGTATTATTATAAGTAAGTGATTTTTTAATTTTGCCTTTTGCATGAGGTTTCAATTTTGAGTTTAGAGTGGATTTTTATTTTACTCAAGTTAGTGAGCCATACAAAGTCTATGTTGATCCTTATCAATAGTATAATGAGTTATATCAGCTCCATATTGAGCCATACTAGACTTGCTACTATGAGTACTATCCTGTCTCTCATCTTCAACAACCTTACCATGTTTGTAAACCTTCATATAAATTTGACCAAGCTTGTTATTAGTCTTATATGACACCTCCTACCCTTATTCAACCTATATGGCAGCCTTTTCAAACTTCTAATTAGCCTTTTCAAAACCATGCTGCTCCTAGTCAAATAGTTACATTTCCAATCATTTTATCTCAAGCTTCAAGTAAACTCTTATGGGCTATGAGAGGCATATGGTAGAGCTTGATAGACAAAGAGAGTATGGTCTAAGGTCCCTATTCATCTCATTCAAAATATGATAGAATAATTGTAGCACATTAATATTAAGTGGACACTTGTTGAGAGAGAGAGAACCATCAAAGACTTACTAGTGACATGTTAGACATAAGCGGACTAATTCAATGCATAGAGGAAAAATTAATGGTTTATGAGGGGCAACAAGTTTAGTAATATCAATCTCATTTCCCTTATTGTACTCCACCTCAACCTTCTTTTTCTTAGCCCATTATTTCTTAAAATATTAAATCAAGTGAGATTCAAAACCTCCAAATTCCTTCACACATTCCTAGAACCTTCCCATCATGGAGGTTAATCCAACAAAGCATTCAAATTATGAAGGAAATCCTTGTTAATAAGGTTCAAGATCAAGATAAATCAGAATTGAAGTGTTTGTTTACTACTTGGGGGGAAAATAATGAGGCTATTTTGGTACAAAACTGTCTTCCCCTTACTCAAGATCCCCCCAAAAGGCCCTTTAAGATTCCAAGGTTGAATCAAGTGGTGAATTCATGGGATAAACAAAATGGAAAATTCTTAGATTGAGACATTGAGGCTAAAGAGGAACTTTTAACTATTCAAGCCCCACCCATCCCTCCTCAAGAACATAAAACCTTCCCATCATGGAGGTTAATTCAATGAAGAATCCAAAGTAATAAATAAATCCTTGTTGATAATTTTGAAGACAAAATCATATCAAAGTTTGAGGGATTGAATGGTGAATGGAAGGAGGAGAATGATAAGCTCATTGATCTCAAGAGCCCAAAACTTTTTTGTGAGTTTAAGCATCCCATTCTTGAATAAGATCAAGTTAAAATAACAATTGATTCTCAAGAAAGATATGAGGATGATACTTCAAGTGTATGTGATGAAAATGTCATAATTGGAACACATCTTGGTGAAGATAAAAACAAATCAACCTTTAAGGTTGAATAGAAAGGTGACTTTGATGGAGTAAAAGTTGATCAAGTGATAGTGGACCTTGAAAGAGATGAAACTTCCCAATGTGAAAAAGGTGATGATCAGGGTGTTTTAGAAGAATAAGCTCTTAAAGACTCATTAAAAGTGGCTAAAGACTATTTTTAACCTAAGAACATGATCAAAGAGATACAACCTTTAATTATTTCTCAAATTGTGTTGTGACTAACTCTATATCAACTCCTATCAAACTAGAAGAAGGTCTAAATGAGTTAGATTTAGTTGAAGTTCATTTGGAGGATTTGTTTGAAGTCCTAGGAGCAAGTTAATCTCTTATAGAGGAAGGTTTTGGTTTGATATACATTGAGGAAGACAACTTTGTCAAGCAAAACAATAAGCAAGAAGATGGCATCTCTCCAAGCTTGTCATTCCAAGAGGCTAATTCTTTTGAATTTATCATATTTGATGTTTTCAAGGAAGGATATCAAATTATTAATAAATTTATAAGCACTTGTTCAATCTTGGAGGATAAGAAAAATATATTTTGGCCTCAAACTGTCAAAGAGAAAGAAACTTTACCTATTAAAACCAATTCCACAAGCATGCTGCAAGAAAAATGTCAATTTATTAATTTTGATCCACTAGCTCTCAAGGAGGAAAACTTTTGTCATGTGGTGAAGGTTGATATGGTATATACCACTAAAATATCATGTACTATCAACTAGTTATCTTAATTGAAATCCAACAAATAAGATCCATTGGATATCATGCTCATTTTAGAACATGAAGATGAACCTAAACATGTTCAAAGATCAATCCAAGCATATACCACTGATCATTCATGCTTCAAGAAAGGTAGAGGATGTGGCTAAGGTTTATTTAAAAAAAAAAGAGGATGCCAAGATCAACACATAGTTACCTCTTTTCCATTCTCTCATGGCTTCCATCAAGTTTTCTAGTCACATGAGTTTGGTGAAGAAAGGTAGCTACTTTACATTAATAGTTAATGGTTTTGTTTAGAGAATTATCAAGTTATCAGAGTAGGTTAGCATAGGTTAGAATAGTTTTTTATTGTTTTTCATTTCCTCTAAGTATTTTTTAGCATAATGTTTTATCTTGTTGTCTTGTTGCCTATGTCTTGCTTTGGTGTGTTTGATTCTTGTCTTGTTATGTTGGTGAAGGTAGTTAGTCAGATATTTTGTTTATTTCAAGAGGTTTACAATCAAGTTATAAAGGTCTAATCAGGTTTGATTTTGAGTGAGAGGTGGATCAATATCATAATGGATTGACTAGGCAACCGGTCTAAGGTGCATAACATGCATGCAATCCTAGGAGGTCACCAAAGATGTTATCCAAAATTTGGCTATCATGAATGAGGATCATTCAAAACTTTCATGTACTTGATATTAAATTTGTTGATATCCATTATGAATGTCTTTTATTAGTCATTAATGAACTAGGATGATAGATAGTGTATCTTCCATGGCAACTTACAAGGTAATTTAGGATGGTCTAATTGGTAGCTGAGTCAAATCACTTTGTCTTGTCATCAAATGGTCATTATTTATGGTCTTCATTATGAGTTTAACATTGTTTAAGGTATGTTTGAAAAATTTAAGGTTAAGTGTGAAATAAAGTCAAGAAGGACTAATTATTATGGAGATAAGGTGGTAATCCTTCCAAGAAGAAATATGATCAAAGCTAGCTAAATTGACAAAGGAACAAAACTAGTGAGCTGATAACTTTGTATCTTCAAAAATTTAAAGAAATTAAGGTATGTTTGAAAAGTTTAAGGTTTTCCTTAATTTTCTTTATATTTATTATTACAATGTTATAATACGAATATTGAAGGAAAAGATGAATGTGAAGGCTAATATCATTATAGATAGGAGTTTTTAAATACATTTAACCTTTGTGCAATATCATGAGACATGTGATTTACCATAAATCTTTCCCAAGAGGTCTTTAAATGACTTCTCCAATGTGAAAACACCTTTTTTATCTTCCAATTCAATATATATATATATATATATATATATGTAACATTTAAAGAAGGTAAATAATGATAACTTGATAGGGGTAAGAAGGTAAGAATGATATTGGCATATTTTTTACCTCCATACAGGGAATGAAGAACTTCATAAACACCTAGTTCATCATCTCCATCAGTTCAAGAAAGCAAAATATTGAAGAAAGTATAATTTTGGAGGAATTATTATAGGTGGTTTCCATTTAAATTAAACTTAAAAGAATATATAAGGGTCATACCAGGTCATTCAAATTTAAATCTATGTGTATGATTGAGTTTTAGAGCCAAACAAGGCAAAAATGCACTCCATTTCTCCATCAGGTTTCTTGGCAGCTCAAGACAATGGACCAATTTTCACTTATTAATATGATGAGAGATAAATATGGAGCCCAATATATTAAGAAGAGGATTATACCATAATTACCTTCCACTTTATGGCATTGGTTATCTATTTAATCCCCTTAACTCTATAAACAATCGTTAAGAAGTTAAGGGTGTACAAAGGTGACTCAAAACCCCATTAGAGTTAGTTTTCTCCAAATATAGGGTTATAAATTTTAATGAATAATTGAATATTATTTTTTAATTCCTATTTAACTCTTATTTACCCCTATAAAATCATTTTACTTCAAGTTTATTCATGATCATGTTTCTTGCAGGGTCAAATAGTCTTGATTTGATAATTTGAGCATGATAGCCTTGTTTACAAAGAAGTTATGAGTTATCCTAGTGCATAAAATGAATTAATGAGCTGGGTTTAAATTTTTTAAGCCTCATTAATATACCTTATAAATTATTAATCATCATTGGATTCATTAAATTCAAGGAGGACAAAAAACTATGCATGTGCAATTGGGATATTTGAATTAGCTACCATGGTGGAGATAACCTGATCAGATGTGAATGTGTTTTCATTAATAAAGACATTTGAAATATATATAATATCTAAAATATCCTCAAATATCATGATAAATAATTATTCCAAGTGAGAAGTCATTTAATTTGAATACCCTAGTCATTTCTTCTTCAATCCAAGTTCAAGATAGTTTATGAACCTACAGGTCTGCAGACCTGTATGTCACTATTGACATCAAATGATTGTCTATGGGAGTGTACATGGTATTTTTAAAACATAATATAATTAAATATTTAATTATTTAAATATATAAATAACTTTAAACCTAATTGTTTAGGCCATTAGCCCACTTTGTAACTCAAAGGACTACAAGGCTGAGTATGATTGTGTTATTCCAAGGAACATGACTGTGTTAGACTAAGTGTAAGAATTAAGTTATGAAGGTAATGTAAAAAGTCATTAATAATAAATAAAAATAATATACAAATCCAATAGTTCATAATTGACCATTTAGGCTCAATAAGTCACAATAAGAGAATAAACTCTCAAGCTTTAGATTAGGTGATAGCCCTAAAAGAGGCCCTATAGGCCTGCAAGATAAGGAAAGAGCCTTTCAATATAGTTTTTGATATTTTAATTCACAAATGAGAATAAAATAAATATATTAACCTCATTCCCTACATATTATACTATTTAAACATATGTACGTATCAAATCTAAGGCATCCTCAAGTCTTGCTAGGGAGTTAGGATTAATAAGAAAGATACAGGCCTGACCAATAAAGTACAAAAAGGGGAAAATTTTATATTGCAAAAGAGGTTTTGAAGATCAATTTTTTTTTTTGAAAAATGAAGAAGATTCTATAAAATTATTAGATCCTTTGGGTTGCCTTATTATGAAAAACACCATAAGTCCTTGACATGTAAGTGAAGAAGAGGTTAATATGGATATATAAATCTTGGTTTAAAGAAACCAATAGAGATGAATGGTTTATTATTAATTTAATATGGTATATGATGTTTTATAAAATCATTTGATAGTTATTAGACCCACCTTATTCATATTTAGATAGACTACAAATTCAAAATTCAAAATCACATTATAGGTCTGCACACAGAGAGGAAGAGAGATGGTAAACTAGAGGAGAATTGGTTATAGTAAGGCATATTCAAGAAAGTCTTCATGGAGAGTCAAAGTGAGAAAATGAAAAGGTGATCAAGAAACCTAACTAGGACTAATGGTGAGTTTCATGTCTACCTACTAAAAGGTTGAAGAATATGATTTGGTGTTTCATGTGGAGCTCAAGAAAAGTTGTGAGAGGTGTGAAGAGCCTTATGAAGAATTAACAAAAAAGTGTTTGGACCCTTTCCATAGAATGTAAATCATCAATGGTAGTCAATTTTATTTAGAGAAATAAAACATTAGGCCTAAGACCCTCACTAAGACCTTCATATGAGACTCATCTTTAAGCATGATAGAGTTTTGAATAGTATAAATTAACATTCAAAGTCCTAAGGGAATATAAATTAGGCCTTAAGGAAATATTATAGACTAAGGAAGAGTCTCATTCCCCTTTTTTTCCCTAAAACTCTATCTCAAATGGATACCTACATATTACAGGGTCGAGAGGCATATTCCTTCACCTGAGAAGTCATTGGAGGGTTTGCATGGTTGCTCAAGCACAATGGGAGAGTTGGATAGGTGTGTCTATAATAAATTTATGGAATTAGCTCTTTAAAAGAGACCCCATTCTCTATTAATGATTGTTAAGAGCATAAAATACTTTAAAACCTTATTTCCTTTTGAAGAAGGCTAAAAGGCCTATGAAAATTGCATTCAAACTTTGGCAAAAAATTGCATGATATTATATTCTTTTTGAGGAAGATTGGTTGGGGGAGGGTTGTGTACTTAAAATTTGTGGTATTGGTTTTATTCTTAAGATTCCAGGTTTTATGAATCAATCTTAATAATGTAACACACCTAAAACCCTACCAAAACCATAGTTAGAGCTCGATGGTTGAAAAATCCTTTCTAAGTTATCTTAAACACTCTCAAATAGCTTGGGAAGACCTAGGGATAACCTATACATTTCAAATACAACTGATGGAGTAAAATACTAGCATGTGTGAGAGAAAACATAAGAAAAATGGCCATAATTTAAAAGTTGTGAGCCTAAATCATGATATAAATAGATATACAGACCTTTTAAGCATTTTGCAAAGTTTATTAATCTTATATAGAGGTATGAGGGTTTTACATGAATCATTTCAAGGGTATCCAAGATGATGGAACATATCTCTAGGTAAGAATTAAGCCTAAATCAAGAATACCTTCTTGTTTACATATGAAATGATAAGTTACAAGCTTATTAAGGATAATGAGTAGAGCTTAAAGGTTTCTAAAAAATCATAAAACACTTGTTGACACTCCTTGAAGCCTCCTCTAATCATGAATAGGTTCAGTCAAATGGGCACTAAAAAAATTGAATATGTTTCCTTAGTATGGCATTGAATACCTTTGAAGAAGAGGGGTGGAGAAGTTAAAGGGTTTCAAGACACCTCAAGATAGCTTGAGACACCGCTAAACCATTTGATGTGAGATTCTTAAACGTAAACTAGGAGTCAAAGTGGTTAAGGAGAGTTAAATATAACGGAGAACATGAGCTATGTATTAAAGGAATTTCAAGGCATGATGAGACATGAAGAGGTCAATGATGCAAGAACTGCTATACCACCTTGAAGATCATCATCAAAACCAAGCATACACATGTTGATAAGATGCTTTATAATTGCCTATTTGAAAATTATCCTTCTTGTAACTTGTTCCTCATGAGATGACACTTGTCATATGTAACTCATATGCCTCTCCTTTCTCTCTTTCTCACACTCTTCTATTTATGTGCTTAATTTTGGCATTGTAAGGGATCCTACACTTGAGCATGAAGAAGCCCTACTCCTTTTGTAAGCATTTGAATGAATAGACAAGATGGTTTTACCTTATATTATAACTATATTTTAGTGTTTGTGCATGGATGATTGATCTTATCTAGTGTTGATTCAGTTCTGCTTGACATATTGTCTCATTCTCTCACCTATATGCAGTTTGAAAT